>OZ017741.1:166811284-166968784 GCA_963969285.1 Odontomyia ornata
CAGGTTTCATTACTTTTGATTTATAATAGTCTATCGATTTATGATACAAGTACTTTGATATTGCTCTAACAGTAATACCACTTATGCAATATTTCATCCAATATGAGTGTATGGAACATTATTTAATTGAGCTTTTATCGATGCAATTTATTCGTGTAATTTTCATGTACTGGAACTGTTTGCATAAAGAGATTATTAAATTTCCTGGTAAATTTATCCATGCATTTATACTCGTATGTATCCGTATATATGTTAAGCCTAAGGCTAGAAATCCTAGCATATGAGATAGTCATTGGATATTATTTTGGATAAACGCTTTTGTAATTGAAAATTTATGTCCTGTATTCCATGCATACTAATTAGTAGTTACACGTGTGTATTTTTTGATAAGCCGATACTTTTGTAATGAATTGAAAACTTATTAATTGGCTTTAAAGCGCTATCAAATATTAGGCCTCTAATTCTATCGGGCTCAATGGTTTGTGACTACTTTTTAGTCATGATCGGGGTAAGTAAACAGTGTTTTTCAAATATTGATTTATATATCATTATTAAAATTCATTTTCGATATGATGTTTGATACTGAAAGGAAAAAATAAATTTCGCGGATACGATTTCAGACTTTTGTATGGGTTTTTACAACTCATTGACGTTTTGCTCCTTTGATCACACCTCAAATTCCAAAATATGTTTGACTCATGTTGAAAAGATAAAAACAGAAGGAAATCTTCGGAAAAATTCCCTTAATTAAATTAGAAAACTTCGAATCGTTAAGATTTCGCGGTGCCTCAAAAAATTTTATTTCAGACGAAAGCTAAACAAGCAAAATGATGAATTTACTACATTATATTATTTTAGTCAATTGTTTTGTTTATTTATACATTTATTTGGAATATGTTTATTTATTCTGTGACTTGAACTATAAGATAGTTTTCAAATACATTCAAGTTTCTGCAGGCATTCAGTTCTAAGATCTCTCATTAAGGGTTCGGTCACATTGCAATTTTACCAGCGCCTTTTAGGCGCAAATATGAACACACTGCGACAAGATTTGCAAAGGAACTTCAAGCATGCGCAGAATTAATATGCTATTTTGAAGGAACGTCTTTGCCAGGAATACATATGCTAACTCATTTGTGCGCTATGCAAGAAACTTCCATGCACGTCAGCGTCGAATGTCCAAATGATGTGCGCCTGCGCGGGTATCACAAAAACTTCCTACTAAACTAGCTTTAGGAAAAACCGCAAATTCCTGCGACTGCCAACCTGGCCAAAATTGTCGAAAATCGCAGTGTGCGCGCTTCCATTTAACCATGTGTAACTTGCGACAGTAGTGCGACTATAAAGTCGTAGTCTGATCCATCCCTAACAGTGATATATTAACAGGTTGCGACACTCATAGTCACAGACATTGACATTTCAAATGACAGAAGGTTTTGAGTCCTCAGGTGGCATTTTGGGCTGACTAGCCATAGTCTAGTCAGAGTTCTAATGCCAACCCACCTGCACACTCCTAAACATACAGATCAAACGGGGGAAAATGGTAAGAAAGGTTAATTTTGAGAAATGCATAAAATTATATTTTTCTATAATATTGGTATAGGGGTTTAGTGTCAAATGAAGAAATATCTTCAAAATAAACTCCAAATATGATACTATATTTGATCCTTTCCTTTTAGTTTTCAAACAGAATAAAACGTAAAAATGTTCGATCAACCAACTAAACATATTTTCGAAAGAATACTGTTAAGACTTATTGAATATTGGTTGAGTGATGATTGCTGGAATTAACTGATTTAATTCTGCAGAGGAATATTTTAGATATACAATATGACTTCTGATATTATAGTATATGATATAAACATATTTCCTGATTTCGAATATTTCTATGTTTTGGATACTTTCTTGTTTTTGTCTTTTATTTTCAGAGTGGATAGCACTTTTTTCACTCAGCATACTTATTATTTGAACTTATATGTAAATAAAACCATCCAGCAAGCAATCAATGTACCCGGAATAACAAATGATCCATGTTTTTTGAAAAGTCGTCAGGTTTTGCTTTGTTGGTTTAGCAGATGCGTTTCGACTCTTCTGAGTCATCTTCTGTGTCTAAAGTGTCCCTCAAATACTGAAGATGACTCAAAGGAGTGAAAACGCATCTGCGAAATCAACAAGGCAAAGCTTGATGACTGTTCAAGAAATATTTTAAGAGGATTGGCCTGCGGATATCAAATAAACAAAATTATTGACAACGAATAATCCATTTGATTTTTAATTTCTTGAAACTATCATTTACTAACTTTCATTTGCTTTAAAATGTCAAAATTTGACGGGCTAACTCTCCATTCCTGGAAAACCTTTAAATGTTTCGAATCCTGCAGATAGGCGTGTGAATGGATTGGCCTCACGGCAATGGCCTCGCAAACGGAAAAAGACGATCGCGTTGGATCCTGGAATGTCAGATCACTCGCTTACCCTGGCGCTGTTAAGAACCTTTGGCAACAGGCTATTCAATATCAATTAAAAATACTGGCAGTCCAGGAAATAAATTGGACTGGAAACGACATTCAAGGCATGAGATCGCCCATAATATTCAAATCCTACTGGGAAAAGAAAATTCGGAGTGGCCTTCATTGTGGAAAGGGAGTTCGAATCACACGTTATTGATTTTAAGTCAGTCAATGAACGGTTGTGAATGATCCATATAAAAGCCAAATTATTCAAAATCTGGCTGATTAATGTTTACGCCTCAACCGAAGAAAAGGACGAAGAAACGAAGGTAACGTTTTCCAATCACCTGGAAAGACTGGTCGACTCATTGCCCACAAAGGACACAAAAATTATTCTGGATGATTTCAACGCTAAGGTTGGCAATGAGCTATCTCATCGGGGAACGACTGGAGGATGTAGCCTCCACGATGGAAAAAATGACAACAGCCAGCGCCTGATTGACTTTGCATGTAGCAGAAATCTAGTCATACGTTTGCGTTGCTTCACACATCGACGCATTCATAAAATGACCTGGGTATCACCGGATGCCAGCACACAAAACCAGATCGATCATGTTCTGATCCAACAACGTTGGACCTTGAAGCATACTTGACGTCCGTACACACCGAGGAGCCAATTCTAACTCAGATCATTACTTGATAAAACTTATCGATGTCATTATAATGTTCAGAGTCTTTACGAACTTATTTTGCTGAAGGATATTAGCAGAGGTGAGTGTTTTAGTTAAAAAGGAAAGAATAAAAATTCCCTAGCTCAGCGGCAGAGTTGCAGGTAGACCATGGTGAGATCATTTGGATCACTACGCCGTTGGTACTAAAATAAAGTCGTTCAATATTGCAAAGATATATTCCTTGCAACGATGTGAGATGATTCCGAAAAATACGTCGCGAGACACAGCGAACTGAAACTAGCAGTTATAACTTAGGAATTCCTTTATTCAGTATAAAACATTCGCTTAAATACTAATTCTTACGACCTAATTCTTATCATAGGTCACTTACGTTTGTATGACTCGAAACTTCAATACTTTGATTATTCATATGCATATTGCAAATTCATTTAGTTGACTGGAGTTAATTTACAAGCGATAAATTCTTACCCGAGCCAAAAGACACTTGACACCTTAAATATCTATTAATCATTACGGGCAGTCACACTTTCTTTAAAAATTTAATTGTAACAATTTAGCATGTGCTCAATATTGTTGTGATATCTGAGAACTTAAACATGCTTCTTGAATTTACCACAACGTTTATCGAGAAGTGGATTTACGTGAAGAATGTAAGCTTGAATGTATGCATATGAGTAATCAATTACAATATTGATTTTTCTTGAATGAATATGCATTGCATATTGCACGTATATTTTTTATTGGTAATTGCATATTGCATATATGTACTACACCTCTACGCTTTGTTGATGAGGCTTATATATTGATTAATATTAAGACGAATCCAAAAAAAAAAAATTACTGATCAATACTACCATTTTGAGTTTAATTCTACTCTTAAATGTTACATGCTTTTAATCTATCTTTATGTACAAACTTATGAATCCCATTTGAATCAATTAAAATGTTACAATCTTTAATTTCCAATACTCTATAAGGACGATTGTAAGGTGGCTGATGTTTCTTACGATTTTCATTTCTAAGAAGAACCATATCTCCTACTTTAATGTTCAAAGGGTTTACATACTTTTGTTCACTAACTTAATTCAATTTAACATTTTCAATAATTTGTCTGGCTCCAGTTAAAGATGATTTTAACCTTGCCTTTAGTTTATTCGCGTAATTGTCCAAATTGTAGATTTTGCTATTATTTTCTAATATATCATTAGGAAGGCATGGGAGTTTTCCGAAAACTAACTCATAGGGAGTGTATTTTGCATCTACGTGTGGAGTTGTGTTATATACAAGTGCATAATATTGTACCGATTTGTCCCACTCGTAATCATCTGTGAAAGAATACATGTATTCATTAAGCACACGATGATTACGCTCAACTGCACCTAAGGTCTGGTGGTGATAAGGAGTAGAAAATATCTGTTCAATTTTTAATAATTTGCATATCTCATTCAATAATTTGTGTGTGAACTCTGTCCCCAAGTCTGTCTTTAATCTATTAAAAAGTCCAAATTTCAAGATAAATAAATTCGTTAACAATTCCTAATGCTACTGATGTGCTTCGTTATTTTCTAAGGGGAAAGCTACCACAAATTTTGTCAGTTCACATTGTAGAGGCAGTATATACCGATAACCTGTGGAAATTCGAAGCGGACCTACAGTATCTACCTCGATTGTTTGGAAGCTAGCTGACGGTGTATCAGTTTTCCTCATTTACTTAGTTGTGTGCCTAACTTGTTTATTTAGGAGACAAGTTTTACAATTACTTATGTGTGATTTCACCATTTCACCCATGTTCTTCCAACAGAATCGCCGTTTCAATCTAAGCAGTGTCTTACGTACTCCGAAATGTCCTCCGTGAGGAGTATTATGATATTACTCAATTAAAGGCTTTTGTTTATTTAAATCAGTAATTCTTTTGGGCGGCTTGTAGATTAAAATATTCAATTTTGTACGGGTATGTTTTTGTTGCAACTTATTAAAAATTCTTTTAAATTCCTCTTTATCCATGGAATTAAAGAGTTCATCCTCGTTTGACAGTGAGACTTCGCTTTTATTTTGCATCTTAGCGAACTCCAGTAGCTTTTCTAATATTGAAACGAAATTCAAATTACGCTTATCACTACTGTTTCCTTGAGGTTGATTAGCGTCATTCATTGATAGCTTACCATTGACAGAAACGTATTTCTTGTCAGCTTCATCGCTACAATAGATTTCAATGTCTTTACCAGTGCGTACTATTTTGTTTTCATCGTTCTTATTGCGCAATATCACAAATTTTAACTTCGGTATACCTGTGATGTCAGATAAACTCGTGCAGTCCCAAAAATAGAGTTGATAAGGCTCCATTTCAGTGTTGGTGTGGTTGTTATTGACCTTATCTCTCACTTTATTTGCCATGCCCCTGGTCATTACCAGTAATTTTCGTTTGACACTTTCATCAGTGCTCGAAGGTATCCTTGCTTTCAAAATATCTGAATCCAGTTCGATTCTAGACAAGGCGTCTGCATTGGTATTCATGCTGCCCTTTTTGTAAACTATTGTGAAGTCGTAATCGGATAAATCTATACGTATCCTTGTTAACTTTGATGAGGGATTTTTGTGGCTGAACAGAGATACAAGTGGTCTATGGTCAATAACGACCACGAATTTTCTACCGAAAAGGTATGGCCGAAAAAAATTTATGGCCCAATGGATCGCTAAAAGTTCTTTTTCAATTGTTGGCTTCTTAATATCATGCTTCGCTAACGATTTGCTGGCATAGGATATCGGGAGGTCAGAACCAATTTCACCCTGCGACAGTACAGCGCCTAAAGCATGGTTAGATGTGTCTGTAGTTAGTATAAAAGGTTTTTCAAAGTTTGGGTACTGCAAAATCGGTGGTTTTATTAGCTTTGCTTTCAGTGTCTCATAGGCTTCCTGACAATCTTCAGTCCAATTGAAATTGACATTCTTCTTTAGTAGAGAATTTAAGCACTTAGCTGTTTCAGCAAAATTTGGAATGAAACGCCTATAGTAGTTGCAGAACGCCACAAATCTGCGAACTTCATCTGCATTTTTTGGTATCGGGTAGCTCTTGATCGTATCATGTTTTGATGGGTCAGTTCTAACCCCATCTTTGGTGATTAAATAACCCAAATATACCACTTCTGATCGCAAAAATTGGCATTTTCCGGGGTTCAATTTCAAATTATGCTCACGCAACCTGTGCAATACTTTGCAAAGATTGTCATTGTGATGTTTGATGCTACATCTAAATACTATTATGTCATCTACATAAAAGAAAGCCTCTTGGCTTAAACCACTGAGTGCTATAGTTAGCATTCTTTGAAAGCTGTTAGATGAGATCTTCAAACCAAACGGTAATCTTTTGAATTGGTAATGTCCGTCGCTTATTGAAAATGCAGTTAACGGCCTAGACGCTTTCTCAAGCTCAATTTGATGAAAAGAGCTGATCATATCTAATGTTGAAAAATATTTGGCCCCTCCAGGCCTTTCCAATACGTCTCGTCAAAGGAAATTTAGCATTAACGATTTTATCGTTGAGCCTTCGAAAATCTACAACCAATCGCCATTTCGGTTCTCCACTACATGATTTCTTTGGTACCACCAAAAGTGGTGAATTATAATGGCTAACAGATGGCTCAATAATATCATTAAATTCTAAGTCCTTGACTTGTTGTAGGATCTCGTCGTTTCGGGCTTGTGGTAATCGGTAATTTTTTATGTATACAGGGTTCTCATCTGTTGTTTGTAACCGCTGTATATAAAAATTATTCATAGTGAGTTTTTCGCCCTCCAGATAGAATACATCTTGGAAGTCTTCAATTATCTTCAACAAACTAGCCATAGCTCAGCTATCCAAACTATTTCTGTTCATCAAGATAAGCAATCTTTTGAAACTTTCACTGTTATGCATCTGTTTCTCGCCTACGAAGATGTCGTAGTTCCTCAAAGGCTCAACTTCTGCCTTAAAATCTTTTTTGAGTACATCATTATCTGTGGTGTTCAAAATATTCACATGCTGGATACCTTTGGCAGGTATAATGGTGTTACCCACAAAAACTCCTTTTTCAATTTCTGTATTAAACAAAATGCGATCCTCATCAACGTTAAGATTTATTGGGACAATCGCTTCTGTTCCAGCGGATATGTTGATTTGGTAACTGCTGGGTTTCTTAATCCTCATCGGCAACACAACTTCATTATCATTAATGTTGAACGAGATGGGATATGTTTCATAATCAATTCTACACATATATTTCATGAGTAAATCTCTACCCAGTATACCATCTGTGCTTATTGGAAAATCGTCGTCTACAATATGAAATGAAGTAATTAATTTGTCTTCCCCAATTTTCAAACATAAATCCAAAGTACCTAATGAAGTGGTAACCTCCTTGGTTATGCCTGTTAACTTGATTCTATCTTTTATCCTAATATCATATTCTATATCCTTATAAATATTGTTCTTGCATATTGACACGTCGGCTCCCGTGTCAACCAAAAATGACAAGTTCTTACTTGTATTAAGACAGTGAATCATAACAAAATTTGTGCAGATATTCGTAACTCTAAAAATTCTGTGCTTTACACCGGGAGACTGCCGTCCACATTCTCGCCGGTTTCTTGATCGTTTCCCTGATCTGTCACGACACTAACACGTTTTCTATCATTATTTCGGTTGTTACTGCCATTATAATTCTTCTTCTTTTTATACCTTTTACTACTGTTGTAATTTCCATTACCATAATCCTCATTATTGTTCCTATTCTCATAGTTGTACCCATTATCCCTATTGTTTCCTTCATCACGGCGATTTCTGCTGTTACTTTCATTGTAGTTGTTATTATTCTTGTTATATCGGAAATTCTTTTTGTATCTGTTTCCGTTATTTTGATCATTCACAAACATTACACTCTCAGTCGACTGTGATTCAGAACTCTCCAATTCTAGCGCCAAAGATACGGCTTCGCCAAAAGTCTTAGGTCTGGCTGAGATGATGGTGTTCTTTAATTGATCATTAAGGCCGTTTTTAAAAATGGTAAGAGCGTAACCATCGTTAATGACGGTGATTTCTTTTTTCTCGGCAGCCGACGCCTGACTTCCTAAGTCCTGAATCTGTAATTGATTCAACTCGCATATTAAAGCTGCAATTCTATCCTTAAAAACTGTAACACTAGCTTTTTTCTGCGTTGTATTACTCAGCATCGTGTGAATTTGAGGTACAGTCTTGTTGTTCTTAAATTTTGTAGAAAGGGCATTTTTTAAGGATTCAAATGAAGTAATAGTAACATCACTAAGCGAGAGTTTAACCGAAGCGCTTAACTTCACATTTACAACAAAGTCTACAAGCAGTTGTTTGCCAGACACACTTAGCGTGGTGTCCAGAATTTCAATAATTTTCAAAAAGGAATCTAGTTCCTTATATTTTGCCTCGAAAGTCAGGATAACTTTCATCGCAGTTTCTAGCGAAAATTCACCCATCATAAATTTTTCTTCTAACACCGGTAGGCTTTGTTCTAGATCCTCTGCAATACTACCCGTTCCTAATGCAACAGATTCAATTGTTCGGAATACCCCTGCTTCCCTAATTGTAGCCAAATTTCTGCTTCGAGAATGGCCGCTTGTGATTTAAATTTCAATTTTATGTCCAATAATTCTGAACTGTCTTCTTTTACGTTCGACAATAAAGCGTTAAACTCTTCTCTTTGTTTTTTTTAGCAATTTCAATTTTTCCAACAAAGTCTCAAATGTATATAAACTCTTTGAACACTTTCTCAAATTTCTTAATGCCCTCTCATTCTCTGATGCAAGGTCTCTTAACTTATCCATGGAACAATGTTACGTGTAAAGCATTAAAAGATTCAGGGATAATTTTATATAATGTTATTTTAGAAAAAGAAAATATTTTTACACATTAATGTTACGATTCAATTTTTTGACAACATATTTCTTATTATAATTATTGTAACAATAAAATACAACTATTAATATTATAAAGACCGCTGATGTCGTTATCGATTGCCGATATTCCTCGAATACACTGTTGTTGACCGTGGAGCAGTTGTTCCCCATCGTCTCCGATCCTTGTCTTTCAGTTTAAACAATTGCTGTTGTAATAGTTTTTTCTGCTCGCCGTGAGCAATCTTAATAACGCGAGGAAACTCTGCTCGTTCCTTCTTAAGCATTGTTTTCCAACCACCTCTAGGACGTCGTTTCTTCGAAATTGCAGTTAAATCCTGCGTTTCCTGCTTTGGTAAAAACTCTTCTATTTTCCGTGGCTTTGGTCCTCTTAAAGCGGGCGTGCCTATCTTCGTAGGGGTA
Source organism: Odontomyia ornata (assembly GCA_963969285.1). Classification (NCBI taxonomy): domain Eukaryota; kingdom Metazoa; phylum Arthropoda; class Insecta; order Diptera; family Stratiomyidae; genus Odontomyia; species Odontomyia ornata. The sequence continues at coordinate 166,820,748 of OZ017741.1, forward strand.
TATACAGGAATATCTTCACGTCTCAATTTCGCCACCGGAATATATTCCTCAACGCGTTGTACACACCTTTCAAAAATCGCATCAAAATCCTGCTCATCTGGTTCCAACATTATCAAATCCTCAAGCACAGATTCGTTATTAGGCAGGATCGCCATATAATGTTCAGAGTCCTTAGGAACTTCTTCTGCTGAAGGATATTAGCAGAGGTGAGTGTTTTAGTTAAAAAGGAAAGAATAAAAATTACCTAGCTCAGCGGCAGGGCCGCAGGTAGACCATGGCGAGATCATTTGGATCACTACGCCGCTGTTACTAAAATAAAGTTATTCAATATTGCAAATATATATTCCTTGCAACGATATGATTAAGTTGTTCAATATTGCAAAGATATATTCCTTGCAACGATGTGAGATGATTCCGAAAAATACGTCGCGAGACACAGCGAACTGAAACTAGCAGTTATTACTTAGGAATTCCTTTATTCAGTATAAAACATTCGCTTTAATACTAATTCTTACGACTTAATTCTTATCATAGGTCACTTACGTTTGTATGACTCAAAACTTCAATACTTTGATTATTCATATGCATATTGCAAATTCATTTAGTTGACTGGAGTCAATTTACAAGCGATAAATTCTTACCCGAGCCAAAAGACACTTGACACCTTAAATATCTATTACTCATTACGGGCAGGCACACTTTAAAAATTTAATTGTAACAATTTAGCATGTGCTCAATATTGTTGTGATATCTGAGAACATAAACATGCTTCTTGAATTTACCACGACGTTTGTCGAGAAGTGGATTTAGGTGAAGAATGTAAGCTTGAATATATGCATATGAGTAATCAATTACAATATTGATTTTCCTTGAATGAATATGTGTTCATATTGCACGTATATTTTTTATTGGTAATTTCATATTGCATATATGTACTACATCATATGTCAAAAGCATATTCGGCGAAAACCAGCCCGCTACAAAAACTCTACATCGAAACGCTCCAAGCGGCGTCTGTGGCCAAAAATTTCAGCTGGCTCCCATCTTATCAAACGCATCATTAAAGACAAGCAACGAGCTCTAGATGAAGTGAAAGCGGCTATTAGGACCATGGCAGGATGGACAATTGGACATTAAGCCCGGCGCAAGAGGAATTATTGGTTTGACGATGAGTGTCAGAATGCGTTAGATACAAAGAATCAGGCGTACAAAGGATATGTAGGTAGGAAAACCAGGACAAAGAGAGAACACTATGAAAATCTCAGAAGAGTAGCAAATAAGATAATTAGGATTAAGAAAAGAAAATACTATGACGACCAATTGAGAAGTATAGATGTAAGTTTAGCGAGCAACAACACAACACAAACATACAAAGTAGTGAAAAGCCTGAAACGTGGTTATCAGCCTAAAACCACGCTCTGTCGTGATGACATCGGCAATATAATCGCTGATGAAACCAAGATTAAGGAAAAATGGGCATCATATTTCAAGAATCTCCTTAATCCTCCACACAGCTCCAGAACATCGGAGCCGATAGGTGTCTGTGGAGAGCTTTCATTGGCCCCAAAAACTCTGGACGAAGTTTTGTAATGATTTTCATGTCTAAGTCTGAACGAGGAACCGACCACTAGACGTTAAGTCTGAGTAATGCCAATGGATGGTACCAACCGGTCAACCAACCCGTGCACCGTAATCCATTTTCGCGGTGGCAGCTTGTCGGCTAGCTAGATCGGAGAGGATTTCGGTCGCGGGTCTCTTAATGGATTACGCTCATTTACAATTTTTCAGCCACCGTCAAACACAATCATACGGAGAAGAAACCTACTTTACGTTACTCCATATTTCTTCATCAATCCAGTAAAGTACAAAAATCTAATTTCCGTTTCGCGTTTCCGAATTTTACCGACGCGGTACGGAAAAATATACTACGTTAACGTAAATCCGAAAAAAACTACGCTAAAGAAAAACCAAAATCAACAAAGGTACCGCGTACCGAGCGCGACGCGAAACCGACCTCAGTGGATTTTCTCAAACCCTGCCCTCGCGACGGCATACTTACTTTTCACTCTACTTCCCGCTGAAAGAAAGGACCACTGGAAAGGAATGTCGTTCTTAGTTTAGTAATTCATAATATTTTTGTTTATTTCTGTTGCGATGCCTTTCATTATTTGTGTTATTTCATCAGATCAGTCGTCTTCTATTTATATGCACAGGTTCTAGCATTCTATTTTTTACGATTTATTGTAATTGTTTAATTTTGTATTATATTTTTTTTTGTTCTAAACTAATAAGTTTAACTTTATATTCTGAAGCACATAACTATTTTCATCTCAATATTAAACTTGTGACTTGTTCAATTTATCATTAATCGAGCATATTCTTTACCGGTTTCTACTAAAAAATTTTTTACAATCTTATATAAACAATAATAGTGTATAATTATCAATGCATTATGTATATAATATAAAATATTTTAATTTTTAAATGGATTGTAATATTTAGCAACTAAGTTCTTTGAACAGCCTCGTTCAATGTAGGAAATCATTTCATGTGAGTTCATATACATGTCTTCATTCTTATTTAATTACTTTCATTTTTGTTAATTTTGCTTTGCATATATATATTTTGTAATTTTTAAGATATTCTAAAGAGGCAAGAGCCCGTAAACTATCATGTACTCCAAATGAAGTGCTTGACTGATTGGATATCTCAATGTAGTTTGAGTAAAGGTTCTTTCAGTTCCAAAATTCAATAAATTTTTTTAAATATGAGGCGTGCACAACTCAGAAATACCCAATAAGGCTTATTATTTAAAAAAAAACAATCAAGGATAGAAGAAGAGAAATAAAATACGGAGTACATATTACTTCACGCAAACTTATAAGTGATTTACTCCCAATTCACCTGGTGTGTTAGGCTTATATTTTTGACTGTTTTTATGATTTTTAATTAACTTTAGTTAGATAGTGAATATTATCATTCTCGGTATTTAACTAAGAAAAATTTAAATCTTTGGATAAAGCTTAGTAGGGAAACGAATATGAAAGGTGACGATTTATAGCAAAGGATCAGAAGGCTGTGGCCATAAAATATGATTATAATACAGAACCGTAATGTAATAACTATACTTTTTTTGTTTAACCTTTCATTAAATTAATATGCCAACTGATTTTTTCCTTCTTTGTCATTAAATGTTCCAACTCCGAACTGTATCACTGTCGAGATTATCAATATCTTGCGATTTATGTTTCGTATTGACATTAAATGTGCTTACCATTTCGGATGTGCGTGAATTCCGAGTATCCTCAACAGTAGGTTCATGTCGATTTAAGCTATGCTGATCTAACAGTGATGAGTTCTCGAAGATTGCTAGTTTACTGCTACTCCATAAAGCTGGGTGCTGGTGGTCTGCTGTTGAATAGGCGCCACCCCCACTGGGAGAGATTGGGGCTGCTGATGGTGCAAAGACGACGGCAGAATGTAGGGGTTGATGTTGCTGGGATCGAGATGATTGCTGAAGCTGTTGGATGCATTTATTTAGATTTGATGATGTCTTAGATCGAACTGAACATCATACCTTGTATCCGCGCACTCACTTCCCGTTGATGTTGAGGGAGTTCGCTAATGCGCACATAACAGCTCAAAGTGACTTACAAGCTTTTCCACTAATTCTGCAAAGCACGTTTCACAGCCAATTTCAACTGGAATAGTATCAGAATATGTCACTGAATTGCGAAAATTTTGTTCGATCATAGCCCTGAGGTGTTCAAATTATTCACACCTTATCTTTTCTTAATTGTGTACATGTATATATGCACAATTGCGCCTTATATGCGTTGAGAAGCAGTTCTTGGGTGACGACCACCACTCCCACACCGATTCCCATGTGGCTGTCATTTCACGTTGACATCCCACGACAAAATTGACGTGGGATGTGAACTCGTCACAACCAACATGAGATGACAAGCCACATAGCAGTAAGGTGTATTGATAGTGGTCGCCAGCGGCGTCGCATGATTCATTACAGGGCAGTGTCCACGATGTCTACCAGGTATGGGGAGACTGAAGGAAACGCTGCTTGGCCCTATGATGTTTTTTTTTTCTTTTTTTTTCTCACCGTCGTAGGTCCTTGGCATGGTAGACTCCCAGCCCCTTTCCGGACATGTCCGCAATGAGGTAACGCGTGGGACTTAAAACTTGTAAGACTCGACACTTCACGAACTTCTTGTCTAGCTTGGCAGTGTAGTGCCGACCTGCTTCACTTTGTCTAAAATTCCGTCGGTAGATTTCGTCGCCTGCCTTGAAGCCAGTAGGATGAGATGGCAGATTGTACCGCTCCTCCCCCACCCGTCTACTGTCTTCAATCCTCTCCTGGATTTGTTCTCGTAGGATTTGGAGTTTCTCGTGCGGCTCCAGCACCACTATTGGGTCTTCCAAACCCTTCAACTGCCGCAATAACCGGTACGAGTTTCCGTGGCAGATCGTATGCTGGCCGAACACGGCAAAGTATGGGGAGATGCCTGTGGTGGAGTGATAAGACGAACGAAGGGGCAGGTGATGGCGGAAATCTTGCGGTCCCAATCCTTCTGATCCGGTTGGACGTAGGCTCGAATGGCGGCTATGAGGGTACGGTTCAACCGCTCGGACGCATTGGTTTGCGGGGAATAAACGGCAGTGCGCTGATGCGTAATGCCATACTTTTCCATTAGTTCCCGAAATCTAGACGAGGTAAACTGAAATCCGTTGTCGGAGACAACGCGATTTTCCAGAAAACTGACTATGGGGCCAGTGTGCAGGTTTCGAATTGGTTCAACAACCGGAAATTTGGACAAGTGGTCCAAAACCACGACAGCTCCCGTATATCCCGAAGTCGAGCGAGGGTACGGACCGATGAGATCTATATACAGGCACTGGAACACCCGCTCCGGTAGTTCGAGTTTTCCCATCGGGAGCCAAAGAACAAAATTGGGCGCCATCGGTTCTAGACGTTAAGTCTGAGTAGTGCCAACGGATGGTACCAACCGGTCAACCAATCCGTGCAGCGTAATCCATTTGGAGACCCGCGACCGAAATCCTCTCCGATCTTACTTGCCGGCAAGCAGCCACCGCGAAAATGGATTACGGTGCACGGACTGGTTGACTGGTTGGTACAATCCGTTGGCATTACTCAGACTAACCGTCTAGAACCGATGAGAGGTCGGTTCCTCGTTCGGACTTAGATATGAAAATCATTACAGTTTGTTCCATCATCAAAGCACGAAAGAATAATAAGGCGCCGGGCACCAATGAGATTCACGTGGAGCTTATCAAATATGGTAGCAGTAGTGTTCATCAAGCTATTCACAAAGTCATCCAGCACATTTGGCAACAAGAACATATGCTGAAAGAGTGGAGCCAATCAATTATATTCCCTATCCACAAAACAGGTGACAAGCTGCTGTGCGAAAATTATAGAGGCATATCACTACTTTGTATGGCATACAAAATATTTTCAAAAATCTTGGAAAATAAAATCGAATCATATGCCAATAGTATTATTGGCGAGTATCAAGGTGGTTTTAGAGCAGGTAGATCGCAAAAAGACCAATTGTTTACAGTCTAGCAGATACTTGAAAAATGCTGGGAGTTCAACATAGACCTACACCAAATTTTCGTTGACTTTAAGCTAGCATACGACAGTATTGATCGTAACGTATTGTACACAATAATGTTTTGCTTTGGTATCCCAGCCAAACTGGTCCATCTTACCAAAATGCCAATGATGTCGGCGACCTCCCAAGTCCGCATCAATAATCAACTCACCGATGCCTTTAAGACAAATATCGGACTAAAGCAGGGAGATGGACTGGCCCCATCGCTATTAAATTTGGCTCTGGAGTACGTTATAAAGAAGCTACCTGTCGATAAACGAGGTTTATTACTATACAAGTCGAGCCAAGTAGTCGCCTATGCGGATGACATTAACATTTTGTCACGGTCATTAACAACTGCCAAAGAACTTTTCCTGAAACTCGACAGCAAAACAAAACTAGTAGGGCTACAAATCAATGAAAATAAAACAAAGCTCATGACGCAGTCGAGGAAAAATAACTCAAATACATAAAATATCACACTTGGCGAATACGGTATCGTGTTTGTGTAGTTAGGTGCCAAGATAACGAAAACGGGGAATGAGAGGGACGAAATATGCCGAAGAATACAGCTCGTAAATCAAATGCATACACCGGGAAAGAAACCTCCAAGTATACAAATCTCTGATAAGACCTGTTATATGCTATGGGTGTGAGTTATGGACCCTAACCCTAGCATCCGCAAATATATTGAACGCCTTTGAGCGACGGGTCCTGAGGCGAATAATGGCGAATTCGATACAACCATGAGCTGTATGAAATTTTTGACAAACTGGAGGTCTGAAAGGTTGTAGGACTGGGGAAGCTGCAATGGGCTGGCCACATAAATCGTATGGATGAACAACGGATACCTCAAAAGGTATTCGTTGGGGAAACTGAAGGCCGAAGGCCAGGGGGGAAATCGAGGAAACGCTGGTCTGAGTCGGTCAACGAAGACAGTTCATCGCTGCTCGGATTTTGCAATTGAAGGACGAAGCCAATGGACCGAGACAGTTTGCAGCAAGCGAAGGTCCGAGAGGGGCTGTAGCGCTAAGAAGAAGGAGAATTATTATTAGTTTTACATCAACGATCACTTTAATTTTCTCTAATCGTCGTCCATTCTACCTGCGGAGATATGTGAATGTTTTTGCGCTATAGTTTAGCTTGTTTATCTGGAACTTTTGGCAATCGAGCTTCCTTGTGTAGAGCTCTTGGAGCTGCGGCACTGAAACTTAAACCTCATAAGGTAGTGGGCCAAATCACAGACAGTGCCTCGAAACGAGTGCGTGTCGAAAATGCCAGTGACCGCTCGTTTTTATATAAGGCATGGTTAATCGGTGAAATGTCTAACCATCTGTGGATACCCACGTTCTTTTATAGATGTCTCGATGCGGAAAATATGAGGAATTTACTGTGAAGCTTCTGCTAGTAGCGAAGTCAAACAGACGTTTACCGTTGTCTCTCTGCATGAAAGCTGTGCCCTCAGTTTCTCCTTTTTGAGCCGTTTGTTGGCCGATTTTAGCATTGAAATCACTCGGTATAATTTTAATGTCATTTGATGGTAATGTACCGCTAGTGCATACCAAGGTACTGTAGAATTCGTCATTGAGTATCTCTTCGTTGTTTTCTGTGGGTGCGTGGCAATTAATCAGCCAAATATTAAAGAATTTGTTGGTAATACTAATTGCATAGATTCTTTTTCTAACGGGCTTGAAGTTGATAATAACTTGATTAAATGTACTGCCGACAATGAAAATCACTTCGAAATCTCTTCCTTGCGATATTTTGCTTTTAATCAAGGTGTGCGTTTGAATGACCCATTTGTCTTTACCATACCATCTGGTTCCTCGCGCTACGAGGATGCTGATTCTATATTTCTTCATTTCATGCAAAAGTTGTTGCAGTGCAAGAATGATCTAACATTCCAAGTTCCAAAATATTCTAAGTTCCAAAAGAATAGTCCTTAATACGTTTTGATAGTCATTGCCATTTATCCGATCCGGTCCGAGGCTATTGTTTTGTTTCCATGACATGTAAATACAAGGTGAAGCGATATCAGCGCTTGTACTGAAATGCGAATAACTGTGGAGGTACATTGGTCCCAATATTCTCATTAATTTTAGAGCCATAAATGTCGGCTACGATTTCACTGTCTCCTGAGGCGAATCTTGCGTCGTTTCTTACTCCTCTCTAGTCAGTAAGTTTACCCTTTAAGGGATGTTCATATCCGGTATTGGTTAGATGTTATCATTCAGAGTACCATTTTTGCTATATCTGGATGTGGATTGTTTGGGGATTGGTGAGCTCCTTTCTTCTTCTTCTTCTTCTTAGCACTACAGCCCCTCTCGGGCATTCGCTTCCTGCAAACAGCGCCTCTAACTGTCTCGTTCCATTGACAGCGTCATCCAATTCCGAAATCCGAGCAGCGATGAACTGTCTTTGTCGACCGAGTCAGACCAGCGCTTCCTCGGTTTCCCCACTGGCTGCCAGCCTTCAGTTCTCCCAACGAATACCTTCTTGGGTATCCGTTGTTCGTCCATACGATTCATGTGTCCAGCCCATTGCAGCTTCTCCAGCCTTACAATCCTTGAGACCTCTGGTTCATCAAAAATTTCATACAGCTCATGGTTGTATCGAATTCGCCATTGGTCCCCGTCTAGCTGCGCTCCGTATTTGCTTCAGGACCCGTCGCTCAAAGGTGTTCAATATATTTGCTGATATAACACAGGTCTTATCACAGATTTGTATATTTGGAGCTTTGTTTTCTTGTGTATGCAGCTGGTCTTCAATATCATCAATACTGAACAAAATATTTTGTTTGCGAGCTGTATTCTTTAGCGTATTTCGTCTCTTTCATTGCCCGTTTTCGTTATTTTGGCGTCTAAAAACACAAATTTGCTAACGTTTTCGATACTATATCCTCCTAGTGTCGTATTTTGTATATTTGGGGTATTTTTCTTCGACTGTATCATGAGTTTTGTTTTATTTTCATTGATTTGTAGCCCTACCAGTTTTGCTGCTTAGTGACCGTGACAGAATGTTGATGTCGTCCGCATAGGCCACAACCTGGATCGACTTGTATAGTAATGTACCTCGCGTATCGACAGGTAGCTTCCGTATGACGTACTCCAGAGCCAAATTGTATAGCAATGGGGCCAGAGAATCTCCCTGCTTTAGTCCGATATTTGTTTCAAAGGCATTGGTGAGTTGGTTATTGATGCGGACTTGGGAGGCTGTCGACGTCATTGTCATTTTGGTAAGACGGACCAATTCGGCTGGGATTCCAAAACCAAGCATTATTTGCTACAGCACGTTACGATCAATACTGTCGCATGCTTACTTGAAGTCAACGAAAATTTGGTGTAGGTCTTTGTTGAACTCCCAGCACTTTTCAAGTACTTCCTTCCATGGATGTTAAATTTTTGCTCTGGGATGATGCTACTCTTAAGATGCGTTGCTTGATAGAAACCTAATTGAGCACTGTTTCTATCTCAGCCGTCGTCATAGTCGTCAGGGCCCAAGTTCTTAGCTTCACAGTATTCTTTAGGTAGCCGTTAACAAGGCACACCAGAGTTTTCACCAGGAAGGGCATTAAACAGATAGGTTTGCTGTCCTTAGTTCTATAGTCGCTGCATTCGTATTACAGCAAGTCCATTTTTTATTTACAATGATTTCAAGGAGGCCATCGGTAAGAATTAGCGTCGGTTTTTTGTTCAACATTCTAATGCATTGAGCTCAGTAAGAGCTCAAAATGTTCCTTGATATTGCTTTGTTCAAAATTTTGAAGGGGTCTTGGTTTGTTTCCCTTTGCAGGACCATATCAGGCGAGGTGTATGACATTTTCACTTCTTTGTTGATATTATGGCGGATTCCGGCAAACCCGTATTTTTTCATTTACAAATTTACGTTCCATGTTACTTCGGGCACTCCTATCCTTTTTCTTTTTTTTACCATTTTTTATATATTAAAATAACTCTGGATTTACCTATTCTTTTATTCTTCATGTTCATTAATATTTTATTTCCATTCCTATTCCTAAAAAATACAAAAAAAAAATTTAATACTCCTTTCTTCCCCACTAACAAAACTCCATTCTTTGTTAACCACTAGAAAAAATTGCGTTCGTTGCTATGCTTACAAAAATTTATTCTTCTCTTCCTGCCAACAAACTTTCATAACATTGGAAATCACAAAAAATATTAATGCATACATGCAAATGCCTTGCACAATTGCACTGGCCTGTTCAACGGATGATAGTTTATAGGAAGATGGCTGAGGAGCTAGTGTGGCGAAATTTCAATCTGTGGGTCTACTGGAACCCTGGATTTAAGTTTCCCCGGACGCAGAAAAACTCGTTTTAGTTTCGTCAAAAGCAATTACTTCCGTGTGTATGACGATTTGCATACAACTAAACGTTATCATGGTTATATGCAAATGGAAATTGTTGCATTTGTCGAAAGTGAAAAGATGTATGGAGGAACGGGACTGGAGTGCATTGAACTTCAATCACGCTGCCTTTGTACGGCAGCGATCATGATGAAAAAGAGTTAAGGGATCGGTAGTGACGATTTGATTTGGATTTGGTGAGGTCGAAAATGAAATAAAGTTTTGCTTGTAGATTAATGAACAAACGTAGAGGTTGTCTGCTTTAATCTATCTGCGTGAGAAAAAAAACCTGTGGTGTGATTATAGGCGGTAATTCTTGGGGGGTTCGGTGGTACAGTCTTAACGACGTTTGTGACTCCATCGTGCAAAAGATTCTAGTCTTCGACCTCAAGTGCTAAGGCGGAATTAATTCCAGTGATCGCGTCAAAGTTGAAAGTGGAGCATTGACATGAACTGCACCAAAGCTTTGCTCAGGACCGTGTGGTTATTGTATGATTAAGGTTATTTGGTGCAAAATAAATTAACACCATCAGAGACTGGAGCAGGATCCTAGAACACAAAAGATAAAAAAGACGAGTGAATTAAATTTTAAAATACAGCCGTTTGATGAACTTTAAGATCCAAGCTAGTGGCCAATAAACTTCAACAATTGCATGTTACTTTGATTCATTGTATTATTTCCAAAATAAAGTTACTTTTCAGTGCTCCCCCTCCAGTTGCACAGCACTAAGCAGTATTATTAAGGTGAGTAAATTGTATTTTTTCTTTCCTTTTTATTAAATAAACTAATGTTTTGAATTTTTTTGGGGTATTTCATCCAATTTGTTTTCAGCAATTTGAATTTACTTTATTTTAAAATAAAATGCGAGTGGAATACACGCCCAACAGAAGTGAAACGTCTTCCTGTTAGGTATATATATATATATATATATATATATATATATATATATATATATATATATATATATACATATATATATTTGTATATATATACACATATATACATATATATATATATATATATATATATATATATATATATATACATATACATATACATATATATATATATATATATATATATATATATATATATATATATATATATATATATATATATATATATATTGTCGCGTGTTATTGGTTCGCGGCCTATAATTTTAACGTTCCGGGAAAGTGAAAACGCAATGTCTTTTAATTTAAGTTAAAAGAGTTTATTTAATTCAAGAAAATGCACAATAATCAGTTTAACACTTTCACTAATTTTAATTTTCACTATTAAAATAAAATCTAACACTTGTCCATAAATTTCTTATCGCAATTGTCTTCTAAATCACTTCACTATTATGAAACACACTTCCACACACTTTCGCAGTTCTTATCGCGGTCGAATGAATGATGATTCCCCCATTCATTCAGCTCGCCTTTATATAGGGTCTCTACCTATTCACCCATTTCTCGTTTATTGGCGAATGTTCTACCGAGAGGTAGCTGGTAGATTCGAGAAAACTTAATGAATGGAGTGACGTCACTTGCAGATGTTGATCATGCTTGTTGGGTTCTCGTGTCTTCGAGTGAATTCGTGTTCTTCATTGTTGTGAAAACAATTGCGACAGTAGCTCGCAAAATTATTTGTACATGTAACACTGCCCCCACCTCAGTTCTTTTCGCCCCGAAAAGATGTGTCGCCAGTTGTAGTCAATTCTCCCTGGGTGTAATATGGGGCAAGACGGTCCAGATGCACGATTTTCATTTTAGCTCTCGGCTTACGATGTTCCTGTATTCGGTATACGACGTCGTTGATTCGGTTTGTAACTCGGTATGGTCCCTCCCAATTATGTTGCAACTTTGGAGACCTACCCTTTCGCCGTTGCGGGTTATAAAGCCACACCAAGGCATCTTGCTGGAAGCCAGTAGAGTTGGCCTTTAGATCATACCTGGTCTTCATGCGGTCAGTAGCCGATTCGAGGTGTTTTCGCACTGTCCGATGTATCTGGTTCAACCGTTGTCTTAGATCACTTGCGTACTCCGAGACCGTTTGGGGTTTCTCAGGGGGTGTCCCGAACTTTATATCGGCTGGCAAACGAATAGTCTTTCCAAAAATGACTTTGGCTGGGGCTTGGCCCGTCGACGCATGTTCAGCGGCTCTATACGCCATTAAAAATAGTGGGATATGTCGGTCCCAGTCCCTTTGGTTCTCGTCAACCATTTTGGCAAGGTGTTTATTGAGCGTGCCGTTGAAACGTTCGACCATTCCATCGGATTGGGGATGCAGCGGTGTTGTCCTCGTTTTCCGTATTCCGAGCAGCTCGCACATTTCGCCAAAAACTAGTGACTCAAAGTTTCGGCCTTGATCCGAATGTAGTTCGCCAGGTACGCCGTACCTACTGACCCAATTTAACACTAGCTGTTCAGCTACAGTAGTTGCTTCCTGGTTGGGAATGGGGTAGACCTCGGGCCACTTGCTGAAATAATCGGCTACAACCAGCGTGTATCGATTTCCCCATTCAGATTCAGGAAAGGGTCCAGCGATGTCAACAGCAATCCTTTCAAACGGTACCCCTACGTTATAGGTTTGCATTTGTCCTCTCAGTCGTCGCTTTGGGCCTTTGACGGAAGCGCAAATTGTGCATCTGCGACACCAGTCCTCTACGTCTTCTCGAGCGTGGAGCCAGTAGAACCGTTCCCGCAATTTCGCTAAGGTCTTGTTAACACCAAGGTGGCCTCCCGAGGATCCTTCATGCATTTCCTTAACCACATCATGGATTCGGCTTCTGGGTAGTATAGTTTGCATCCTATAGGAGCTGCCATCCGCCGTTTCCCATTTCCGCTTGAGTACACCACCCTCCACCTGAAGGGAGTTCCATTGTGCCCAATAGCTTTTCAGGGTTGCGCCATGCGTTGAAACGTCCTTCCACTCAGGTCGCCCAGTCGTCTCCTTCCATACGAGCAATGGTCCGATGTCTTCATCGGCTAGCTGGGCATTTCGAATCTCCTCCGATGACCAACCTTCATCGAATTCAGCCGTTATCAGTCGCAGATCAACGGGCGGCTCCTTTTCCTCAATCCGTCGGCAATGCTTGCAGTTAGCTGGACATGGGCGACGAGATAGGGCGTCAGCGTTTCCATGAACTCCGCCCTTTCGATGAACGATTTCGTAGTCGTACGACTGCAATCTTTCGATCCATCTCGCAACTTGTCCCTCGGGGTTTTTGAAGTTAAGTAGCCATCTCAGCGATGCATGGTCCGTTCGAAGAACAAATTTCTGGCCATATAGGTACTTGTGGAACTGCTTGGTGGCCTCTATTATAGCCAATAGCTCCTTCCTGGTCACACAGTAGTTCCTCTCACTTTTTAAAAGAACTCGACTGTAATACGAGAGGACTCTTTCTTCGCCATTGATCTGCTGGGAGAGTACAGCTCCAATACCGCCGTTGCTTGCATCAGTGTCAACTACAAACATTTTTCCGGGTTTCGGATACGCCAGTACGGGTGATTCACATAGCTTTTCCTTCAGGGTCTCAAAGGCTGTCTGGCATTGTTCGTTCCAGACATACGGACGATTTTTCTCGGTTAGCTGATGGAGACACTTAGCTATTTTGGCAAAGTCTTTGACGAATCTTCGATAGTAGGTTGCCAGACCCAGGAAACTTCGTAGTTGGCGCTTGTTGTTTGGTGATGGCCAGCTTTTCACGGCTTCAATCTTCTCAGGGTCTGTTTTGACCCCTTCTGCTGATACGACATGTCCCAGGTATTTTACTTCAGCTGCAAAAAGAGTACACTTGTCGGGACTAAGTTTCAAGTTCGCCAGTCGCAGTCTGGAGAAAACCTCTTCTAAGTTCCGCACATGCTCTTCGAACGTTCTCCCGATGACGATGATGTCATCTAGGTACACCAAGCAGGTTTTCCAGGTTAGACCACGTAGCACGTATTCCATCAAGCGTTCGAAAGTGGCTGGAGCATTACAAAGCCCAAATGGCATCACCACAAACTGCCACAATCCGGTCCCAACTGAAAATGCGGTCTTCTCTCGGTCCTTCTTGTCGATTTCTACCTGCCAGTAGCCACTCTTGAGATCGAGTGTAGAGAACCATTTTGCGTCGGCTAAAGTGTCCATGATGTCATCGATGCGTGGGAGCGGGTAACTATCTTTCTTAGTGACGTCGTTGAGCTGCCTATAGTCGACACAAAAACGAGTGCTACCATCCTTTTTCTTTACTAGAACTACAGGCGCGGCCCATGGACTGACAGAAGGTTCAATAACGCCTTGTTTTTCCATGTCCGAGATCAGCGCGCTCACTTCTCCTTGTTTGGCTATAGGGAGGCGTCTGGGTGCTTGTCGAATCGGCTTGGCTCACTGTGTATCTATGACGTGAGTTACCAAACTCGTTCGGCCTTGGTCATCCGGGCTTGTTGAGAAGATGTCACTGTACTTGGTGACCAGATCAGAGGCTCGTTTGAATAGCTGCACCGGCAATTTGACTTGCTTCAATATTGCAGACGTGGATTCCCTGGCTTTGTCTGTGTCTTGCCTCCTTTTCCAATGATGGTTGTGAGTAGCTTCCAAAGAGGTGATGGTGGAAACAGGCTGGCAGTTGCCGATGACTTCTCCCGCTTTGATGCTCGTGGTTGAGTCTGCGGTGTTAAGGACTCTAACCGGCACATATCCGTTCCTTAAAGATCTTACAAGGCTTCGTCCTACAATCAAACTGCGCAATGCAAACGTCTTCGTTGGCTCTATCAGATAAGATCGGTGGTCTCCAGAATCACCATCCAGCTTGGCCCATACAATGCTTTCGGAAGAATTCGGTACATCAGTGTCAGTACATACCACTACATTCATCTTGGGGATTTGGACGCTGGGATCCTCCATCAGTACTTCGACATTCTGCCATTTCAAGACACGTTTTCCCAAGTCCAACGTGATTCCATGTGGTCGCAGAAAATCCATTCCGAGAATGCAGTCATCCATAATGTTCGCGACCAGAAAATTATGTCGGAACACAAGGTCTCCCAACTGTATCTGGAGGTTGACCTCTCCATGAACAGGTGCAGTTTCTCCCGTAGCGGTCCGTAGTGAGAAAATTCTGCCCTTGTGAAGTTGTTGCTGTCTAACTAGGTCTGGTCGGATAATCGATCGGGTTGCACCAGTGTCGATTGTTATGGTGCAGTGTTCTCCGTCAATTTGACCCGGAAGGCATAAGTCCGCTTCTCCACGATGTAGTCTTGACACGGTGATGGTGGTGCTGGGGACGTCGATCCTCCTAGCCAACCTCTGCCCCACAAATTTGGCTCTTGCAGTTTGATGGTCCTCTATTCTAGGCTCCTGACACGGTCTGAATCTCCACCATCCTGGACAATAGCTCCATTTTCTTCGCTTCTTACAGTCTCTTTGCAGGTGCCCTTTTTCTCCGCAATCCCAGCATCTAGGCGCACCATTACCCTGCGGCTCTCGCTCATTTTCCACGCGCTTACACCTGCACTCGTCTGCCGCCACTTCACGGACCCGGGCAGTGGTACGAGTCGCATTTTTCGCTGCCTCATAGTTCAGACTATAAACCAATGCGTCCTTAACCGTTTGCTTTTGAGCTAAACGCACGGCTTGTTGCAATTCCGGGTCCTTTAGTGCGCTGATGAATGCCTCTGTCGCTGCATCATCTCGATGTTCTGGGTCGTAGGCTGGGTAAGCCAAAAGTGCTAGTCGCTCAATGTCTTGGGCTAACTGTTGTAGGGTCTCACCAGACTTCTGCATTCGATGCCTTAGCTGTGACCGATAAATCTGCTTCAGATGATCGTCTCCATAACGCATGTCGAGCGCATTCATTATAGCATTCGGGTTTGAGTGCAATTCAACGGGGATCGTCTGCAACAGCTCGGCAGCTGGGCCTCTTAGAGCAAGAATCAATGCAGTTGCTCGTTCCTGTTCATTCCAGTGATTTATGCGAGCGGCTGCTTCGAACTGGGTTTTGTAAATACTCCAGACCGTTTGCCCATCGAATATTGGTGCTTGCACATTTCTGGATGTGCTTTGCGCTGCGGTTATAAGCGAGGCTGGTGAAGAGGTTACTACTGCCTTTGCTGCTTCCAATTCCTTTTTCATTTTTCCCATCTCATGGTTGATTCGCTCCTCTACCTGGCTGATATCATGGTTTATTCTCTCCTCGACCTGGCTGATCTCATGGTTAATTCTCTCCTCGACCTGGTAAACCTTTTCCTCGACCTGGTCAACCTTTTCCTCGACGCCTTTAATTTGTTTGTTCAGATGACCGAGCTCCGCTTTTATTTCGGTTGACTGTTTCTCCAGCTTCTGTGCGATGTCTGCCTTGATTTCGATCGCTTGTTGGTCCAGCTTCGCTGATTGTTCGTTTAGCTTCGCAGCTAAACTGGATGTCTGTTCATTTAGCTGCGCTGATTGTTCGCTTAGCTTCGTTGATTGTTCGTTTAGCTTCGTTGATTGTTCATTTAACTTCGCAGCTAAACTGGATGTCTGTTCATTTAGCTGCGCTGATTGTTCGCTTAGCTTCGCTGATTGTTCATTTAACTTCGCTGTTAAATTGGATGACCGTTGTCGCTGCTCCTGCTGCATCAGCATTAACATTTGTAATATCGCATTTTCTGGCTCCTTTGATTTGGGTGTTTCTTCTTCTCCACCTTCTGTGCCTTGTTCCGCATCTGAGAGCTCACCCGCAACCAGATTCACGCCTTCCGACTCGATCGCATCACGCAAGCGTGCAATCAGTATGGCTTTTGTACCTTGTGTGGCCAGGTTTCGCTGTTCCAACTCCTCCTTGAGCTCCGATATGGTCAATTGATCAATTTTTAGATGTAAGTTTCCTGGCATTTTTATTGTTTCGGCTGTTTTTCTACCGGTTTCCACGTTAATTTTCACTATTGTGCACAAAAATGTTCAAAAGTTTTCACTTCCAAAATTTTTCTTTCGCACTTCTTGACACCATTGTCGCGTGTTATTGGTTCGCGGCCTATAATTTTAACGTTCCGGGAAAGTGAAAACGCAATGTCTTTTAATTTAAGTTAAAAGAGTTTATTTAATTCAAGAAAATGCACAATAATCAGTTTAACACTTTCACTAATTTTAATTTTCACTATTAAAATAAAATCTAACACTTGTCCATAAATTTCTTATCGCAATTGTCTTCTAAATCACTTCACTATTACGAAACACACTTCCACACACTTTCGCAGTTCTTATCGCGGTCGAATGAATGATGATTCCCCCATTCATTCAGCTCGCCTTTATATAGGGTCTCTACCTATTCACCCATTTCTCGTTTATTGGCGAATGTTCTACCGAGAGGTAGCTGGTAGATTCGAGAAAACTTAATGAATGGAGTGACGTCACTTGCAGATGTTGATCATGCTTGTTGGGTTCTCGTGTCTTCGAGTGAATTCGTGTTCTTCATTGTTGTGAAAACAATTGCGACAGTAGCTCGCAAAATTATTTGTACATGTAACAATATATATATATATATATACTCGTATATATATTGTTACATGTACAAATAATTACATGTACAAATAATTCTGCGAGCTACTGTCGCAATTATTTTCATCATCATTAAGAACGTCAACAAATGAATTTACTCGAACCCGCGAGTAAATTCAACAAGCATAATCAACATCTGCAAGCGACGTCACTCCATTCATGAATTTGCTCGAACCTACCAGGTACCTCTCGGTAGAACGTTCGCCAATATGCGAGAAATGGGTGAATACTTAGAGACCCTATATAAAGGCGAGCAGAATGAATGGGGGGATCATTCATTTGACCGCGATAAGAACTGCGAAAGTGTGTAGGAAGTGTGTTTCGTAATAGTGAAGTGATTTAGAAGACAATTGCGATAAGAAATTTATGGACAAGTGTTAGATTTTATTTTAATAGTGAAAATTAAAATTAGTGAAAGTGTTAAACTGATTATTGTGCATTTTCTTGAATTAAATAAACATTGCGTTTTCACTTTCCCGGAACGTTAAAATTATAGGCCGCGAACCAATAACACGCGACGATGGTGTCAAGAAGTGCGAAAGAAAAATTTTGAAAGTGAAAATTTGAACATTTTTATAGCGCACAATAGTAAAATTTAAAGAAACATTAAAAATGCCACCTAGCTTAAACTTAAAAATTAATGAATTGACCATATCGGAGCTCAAGGAGGAGTTGGAACAGCGGAATCTGGCCACACAAGGTACAAAGGCCATACTGATTGCACGCTTGCGTGACGCGATCGAGTCGGAAGGCGTGAATCTGGATTCGGCTGAGTTCTCAGGTGCGGAAAAAGGCGCAGAAGGTGGAGAAGTAGAAACACCAAAATCAAATCATCGAGTCTGACTGCGAAGCTAGATGAACAATCAACGAAGCTTAATGAACAATCAACGAAGCTAAATGAACAATCAGCGCAGCTAAATGAACAGACATCCAGTTTAGCTGCGAAGTTAAATGAACAATCAGCGCAGCTAAATGAACAGACATCCAGTTTAGCTGTGAAGCTAAATGAACAATCAGCGAAGCTAGACCAACAAGCGTTTGAAATCAAGGCAGACATTGCACAGAAGCTGGAAAACAGTCAACCGAAATAAAAGCGGAGCTCAGTAGTCTCAACAGCCAAATTAAATGCGTCGAGGAGAAGGTATACCAGGTCGAGGAGAGAATCAACCTTGAGATTAGCCAGGTCAACCATGAGATGGAAAAAGTTAAAAAGGTATTGGAAGCAGCGAAGGCAGTAGTAACCGCCTCACCAGCCCCAGTTATAACCGCAGCGCAAAGCTCATCTAGAAATGTGCAAGCACCAATATTCGATGGGCAAACGGTCTGGAGTATTTACAAAATCCAGTTTGAAGCCGCCGCTAGGATAAATCACTGGAATGAGCAGGAACGAGCAACTGCGTTAATTCTGGCTCTAAGAGGCCCAGCTGCCGAGCTTTTGCAGACTATCCCCGTTGAGCTGCATTCAAACCCGGCTGCTATAATGAATGCGCTGGACATGCGTTATGGAGACGATCATCTGAAGCAGATTTACCGGGCGCAGCTACGGCATCGGATGCAGAAGTCTGGCGAAACCTTGCAGCAGCTAGCACAAGACATTGAGCGATTGGCACTTTTGGCTTACCCAGCGTACGACCCAGAACATCGAGATGACGTAGCAGCAGAAGCATTCATCAGCGCCTTAAAGGACAAGGAATTGCAACAAGCCGTGCGGTTAGCTCAAAAGCAAACAGTCAAGGAAGCATTGGCTTATAGTTTAAATTTTGAGGCAGCCAAAAATGTGACCCGCACCACTGTCCGGGTTCGCCAGGTAGTGACAGATAAATCCAGGTGTGAGCGCGTGGGAAATGAGCGAGAGCTGCAGGTGAATGGTGCGCCTAGATGCTGGAATTGCGGGGAAAAAGGGCACCTGCAAAGAGACTGCAAGAAGGGGAGAAGACCGAGCTATTGTCCAGGGTGGTGGAGATCCAGACCGTGTCAGGAGCCTAGAATGGAGGCCCATCAAACTGCAAGGGCCAACTTCGTGGGGCGAACGTTGGCCACGAGTATCGACATCCCCAGCACCGTGCCAAGGCAACATCGTGGAGAGGCAGACAGATGCCTTCCTGGTCAAGTTGATGAAGAACAATGCACCCTAACAAACGACACTGGTGCAACCCGATCGACGATCCTACCAGACCTAGTGAGGCCCCAACTGCTCCACAAGGGCAGAGTTCATGGAATTGCTGACGCCCTATCTCGTCATCCATGTCCAGCTAACTGCAAACATTGCCAACGGATTGAGGAAAAGGAGCCGCCCGTTGATCTGCGAGTGATAACGGCCGAATTCGATGAAGGTTGGTTATCGGAGGAGATTCGAAATGCCCAGTTAGCCGATGAAGATATCGGACCATTGCTCGTATGGAAGGAGACGACTGGGCGACCGGAGTGGAAGGACGTTTCGATGCATGGCGCAACCCTGAAAAGCTATTGGGCACAATGGAACTCCCTACAGGTGGAGGGTGGCGTACTCAAGCGGAAATGGGAAACGGCGGATGGCAGCTCCTATAGGATGCAAACTATACTACCCAAAAGCCGAATCCACGATGTGGTTAAGGAAATGCATGAAGGATCCTCGGGAGGCCATCTTGGTGTTAACAAAACCTTAGCGAAATTGCGGGAAAGATTCTACTGGCTCCACGCTCGAGAAGACGTAGAGGACTGGTGTCGCAGATGCATAATTTGCGCTTCCGTCAAAGGCCCAAAGCGACGACTGAGAGGACAAATGCAAGCCTATAACGTAGGCGTGCCATTCGAAAGGATTGCTGTTGACATCGCAGGACCCTTTCCTGAAACCGATTGGGGAAATCGATACCCGCTGGTTGTAGCCGATTATTTCAGCAAGTGGCCCGAGGTCTACCCCATTCCCAACCAGGAAGCAACTACCGTAGCTGAACAGCTAGTGTTAAATTGGGTCAGTAGGTACGGCGTACCTTGCGAATTACATTCGGATCAAGGCCGAAACTTTGAGTCACTAGTTTTTGGCGAAATGTGCGAGCTGCTCGGAATACAGAAAACGAGGACAACACCGCTGCATCCCCAATCCGATGGAATGGTCGAACGTTTCAACGGCACGCTCAATAAACACCTTGCCAAGATGGTTGACGAGAACCAAAGGGACTGGGACCGACATATCCCACTATTTTTGATGGCGTACAGAGCTGCCGAACATGCATCGACGGGCCAAGCCCCAGCCAAAGTCATTTTTGGAAAGACTATTCGTCTGCCAGCTGATATAAAGTTTGGAACACCCCCCGAGAAACCCCAAACGATCTCGGAGTACGCAAGTGATCTAAGACAACGGTTGAACCAGATACATCGGACAGTGCGAAAACACCTCGAATCGGCTACTGACCGCATGAAGACCAGGTATGATCTAAAGGCTAATTCTACTGGCTTCCAGCAAGATGACTTGGTGTGGCTATATAACCCGCAACGGCGAAAGGGTAGGTCTCCAAAGTTGCAACATAACTGGGAGGGACCATACCGAGTCACAAAGCGAATCAACGACGTCGTATATCGCATACAGGAACACCGTAAACCGAGAGCCAAAATGAAAATCGTGCATCTAGACCGTCTTGCCCCATATTACATCCAGGGAGAATTGACTACAACTGGCGACACATCTTTTCGGGGCGAAAAGAACTGAGATGGGGGCAGTGTTACATGTACAAATAATTACATGTACAAATAATTCTGCGAGCTACTGTCGCAATTATTTTCATCATCATTAAGAACGTCAACAAATGAATTTACTCGAACCCGCGAGTAAATTCAACAAGCATAATCAACATCTGCAAGCGACGTCACTCCATTCATGAATTTGCTCGAACCTACCAGGTACCTCTCGGTAGAACGTTCGCCAATATGCGAGAAATGGGTGAATACTTAGAGACCCTATATAAAGGCGAGCTGAATGAATGGGGGGATTCATTCATTCAACCGCGATAAGAACTGCGAAAGTGTGTAGGAAGTGTGTTTCGTAATAGTGAAGTGATTTAGAAGACAATTGCGATAAGAAATTTATGGACAAGTGTTAGATTTTATTTTAATAGTGAAAATTAAAATTAGTGAAAGTGTTAAACTGATTATTGTGCATTTTCTTGAATTAAATAAACTCTTTTAACTTAAATTAAAAGACATTGCGTTTTCACTTTCCCGGAACGTTAAAATTATAGGCCGCGAACCAATAACACGCGACAATATATATATATATATATATATATATATATATATATATATATATATATATATATATATATATATACACATATATATATATATAGATATATATATATATATATATATATATATATATATATATATATATATATATATATATATATATATATATATATATATATATATATATAATATATATATGCATTGATGTATAAATTTTTCTATGTATTTACAAAAAAATTTATGAAGACTATAAAGAATGTAAGGATCTTAACGAAAAGAATCATATACATACAATAGTTTCTATTCTCATTTTTAGGTCTTTGTAAAAATTTTTGTTACAAAGACCTACTAGTTTCGCGACCTGTCTGTCCGTCCGTCTGTCGGTCTGTCCGTGCGTCCCCCCCCCCTCGCGATTGGACACCTTTCAGCCGAAAAATCTGAAAATTATCACGAGCATGGGCCATTCTGAGTACAAGGGCAACAAATACCTTAGAAATCGAAATTCACTCAACTTTGTTAATAATAGTATGATTTGTAGATTTTACATTTTGGCCATAAAATCAAAACGGTACCTTTAAACTTTGCAGTTATATAGACTGATATAAGTTATATACGTATGCAAAATTTAATTGAAATCGAATCATAATCAAGTGAGTTATAGCTATTTCAATTGTATGGAATTACAACAACAATAACACGTGTTTATGGTTGATATAGGGTTTTCCAATAAGAGGTGTTATTTTGATATTAAAAGAAAAATGCCATTTTTAGGGTTTTGTAAAATAATTTTACAAAACCCTTCTAAAATCGCGTCCTGTCTGTCCGTCTGTCCGTCTGTCTGTCCGTCCGTCCGTCCGTCCGTCCGTGTGTCACAGCAGTTTTTCTCGGAAACTACTTAAGCTAGAAGCATCAAATTTTGTATGTAGGTGTAAAGTGGTGCTCTCTTCAAAGTTCAATTACAAAAAAATTTTATAAGGTATTTAAGGGGGGTCTCCCCATATAGAGGAGTGACCCCCCGAAAAAAAATTTAATTTAAGGTAGCTGATATGGGTATCAAATGAAAGGTCTTGATGAGAACTTTTCAAAACAGGTCTTAGTTTGGCAAAGTTGGCTTCGAGGGGCGCACAGGGAGGGGAAATACACGAAAAATTTGTGTCCCCCCCTCGCGATTGGACACCTGTGATCCGAAAAGTCTGAAAAAAATCAGGAATGTAGGCCTTGGTGAGTACAACAACAACAAGTACGTGAGAAGTCGAAATTCACTCAACTTTGTTAGTAATAGTATGATTTATCGATTTTATGATTTCTTGAATAAAATCTTAACGGTACCCTTAAATTCAATGAAATTCAGTACACAGATGATTATTTATAAGGTTGATCTATTCTGAAAGTTTCATAAAGATTGAATCATATTTAGCGAAGTTATAGCGGTTTGAATTTTCCTGTATTACTATGGAACAATATGCGCTGCATGTATTACTATGGCAACATATGGCTATGGAACAACATGCGCTTTTTACCGACTCAGACACTACAGTTTTGCTAGGATTTGCATGAAAATTTCAGGAATGATAAGTGTCATGAATAACTTTGAGAATCGGTTCAGCTAGTGGTATCAGTAATTGTAAAACAAAATAGTGGCTGTTTTAAATGCGAAGATTGAATTATTTTGAGTCATTTTTTCCCAACTTCAGCGTTTAAGGTGCATGCTTTGAACACTTGATTCAATTTAATGAATGACTGAAGATGAGTACCTACAATTAATCCTCCTAAGTGAAACAAGTCAAGAAGGCGGGAGAGAGCTCCTAGCAAAAGGGTTTTGTAACCATTCTAGGATTCGAAAAAATTGGCAATTAATCGGTAACAGTACAGGAGAGTGGCCCTGAAAAAAAATTCATCAAATGTGGCCGATATGAGTATGAAATGAAAGTTTTCATGGGAGCTTTTCAAAACAGTTCTCAAACTGTCAGTTTTTGCTTCAGTGGGGGCACAGGGGGGCAATACATGAAAAATGTGTTTCCTCCGTCGCGAATGGACATCTGAAATAATTATCAAGGGAGATATTTATGAGCGTAGCAATAACAAAAACCTCTGAAGTCGAAATTCGTTCAACTTTGTTAATAATAGTATGATCCTCGTTTTTCATACTTTCTCCAATAAAATCGTCTTTGACATGTTTCTTGATTTGATTCGATCTGGTGACTGCATTTTGTAAATTGGATACAAAACCCTTCTGACATGAGCGTAGGTCTGTTTACCCAACTTGTTTAATATAAATATCGGATGTTTATTTTATTACAAAGAAGAAGATATGCCGTAAATAACCACTACGATGCGCTTACAGGACCATATCCTCTTCATGAAATTTTCCATAACCAAATCGTAAGTGGCTGCCCTATGTCCTCGATAGCCTCACGAATTTCATCTTGAGATCTTGAATCGACGCTGGGCTATTAGCGTAGGCCTTCTCTTGCACGTGGCTCCAAAGGAAGAAGTCGCAAGGTGTTAAATCACAAGATCTATTCAAAATAACACCTCTTATTGGAAAACCCTATCTATATTTAAAATTGACCTAGGCACTTTTATTTTCTTTCAATTTACATGAAAATTTAAGGAATATTGTGTAACTTGAACGTGTTCAATCGGCCGAGCATCCAGAAAAATCATTTAAGCTAGATCGAAATGGCGGCTGCACTGTGCTTATGAAAGAAACTGTGCATCTTTTGTATAAGTTTGAACGATTTCCTATCCAAGTATTGGATGAAAAATTCAAGTTATCGATTCACGCCATTAGAAAACTTGTTTCTAACCCTAGGATGTATACAAAGACCTTCTGGTAGGAGCACTCCCCTGCTTACTCAACTTGTTTACAGTTGTGTTTATTATGCTAAAATACTCATGAGGCTCTATCAGAGTGATTATTAGCTTATATTTACTCAAATAAGATCTAGTATGATACATCTAATTCCACTCAAATCACTGTGCCATTATCAATTTATTAAATATTAATATTATATCATCAATTCGATCTGAGTTTTGAGGCTGTTATCTCTTCAACTTCAATTAAGTTATCTTATGTAACATCCTTTGCAAGGTATTCTCCATCTCTACCACTTTTCTCACCACATACCTAACTAGTCTTCGTAATCAGTAACCACCTGCAAAATATCATCTGCCATCTCCACTTCAATTGATTGGACGTCGCTGGAATCAGTATGAGGACCAACATCATACATTCGCTTATGATCATCAAACATCCTCAAACTCTCATCCACCACCGCCAGTTCAACCCATTGTTCATAGGCGGCATCGGTACTAGCACAAATTACTTAGAACCACGATAAATTCGCCGATGATCACCAACAACCAACCAACCATCACCCGTCATCTTCACTTCTATACATTGTAAATCGGTGGCATTTGTGCTAAAGACAAGCATGGTATCCGCCAAACCTCTATGCATCCGCCCTTGACCCCGAATGACCCACAAACCATCATCCGTTGTTGCCATTTTAATACATAGCACATTGGCAGCGCCGGTGCTAGGACCAAGGATGGCTACCACTGAACCATTCGCATCCGGTCTTGTTCATCAACAACCCATCAATCGTCGTCGCCACTCCAATAGATTCCACATCGGTGGCATCAGAGCTAACACAAAGAACGGCTACTACCGAACAATTATTTATTCGCCCATAATCCCCAATAACCCACACATTGTCATCCGTCGTCTCTACTGCAATTCATTGCACATGAGTGGTATCGATGCTAAGAGCAAGCACGGCTACCGCGGAGCCACCATGCATTCACCCATGTCCCCAAATACCCATTAACGACGATTTGTCGTCGCCACTTGAGTATATTGCACATCAGTAGCATCGGTGCTAGGAGGATGCACTGTTACCGTGGAACCACAGCGCATTCGTCCCACAAACCATCATCCGTTGTTGCCATTTTAATACATAGCACATTGGCAGCGCCGGTGCTAGGACCAAGGATGGCTACCACTGAACCATTCGCATCCGGTCTTGTTCATCAACAACCCATCAATCGTCGTCGCCACTCCAATAGATTCCACATAGGTGGCATCAGAGCTAACACAAAGAACGGCTACTACCGAACAATTATTTATTCGCCCATAATCCCCAATAACCCACACATTGTCATCCGTCGTCTCTACTGCAATTCATTGCACATGAGTGGTATCGATGCTAAGAGCAAGCACGGCTACCGCGGAGCCACCATGCATTCACCCATGTCCCCAAATACCCATTAACGACGATTTGTCGTCGCCACTTGAGTATATTGCACATCAGTAGCATCGGTGCTAGGAGGATGCACTGTTACCGTGGAACCACAGCGCATTCGTCCATGATCCCCAAATACCCACCAAACACTTTTAGTCGTCACCATTTTCAAACATCACACATCAGTGGCATCGATGTTAGGACCAAGAACGGGAACCGCCGTATCATCATCCCTTAGCCCATGGTCCCCAAATACCCACAAAATAACATTCGTCGTTACCACTTAAATCTTTTGCACATTGGCTGCATCGGTGGTGATTTCTAACAATCCGTAAACTATCATCCGCCGTCGCAATTTCAATACATTGCAGTGGCATTGGTGCTAGGAGCAAGCATGGCTACCGCCAAAACACCATGCATTCGCTCATGATTACCCACCAACTATCATCCGTCGTCGCAACTTCAATGCACTGCACATCGGAGGCATCAGTGCTAGGACCAAAAATGTCCACCGCGGAACCACCATGCATTCATCAATCATTACCAACGACCAACCAAGCATCATCCGTCCTCGTAACTTCAATGCAGTTCACATCGGTGGTATAGGTTCTAGGAGCAAGCACAGCTACCGTCGAGCCACCATGCTCCAACGATCATCCATCATTACGATTTCAATATATTGCATAGCAGGAACATCGGTTCTAGGACCAAGCACGACTACTGCCGAGCTATCATGTATTCGTCCATGATTCCGAGCTACCCACCAAAGAGCGTTCATCATCACCACTTCAATACAATACACATAGGCGGCATCGATGCTAGGACCAAGCACGTGTACCGCCGTACCACCATCCATTTCCCCATGATCCCCAAATACCTACTAACGACCATCCGTCATTACGACTTCCATACATTTCACAAAGGTGGCATTGGTGTTATGACCATGAACTAATTTTCACTAGCTGACAATGGCTCGCTATCCTCAAACGTACTCATTGCAAATTGACGGGATCAGTTCTAGCACTTAACAATGAAGTGAACTCCTACCAGGCTTCCATTCTTTGGGCTCTTTCACACGGGAATGGTAAAAACCCATATCCAAACAGGTTTCGCGCTTACGCCCCTATGTTTACACGTTGCATAGTTCAGCCAACCTATTTTTGTATACGATACATGTCTTGCGAGTGTATGTGTCAAAAGGGTCATTTGATCGTTAAACATCGTGCGAACAACATGAGAGCGAAGACAGAGAGATAAGCGATTGAGAATTTATGTTTTAGCCTTGAATTGTGCACGAGGTAATAAAAACTGGAATGAAAAATGTATTTTATGATTGTTAAAGTTTGTCGATTCAAACATCTATTGGATTTATTTGAATCCTCCGTGTTTTTCCGCTTTCTGAAAAATATATTCCAAATTTGAATATCTTTTTTAGTCGCATATTTCTCTTGATGTGTTGTAAATATGCTTATTATAATGTGATTCTATGAAGATTATGCGTACTGTTAATTTTCTATAGATTTACAATAGGCAATTTATCTTCATTGAAATCGTGATATTTGTCGTGTTGTTTCCTGAAATTGAACATGGCCTCCGCTTTCATAAATTTATTACATAACGCGTAGCCTCTCGCATCCACGCATCCATTTTTGCACGCAAATTAAAGAAAGGCGATCGTTTCATGACGACTACCATCTTCACCGAACGTTCAATTCGGAATGATTACCTGCGTTTGTATAAAATTTCCCCCACCAAATGATCAACAAAATGCGTTTGTGTATGTGCGTTACGCTCGTTCACCCTATAAAATGTTGGCTTGATTTCACCATCAGGTCCCCTCAATGCCTCTCACTCTTCTTGCCCATATAACCTGTTTAACGCTCACTTTTAACGCTGCGTCTGAAAAAGCCCTTTGTCTTCTCTCACAGTCCATCGCATAGCCACCATCCACCGACACTAAACATGCATACTAGGCAACAAACAATCAGTCCAACAATCTAACTTGCTATTCCCAATAAAGGTTCGGGCGGAATGCGGTAATTTTGTCGGAAAATTGTATCGCAGCATGAGTAAACTCTTACTGAAAGCACATTGTCGCGCGAATGTCGTTTTGCTATTCGTCCAGAGTGTGTGCTTTTTCATTACATCTGAAAATGTTTACCCCCCAGTGAAGAAGTTTCACTCAGCTACTCAAATATTTACCGTTAACGGTACTTTTGTGCTATTTTTGTAAATTTTATTATCTTCTGTGAAGAATATGATCATTTTTAGGGTTTCGTCAAATAATTTTACAAAACCCTACTAGTTTCGCGACCTATCTGTCCGTCTGTCCGTCCGTCCGTGCGTCACAGCACTTTTTCTCGCAAACTACATAAGCTAGAAACATCAAATTTTGCATGCAGGTGTAAAGTGGTGCTCTCTTCAAAGTTCAGCTACAAAAAATTTTGTAAGGTATTTAAGGGGGGGTCTCCCCATATAGGGGAGAGGCCCCCGAAAAAAAAAATATCATCAAAGCTAGCCGATATGGGTATCAAATGAAAGGTCTTTATGAGAACTTTTCAAAACAGGTCTTAATTTGACACTTTTGCTTCGAGGGACGCGCAGGGAATTTGTGTCCCCCCCTCGCGATCGGACACCTGTGATCCAAAAAACATGAAAAAAATTATGCTGGTAGATGTTTATGAGTACAACAACAAAAAACACCTTAGAAGTCGAAATTCACTCAACTTTGTTAATTTCACATTTTTCCCAATAAAATCACATTGGTACCCTTAAACTGAAAGGAATTCGACATTAACGTAGTCCTACTAAGGATTCTCAAACTTAGTAAGTTTGATGAAAATCGCATGATATACACGGAAGTTATAGCCGTTTCAAATTTCTCCAATTACAGCAACAATAACACATGATTTTGGTATTTTATGGACTTTCCATCGAATCAGTCACTGCAGTTTTCACTTGATCTTCTTGAAATTTTCCAATAAGGTCAATAACGTTAATATTTTTGAGAATTCATGATTTGAGCGATTTTTGTCGGTTTGCAACAAAATGGCGACCGTTGAAAGTAAGAAAACAATGGATTTTCCTTTGAACGTTCACATCTCTTTGACATATTTCTTGACGTGATTCATTACTAGCGACTGCATTTCTGAGGAGTTGTGTACAAAACCCTTCTGACATGACCGTAGGTCTGTTTACCCAACTTGTTTTAATATAACAGTTGTGAGTTGTGAGATGATGTTAGACACTTCTATGATATCATTCTATCACGATAGCAAATCATAAATTCTATCTCTGTTCTTATTATATTTAATCTATATTCAATCAATTCTTGAAAAACTATATTCAGTTCTTTAGATAGCATTCTACGTAACAAACTACTCACATCTGCTGGTTTCCTTAACATAAATCGAACTATTATCCGTGAAAATATCTACTTTTTCGTTGGCTCGGAAATGTTGTTGCCACTTCAATGCATTATATATTTCACGTCAGCGCTTGGACCAAGCATGACTACTGCTGAACCACCATGAATTTGCCCATGATCCCCAGCAAAGACCATCGTCCGTCGCCAATTCACACATCGGCGGCATCGTTGCTAGGACCAAGCACGGTTATTACTGCACCACTATGTAATCACCTATTATCCCTGAATTCCCCGCAATGACCATCCATCGTCGTCACATGCACATCCGCGGCATTGGTGCTAGGGCCAAGCATGGCTACCGTCGTACCACCATGCATTCGCCCATGACCCCAAATACTCAGCAATGATCATCCGTCATCGCCACATGCACATCGGCGGCATCGGTGCTGAGATCATCATCATTCCCAAACACCCAATAACTACCATCCGTCGTCACCACTTCAATATCTCGCACATCGGCAGCATCAATGCTAGGACCAGGCACAGCCACCACTGAACCACCATGCATGCTCCCATGATCCCCAAACGCCCACATCGGTGCTAGGACCAAGCACCGCTATTACCGAACCGCCATATAATCATTCTATGATCCCCGAATTCCCTGCAATGACCATCCATCGTTGCCACATGTATATCGGTGGCATTGATGCTAGGATCAAGCACGGCTGTCGCCATACCACCATGCATTCGCCTGCGATCCACTAACACCCACCAACGACCATTCGTCGCCACGACTTCAATAAATTGCACATTGGCGGCATCGGCACTACGACCAAGGACGGCTTCCTCCAACCTATCATATATTCGCCCATGATCTTTAACAATACACAAACTATCATCCGTCATCGCCATTTTAATACATTGTACATCAGCATCATCAGTGCTAGGAGTAAGCAAAGCTACCACCGAACCATCATGCATTTGCTCATGATTACCCACCAAGTATCATCCGTCGTCGCCACTTCAATGTGCTGCCCACCGGAGGCATCACCATTCTTTCACCAATGACCAACCAACCATGATCTAACATCGACAGTTCAATGCATAGTGCATCAGTGGGATTGGTCCTAGGAGCAAGCATAGCTACGCCGAACCACCATTGATTCGCCCATAGTCCTCAAACTCCCGTCAATGACCATCTGTTGTCACAGCTTTAATATACAATATTAAACATCAATGCTAAGACCACGTATGGCTCCAACCGAACAATCATGCATCCGCCCATGATCCCCAAATACCCACCAAAGATCGTTCATCGTCCTTTCTTAAATACAATGGACATCGGCGGCATCAATGCTAGGACCAAGCACAGGTACCGCTAAACCATCATCCATTCGCCCAAGGTCCCCAAATACCCACCAACGACCATCCGGCGTCACCACTTTAATACATTGCATTCATTCTCGTTTCATCATAATCCATTGTATGGCCACCATCCGCCGCCACTAAACATGCATACTAGGCAACCACTAACAAATCCAACAAATTTCCTTACTATTCCCAATAAGGACAGCATGAGTAAACTTCTACTGAAAACAGATTGTCGCGCAAATGTCATGTTGCTGTGCGCCCGGAGTGTAAACGGTTCTGCTTTTTCGTTACACCTGAAAATTCTTACCCCCCAGTAAAGAAGTTTCACTTCAAAAAGGGGGTTTTTAGTTTTTTTTTAGATATTTTGAAATCCATCTCCCATAAAATCTGTTTTTATTTTGAATTACATTAAACTTGTTTAAATAAACCACCATGCTAGTGTCAAGAAAAATACAGTTTTCATTTCTCCCCCTTCCTTTTCTTTTCCTGAACTTTCTTTTGTGTTGAGTGTTTTTGTGTAGGGTGACACAGCTTGGCAGAAGGTGTCCCAGAAGACTTCTGACATCGCTGAGCGCTAACTGGCCTCAGTATGCCATCCCGGGCTAAGCAACCGTCTGCCAAAAATTAATGTCTGCAACTACGGTGACTTTCTTGGTTGTAACAATATCCTAGCTACTACGTTATGAATTCCTAGGGTGTGAGCCTATTTTTGACTCAGCTGTGGTGTTATTACTTCTTTTCACTGGACTCGTGGCCCGATAGAAAATGTGTGTCATCCTAAGGTACTTTTTAGTGTGCTTTATGCGTAGAGTTCAATTGTATGAAGCTCAAACTATGTTACCCGCTTATTTTCATCATCTTTCGTCCTCCGAATTCAGGGACTATTCCTTTATTGGTAAACCTTTACTGTGTATAAATATTCTAAATTTGAATCTCATACCATAGATTTTGAAGCTTCAGTAGCTTGAAAGCTTCCTACGGTGGTTGTTAGGTTTCAGGTATAAAAACTTTGACAGCAAATAGTCGCGTTACCTCATTAATGGGGTGACTTGCAATGTCTTGCTCAGGGCGTTGTTTGCTTCATAGTATACTCAAATAGTAGCCACACCTTTCATTTACCCTGTGTTGCACACTTTTTGAATTTTCCCAGGGCCACGTCAGCTGATCCGGGGAATGACAGCTGATCCCATGTTTCGCGCGCTCAAGAAACAAAGCAAAATGCAAATAAAATTTCCGACGCACGTGTTCTTTTACGCATTTCAGAACATAGGAGTGCTGCCAAATCCTAATAAAAAACTAAAAGATTACATGGAACGAATTTGTTTTTCTGCAATGTTATTGATTTTTTAGCTCTGGTAGCCCTGAAATCTCTCATCGAAGCATATGTTTATATTCGCGCCATTCCTCGCATCAGCGTTTACTATCTACCTGCTACATTACATCCTTTTATTCTTCTTCTATATTACATCCTTTTATTCTTCCAGATCCAGGTGAATGTTTCTGCTATTCACCTCTGCGGATAGTGGAGAAAACCCTCAATAGCAACCTCCATTTTCCTCGGTTTCACTAGGTTGGCTGAATTTCAATGGGTCTCTCCTCCAGCTTATGTTAGCGCTTGCATTTTTTTTTGCCTTCCTGTTTAACATTCCAGCTGATAAAATGTCAAATGTTAACTTCCAAATCCTAAACTGTCTCTGGTTTATCGCCATAGACATTCTTTTTTACATGTCTCCAAAGAAATTAATCTAATCGAGTCAAATTGCCCGAATGCGGCAGCCAGTTAGCTTAGCCGTTACGTGAAATTAATCATTCGCCAAATGTGTCTTACAATAAATTAATTGTATCACGCGTTGTGTGGGATCTGGCGTCGTCCTGCTAATACCACATATCAGTTGTGACGTATCAGGATTTTCCTACGTAGTCATTCGGGATTTCACCCTGACCAAATGTTTGTCTCCCGCCAAGATTTCACCTGCGAGCCAAGTTACATTTTACCACACTCACGTATATGTTAACGTAAATTAACCATCATCATTTAAATGAATGTTTAAAAGTAGTAGGATTAGTTCTAAGGACGCAGTATTCAGCGAGAAACCCATAATGCCACCGCGACCGGGAATCATATCACCAAAATCTTTAATTTTGAATGCCGTTTAAATCCAGATGCGAAGAAACCTCCAAAAGGCCCGATGACTGAGCTGAAGATGCTTAACGACAATGAATGAAATACGATTGGATACATCATGAAGGACTGCCGTGAATTCAGCAAATAAAATACATATTCTTGTTTCTTAAACAAGTAGTTTGGTTCGCACTCCATTGTCATACGACCCAGACTTTTGGAGTATTCAATAGGACATACAAAGTATTGAAATTGGCACAAAACGCATGAAAACAGGCATCCAACAACAACTGTTGCCAAACCTCCTCCAATAAATCCTTCCCATGTTTTCTTTGGGCTCAACTTGATTAGAGGCGTTTTTCCGAAGGAAAATCCGAACATATAAGCCATAACATCATTACAAACAATCATTGAAACAGGAACAATAAACCAGATTAAACCTTCGAAAATGTTTTGAATAATTAAATAGCTTTGCGTAACAACAATCAGAAGTGAAACATGTGTCCACGCAAACAAACTGAATTGTTTCATGTAATACTTCTTGACCAGCGATAAAACAAACCACACAAAGCCAGTACAATAAAGGCAAAACGATAAAAAGCGATGATATGTAACCAAAAACTTTAAATATTCAACTCGGTTGATAACATCTCCAAAATAATCAACTAAATTTTCACCATAGGAAAAAATAATTCGATGTAAGAAAGAAATACCATGACAAACTTCTGAACCATGGCAATCCATGAATCCTATATACTTGGTAACCAATGGAAATGATTTCCTCAAAGCATTTTACTTGAACGAGGAGTGTAGTGATCATGAGAGCCAATGGGCCTCCATAAATGATAAGCCCAAATCCAAATATCATGATACATGTAAAAATACCTCGTATTATCCAGTTTCGCCACGTCCAGTCGAATTTGCAATTCGTTCAAATCCTTCACATCTATTTTATTCGTTGTGTAGTGCCTGTACACACAAAAATCACAACAAAACACTAAATTATTGTCGTCAACAAACACTTCACAGCTTGTTAGATTTTTCACTGAATCGGGTACAGTGATGCGGAGGATAGTGAAACCGTCTTCACATTTGGATGTGATTACTTTAAAACTCATAATGGATAGAATAAATACAGATTCATGCAAGAGAGTAAATCAAAATCAATCACTTAAATTTTATCAGCACAACTAGATTGAATTGGATTCAGATGTCAAGATCTGTCACTCCGCAGTGATGTAGGTCACGATCACTGGAAACTAGGTCACGTCAGCTGGAACGTCCACAACATCCAGTGACAAGTGGACGCCGCACTGCATTATCCCCGTTCCAATGTAACTCGCAGTGCAGGAAGTTCCTCGCATGGAACCCGTAAAACCACTCGCATGCGAGAGGGTTCAATTTCCTCAACTGGGAATTTAACGGCCGCGGACTACGGATAGGAGGTTTGCTGGAAGGGAGAATGGAGGAACGGGTCTCTTTTCTTTGGCGGACGACGGGCGAGAAAGACGACGGCGAGATCAAGCTACGGAAGTGGGAATTGGCGATTGGGAGGATTTATTCGCGAGGAATTCATCGAAATCAAGTGGCGGTTACAGGAGACAACAGAAGGGTTGTAGGAGATCGAGAACAGCTGACGGCACGAAATTACGAATCGTCTCGGGGATCCCCAAAACTAAGGTATAAATTTAAGTTAACGTAAATATTGGCCAGTAGTTTTGATGAGAAACTAAATTTTGCAATAAACAGTAGTAGTGAATTATATATTTGAATATAGTAGTGAATTATATAATAGAATCATACGAGTGTTGTTTCCATCGTGAGTTTCTTTTCTGTGCAGATTGTAAAACTTGGCTCGCGGTAGGATTCCGCTTATTTCGGTCGGAACGGAATTCCGAATATAATTGTGTCGAAAATCACGCGAAATTGCAAGGTCGAGCTGAAATAAGAGCTAGACTCTGCTTCCTGCTGGTCAGAGCGGAATCCCGAATAGCGTTGTGGGGAGATTTACAAACTCTAGTGAAAAAATAGAAGCGAGATTTGTTTTTCTTTAAAAAGTAGGGAAACGCTGGTAGATTGGGGAAGTGCGCTGCGCCGCCGCATTCTCGTTTGGCGGCTAATTGGGGACCAGGACAAAACGAGTGGCGCCACCCACGTCCGTCTTCGGACGAGTTGACCGGGTCCGCAGGTTCCTTCGTGGCGAGGAGAGTTAAACCCCCAAAAGGAAACGGTGGTTACGCAATAAATTTTGCAATAAATTTCGCAATAAATGGCGCCCAACGTGATTGTGGTTCTGAGTTAAGTCGAAAAGTGTGCAGTGAGGCATAAGTGAAACGCGTCGAGAGATAGTGAAAAGTGAAACAGGTGGAAAATTCGCGGAGTGGGAAGTGTGAATTTGCGGGAGTGATTAATTGAAGTGTGAATTTGAAGGAGTGTAAGGTTAAAGTTTAACGTGTGAATTTGCGGGAGTGTGAATTTGAAGTGCAAAGTGTGAATTTACAGGAGTGTGAGATTGAGGGGTGAAGTGCGAATTTGCGGGAGTGAGTAGTGAAGTGTGAGTGTTTTTGAATTGAATTTTATGTATTATATTATTAGAATCGTGTAATAAAAATATTTGCGGGGTGTTTTATTTAGGATATAAGAAAAATATAATATATTTAGTGAAGAAGATAGAAAAGAAAGGAAAAAATGTCTAAAGCGGGGAGCTATCTGGTCGACCGTCTCCCAAAAGATGAGCTGATCTATGAGCTGGTGATACGCGAGTTGCCGACTGCCACGGTCGATGTTATGCGGACGACACAACGGGATGCGCTACGAGCAGAGGACGATGCGAATGAATCGTTGCTGGCGAGGGAGTATCCAATTCCATACAACAAGGACCTGGAGGCCATGGAGGAGAAGGTGGCGGAGGTTGAGAGCCTGGCTACGGTAGACAAGAAGACCAGGGATGTGCAAAAGATTCGGGCAAAGGTAGCATTTTGAATAAGGAGGCTGCGTTACATGGCAAATTCACCCGAAGCTTCACTTCCCGTACTGGACAAAATGCGACAGCGGCTGATGATGGCCCTAGGGGCAGTCATCAGTGGTTCACCATCGGCACCAGAAATGGAAGAGGATGCAGAACCCCGTACTCGAGGATCGGAGGGGAAGGCAATAGTGGGATCAGATGAACCGAGTTCTTGTTCGACGCCCCGACCTGCGATCGAGGAGGAAAAGCAACCATCTCTCGCAGGAAGTTCGCAAAGGAGGGGAGACGTTTCTGTGATACCATCGATTGTATCATCGGCCCAGCTGGTCACCACAGGAGGCAAGCATGAGAATGTGGCGAAATGGGGAGTGAAATTTACTGGGGAGGCATCGAGTTCTGTTAGTGCTTTTCTAGAGCGGGTAGAAGAGCTTCGAATCGCCAGGGGACTCGCCTCATCACAGCTTTATAATGCAGCGGTAGAGCTCTTTGAGGGTAAGGCTCTAATATGGTATAGAGCCAACAGGGGCCGCTGCCAAAGCTGGGGAGACTTGCGACGAGAGTTGCGTGCGGAATTTCTGCCAGCAGATTACGACGACCGTCTTTTGGAGGAGATACGGCTCAGGACGCAGGGAAGGGATGAATCAATGGGAATGTTTGTGTCGTCCCTGGAAGGACTATTTCGGCAGCTGTCTATCCCATGCTCAGAGGAGGAAAAATTGAGGGTAATCCTCAGAAACGTAGCTCCGCTGTACAAAATGAAGCTTAGCCTCAAGACGGTAGAGTCGATATCACAACTTATCGAATTCGGCCGTAAATTGGAAGAAACGCGTACGGCGGTGGAATCTTTTGTGCCTCCTCCTGACCCAAGAGCACATAAGCTTTTAGAGCCTGACCAGGCTTTTACGGAAGTAGCAGGAGCCGTAGCCGCCATGCAGGAAGCTCCTCGAGGGCTGCAGTGTTGGAATTGCCGTGGGCCTGGTCATACTTCTCGGGAGTGCAGAGAGCAGAGGAGGTGTTTCGGATGCGGCCGAAATGGTGTGGTGCGTTCGGCGTGTCCAAATTGTAACCCGGCACGGGGTAGTACGGGTAATGGGCGGCCACCAAATTTGAGCCATAATGGTCGGCGTGGTCAAGCGCCGGGGGTTTCAGATAATCGTAGATCTGCGGGAAACGGGAGCGGAGCTCATTAGAGGGCATAATGAGTTCCGCCGGAATGCCCGAAGCAGTAGATGCGACATCGAAGATAGAGTACGTGCTGGGACGGAAAGGCGGGGATTCTCGACCACATCTGTGGGTAGAGGTATTCGGTGGGAAGTATTGTGGATTGGTCGATTCCGGAGCCACGGACTCTATTATCGGGGGGGACACGTGGAAGCAGTTGAGAGCTCAGGGTGTGGAGCTACGTGAAGCTAGTATCCCGTCGATCCGATTAGCAAACCATGCTCGGGCAGCAATCCTTGGGTCTGTTTTGGCGCCGGTGACCTTGGAAGGACGGACTCGATGGTGCGTACTGTTGGTGGCTCCCTCAATACCACATGAATTGATTCTGGGGGTGGACTTCCTCCGAACATTTGGAGTCCGAATCGACGTAAGGGAGGAAGAGTGGGACTTCTCACCATGCATAGAAGTGGCAGGAGTAGAGGCGTTGCGAGGACGGACTAGACTCACTCGACTAGAAGAGCGGCAGTTGGAGGAGATGTTGAAGGAGGAGTTTGAGTTGATGGGAGAGGGAATCGGTTGCACCTCAGTGGTGGAGCATGTGATTAAAACCGATTCACCTCCCATTAAACAAAGATACTATCCGGTCTCGCCAGCAGTTCAGAAACAAATTCATGAAGAACTACAAGAGATGTTGGCAGCCGGCATAGTTGAGCCTTCCTCTAGTCCTTGGTCCTCACCTATCCTCCTGATAAGGAAAAAAGATGGAAAGTTCCGCTTCTGCGTTGATTTCAGGAAACTGAATCGGGTTTCTGAACGCGACGCATATCCCCTCCCATACGTCTCTGCGACCATGGACAAGTTACGCAATGCACGATACTTATCGACAATGGATATCAAGTCGGCCTATTGGCAGGTTCCAATGGCAGCAGAGTCGATGAAGTACACGGCGTTTACAGTCCCTGGTCGCGGATTGTTCCACTTTAGGAGGATGCCGTTCGGGCTGCAGAACGCTCCGGCAACGTGGCAGAGGCTGATAGATCAGGTGTTGGGGCCACAGCTAGAGCCATATGTTTTTGTATATTTGGACGACGTTATAATCGTCACGGCGGACTTTGACCAACACTTGCAGGTTCTTCGTGAGGTGTTCCGTCGGCTGCGAGAGGCGGGGCTACGGGTCTCCCGAGAAAAGTGTGAATTTTGTCGACCTGAACTTAAGTGTCTAGGATATGTGGTGGATGAGGTAGGTCTCCATGTGGACCCGGAGAAAGTTGAAGGAATGCTTAAGATACCTCGTCCAACCAACGTCAAGGGAATTCGACAATTTCTCGGGATGATCTCATGGTACCGCCGCTTCATACCAGATTTTGCCACTCTAACGGCGCCACTAACGGGACTTCTCAAGAAGAACAAGAAGTTCGTGTGGACGGAGGAATGCGAGGGTGCCTTCAACGCAGCTAAAGTGCGCCTCGCTTCTGCGCCAATACTTACGTGCCCCGATTATGATCTGCCATTTGCCATTCAGACGGACGCATCAGGATACGGGTTGGGAGCAGTGTTAACGCAGACGCACCCAGAGGGTGAAAGGGTTATCTGCTACCTGAGTCGTTCCCTGAATGGGGCAGAGCGAAAGTACTCCACGACAGAAAAGGAGTGTTTGGCGGTCCTTTGGGCCATCGAAAAACTGCGTCCCTATGTGGAGGGAACCAAGTTCACGGTAGTGACCGACCATTATTCCCTGGTATGGCTGAGTAACCTTAAGGACCCTACGGGAAGGTTGGCTCGTTGGGCGGTGAGGCTTCAGCAGTATGATTTCGAGGTGGTGCACCGGAAAGGGAAGGAGCATTTGGTTCCGGATGCACTGTCGCGATCCGTTCCCATAGTGGAGAGTGCTGAGGTCCCACCGCAAATAGACAAGTGGTATCAGGGAATGATGGGAAAAGTCACCACAGAGGCCGATCAATTCGCTGACTGGAGGGTGTCGGAAGGTGTCTTGTGGAAACACCTTCCAAGTCGTTACCCGGAGCTGGAAGATCGAGCCTGGCGACGTGTAATTCCCCGGTCGGAAAGAGATCAATTGCTATTCCGGTGCCATGACGACCCCCGCGCAGGTCATATGGGGGCGCAACGGACCTATGATCGACTGGCTCAACGATACTATTGGCCTAAAATGCGGGCAGATGTAAAAAGGTATGTCAGCCGTTGTAAAGTTTGCCAGTCGGTCAAAGTGTAGCGTAGGGCACCTAGGGGAGCAATGGTATCTCGAGCGGGAAAGACACGTACGCCATGGGAGACCATATGTGTCGATTTGGTGGGACCCCTGCCCAGATCCACCAAGGGCCATACGCATATTTTAAGCGTAGTGGATTATGCCACCAAACTCGCATTGGTCTTTCCCCTGCGACAAGCGAAGGCCAAGGAAGTAGCCAACGCGTTGGAGGAGCGGGTATTTTTGATGTTCGGCGTTCCGGCGGAGGTGGTTTGCGATAACGGGGTCCAATTCCGATCGAAGGAGGTTGAGCGATTGCTAAGAGAATATGGATCGAATGCGGAGTTTACCCCTTTCTATCACCCACAAGCAAACCCCGCCGAACGCATCAACCAGAACATTAAAAGAATGCTTCGCTCCTATGTCAACGAGGATCATCGTCGCTGGGACGTGAACTTGGGTAAAATGGGGTGTGCCCTGCGTACTTACACGCATGAAGCCATGGGGGTCACTCCTTATTTTTGAATTTTGGCCGGGAGATGGTGACTGATCGCAACGAAATAGAACCTCCAGAGGATGGCGGCAGGAAGTTGGATCCACAAAGTAGAGCGGCGGGATTGGAGAAGCTCAGAAGAGAAGTGGCCGAACGATTGTGCGCAGCGGCAAGAGGAGCGAACGCTCGCTACAACTTGCGTAAACGGCACGAGAAGTTTCAGGCAGGAGATAAGGTGTGGCGACGGAACTTTGTACTGTCCGACGCGGCAAAACATTTTTCGGCCAAGCTTGCGCCAGAGTACGTGGGCCCTTTTACGATAGAAGCATACGACTCAGGGGCGGCATATAAACTTAAGGATATGGATGGGAAGAACGTGGGGGTATGGCACGCGAAAGATCTCAAGCCATACCTGTCCTGATACCTCAAGTCGTGTGGAGTATGCTAGGGAAGCTGGAAAAAACTAATCTAGAGAATAAGTAGCTAATAAGATTGTCATAAGCTAACTAATAAGATTAATTTTTTTAAGCTGGTGGAGGGCCGTATAGGATAAGCTTTTACTTAAGTGGTGTTGGGTTATAGACCATAAGCCTGTCTAATAATTAAGGTGGAGGGTGATAGCTTGTAAGTTGTCTATATGGTTGGTGTCGGAATGAAGTCACAGATTAACTTGTAAGTTTCCGGAAGTAATAAGTCACGTGAATGTCGCCGGGATTTCGATTCGTATGTAAGGTCGGGGAGACGCGATCAAGAAAGTAGAGTGGTTCTTTTGTAACAAAAGAAAATAGGAACACGCGATGAGGGGCCGCGGTCACCGTTAAAGTTAGAAACCATACATATATACGACAATTAAAGGCGGAAGGAATATAATTTAATGTACAGCACAACACACAGATAAATATAGGGAATTGAAAATATTACCGGATTCCATTAACGATAGTAGAGCAGGGTAGGTGTTCGTCCCATGTTTCCGTCCTCCAAGCCACACATGGGGTTAATTCCATCCTTCCCCATTCCCTAGCATAAAACCGAGTATGGGAAGCTAAAAGTAAAAAAAAAAGGAAAAAAAAATTGTAATAAATTTATGAGCATTGTGAATAGAAATTCCGGAAAGGAAAATGGAAAGAGAAATTAAAACCAATTCAAGTGTAGGTTGATCATGAGTCTAGGTGTAGGTCCCTTAGTGGAAATAAAAAGGAAATAAGACGGGAAAAGGATTAGGAGTACTCAAAGAATCCGTAATTTGCGTACGTTTTAGTATCTCTATTTAAACAGTGGCTAGTTGATGCATCGTAAGGTTTATCATCATTGTGGGGTCTTAGGAAAGAGAAAAGTAGAAACAAAAAAAAAATAGGAAAAAAACGAATTTTGTCGGGTTCCTTAGTGAACGCATGGGGGAAGCGTGTAGGTGTGAATTTCGGGGAAATTCACTTAAAGTAGGGGGGGAATGTTACGTATCAGGATTTTCCTACGTAGTCATTCGGGATTTCACCCTGACCAAATGTTTGTCTCCCGCCAAGATTTCACCTGCGAGCCAAGTTACATTTTACCACGCTCACGTATATGTTAACGTAAATTAACCATCATCATTTAAATGAATGTGTAAAAGTAGTAGGATTAGTTCTAAGGACGCAGTATTCAGCGAGAAACCCATAATGCCACCGCGACCGGGAATCATATCACCAAAATCTTTAATTTTGAATGCCGTTTAAATCCAGATGCGAAGAAACCTCCAAAAGGCCCGATGACTGAGCTGAAGATGCTTAACGACAATGAATGAAATACGATTGGATACATCATGAAGGACTGCCGTGAATTCAGCAAATAAAATACATATTCTTGTTTCTTAAACTAGTAGTTTGGTTCGCACTCCATTGTCATACGACCCAGACTTTCGGAGTATTCAATAGAACATACAAAGTATTGAAATTGGCACAAAACGCATGAAAACAGGCATCCAACAACAACTGTTGCCAAACCTCCTCCAATAAATCCTTCCCATGTTTTCTTTGGGCTCAACTTGATTAGAGGCGTTTTTCCGAAGGAAAATCCGAACATATAAGCCATAACATCATTACAAACAATCATTGAAACAGGAACAATAAACCAGATTAAACCTTCGAAAATGTTTTGAATAATTAAATAGCTTTGCGTAACAACAATCAGAAGTGAAACATGTGTCCACGCAAACAAACTGAATTGTTTCATGTAATACTTCT
This sequence comes from Odontomyia ornata, assembly GCA_963969285.1. NCBI lineage: Eukaryota > Metazoa > Arthropoda > Insecta > Diptera > Stratiomyidae > Odontomyia > Odontomyia ornata. Next base: position 166,862,622 of record OZ017741.1, read on the forward strand.
TGACCAGCGATAAAACAAACCACACAAAGCCAGTACAATAAAGGCAAAACGATAAAAAGCGATGATATGTAACCAAAAACTTTAAATATTCAACTCGGTTGATAACATCTCCAAAATAATCAACTAAATTTTCACCATAGGAAAAAATAATTCGATGTAAGAAAGAAATACCATGACAAACTTCTGAACCATGGCAATCCATGAATCCTATATACTTGGTAACCAATGGAAATGATTTCCTCAAAGCATTTTACTTGAACGAGGAGTGTAGTGATCATGAGAGCCAATGGGCCTGCATAAATGATAAGCCCAAATCCAAATATCATGATACATGTAAAAATACCTCGTATTATCCAGTTTCGCCACGTCCAGTCGAATTTGCAATTCGTTCAAATCCTTCACATCTATTTTATTCGTTGTGTAGTGCCTGTACACACAAAAATCACAACAAAACACTAAATTATTGTCGTCAACAAACACTTCACAGCTTGTTAGATTTTTCACTGAATCGGGTACAGTGATGCGGAGGATAGTGAAACCGTCTTCACATTTGGATGTGATTACTTTAAAACTCATAATGGATAGAATAAATACAGATTCATGCAAGAGAGTAAATCAAAATCAATCACTTAAATTTTATCAGCACAACTAGATTGAATTGGATTCAGATGTCAAGATCTGTCACTCCGCAGTGATGTAGGTCACGATCACTGGAAACTAGGTCACGTTAGCTGGAACATCCACAACATCCAGTGACAAGTGGACGCCGCACTGCATTATCCCCGTTCCAATGTAACTCGCAGTGCAGGAAGTTCCTCCCATGGAACCCGTAAAACCACTCGCATGCGAGAGGGTTCAATTTCCTCAACTGGGAATTTAACGGCCGCGGACTACCGATAGGAGGTTTGCTGGAAGGGAGAATGGAGGAACGGGTCTCTTTTCTTTGGCGGACGACGGGCGAGAAAGGCAACGGCGAGATCAAGCTACGGAAGTGGGAATTGGCGATTGGGAGGATTTATTCGCGAGGAATTCATCGAAATCAAGTGGCGGTTACAGGAGACAACAGAAGGGTTGTAGGAGATCGAGAACGAAATTACGAATCGTCTCGGGGATCCCCAAAACTAAGGTATAAATTTAAGTTAACGTAAATATTGGCCAGTAGTTTTGATGAGAAACTAAATTTTGCAATAAACAGTAGTAGTGAATTATATATTTGAATATAGTAGTGAATTATATAATAGAATCATACGAGTGTTGTTTCCATCGTGAGTGTCTTTTCTGTGCAGATTGTAAAACTTGGCTCGCGGTAGGATTCCGCTTATTTCGGTCGGAACGGAATTCCGAATATAATTGTGGCGAAAATCACGCGAAATTGCAAGGTCGAGCTGAAATAAGAGCTAGATTCTGCTTCCTGCTGGTCAGAGCGGAATCCCGAATAGCGTTGTGGGGAGATTTACAAACTCTAGTGAAAAAATAGAAGCGAGATTTGTTTTTCTTTAAAAAGTAGGGAAACGCTGGTAGATTGGGGAAGTGCGCTGCGCCGCCGCATTCTCGTTTGGCGGCTTATTGGGGACCAGGACAAAACAAGTGGCGCCACCCACGTCCGTCTCCGGACGAGTTGACCGGGTCCGCAGGTTCCTTCGTGGCGAGGAGAGTTAAACCCCCAAAAGGAAACGGTGGTTACGCAATAAATTTTGCAATAAATTTTGCAATACAGTATCATTAATCCCTTCCGATTGAGGGCCCAAAAAGTTAGTAATCCTGTTTCTGTACCGCTCATCCTTGACTGTAACGTTGCAATTATCATTATTTTTGAAAACAATTGTACCACCGATCCATAAAGTGCATTAAACGGTGACTTTTTTTTCGATGTAATGATGTTTCGACAACTGCATGTCGATTATCATCCCCCAAAATCTAGCGATTCTGTTTGTTGCCGTAGCTACAATATTTAACCAAAAGTGTGCTTCATCACTGAACAAAACTTTCGAATGAAATTGTGAAACAATTTATAAACGGTACTGCAGCGTGAGTCTATTTACGATGAATTGATCTACAGGGTTCTCCGCCTTTCAAAAATAATAACACTCTGTATAAAAATAATAAAACTCTGTATAAAAATATTTGCTTTTCATAAATGCATGCACTTAACATTGTTTGATGATTGGAAAATTTAGCATAAAATCATATTACAAACACATTCAAAGTGGAAAGCCACGTGAAGAAAATCATGAATAAAAATGAATTTCAGTTCTTTTATGCGCATGAAAAATGCACATGCCAAGAGTTTAAAAGCGTCAGGTGTTTACTGAAACATAAATTTGAAAAGTGCTTTCAGCCAGGCGACAAAAATATATAAATGAGTCAACGCATGAGAGTTATTCAGGTGCTAAAAATTTTTAAAGCCGCCATAAAGCTCCATGTACTATTCCTTTCAGCCAACCGATAAATTCGTTCATAACGTTTTTCGTTGCAAGTGAACATGTTACCAATTCAATGGTTGCATGATTTCCTAAAACGAAGCGTGTAATGTTTTTTGCCCCTATGCCGATTCCCGAATACCGACTGCAAACTTTCTGTACATTATATTCGTCGATTCTTTGTGAAAAACGGATAAACTGTACGTGCGATTCGTGAGACGGTACCAAAAGCTGAAAACCCCTTCGAGCATAGCCAATGGATTTATCTGCCTACCAAATATTTATGTTTTTCACTGGGAGCTATAAATCCTTCATGCCGGCGAAAAGGCTTTCATTGTGATTCAATGGGGAAAACCACATCTCGAGATAAAATAAAATAAAGCACTCATGTCCCAATTGTCCTTCTAGCGAACATAATTCACCAGAACAGTTTGTGACTCTAAAAGGTGTTGATGTACAAAATAGAATAAAGTCCAAAATTTAAAATGAAATACATGAAACTCAAGCACCATGTCGTCGAAATTCATACATTTTATAGTAATTTTCATACATGTGGAAAAAACCGCCAAATTATATTGGGTGGGGTAGGAAACAATTACACATCTAATTTTACTATATTTTTGAAGTATGCTACTGCCTAGGCACGTCAGACATTCACTTTATCACTCTTGTTGTGTTGATTTTACGAATTTACTTTTCTTCCCTTTTATTATAACCATCTCTAGGGATAATCATATCGTCCTTGCTTCTATGTTCGTTTTTAGGCAATTTTAAAAAAAATATCCACTGAGCTTTGGCTCACAAAGTAGATCTTTATCATTTGACAGGATTTTAGATGATATTCCCGGATGGCATGGCCTGGTTTTCGGTAAATAGATTGACAAGTTATTTTTTTCTTGATGGACATAGGAAGAATTTTATTCATTTTTATCTACGAAATCTTTTCAACACATTTTGCTTTTAGAAAAAAAAGACAATTGTGATTTGGCAGGAGACTTAATACACTTGCTAGTGTATTCCTACCACTTCAGCGATAAAAGCAGAATTTCATGAATGCAACAAAAAATAATAATACTTAAGTGTCTGTAGAGTATTTACTGTACAGTTTTCAGCTGCTAAGTGGGAAGATGGATATAGAGGTGGACTCCTTTGGAAATCTTTTGTAGAATTCAATTACCAGTAGGTACTCAGAAGGCCATTATGAAATGATAATACATTTTTTAACGACCGTTTTGCACCGAATATAGAAAGCCGGCATAGCGGCTATTCAGTTTTCAAAGAATTGCCAAAAATATTTCTTTCTGTGTCATATGTTTCAATAGTCTCTCCCATTATAATCTACCAGTACATACAACGAGATGTGAGGCCCGTAGAGTATGCTCAGTGGCCAATTCACGAAATTCGTCGAGGCAAAAACCTGAGCATATAATTCATGATATTCCAACGAAAACATATATGCAGAAAATGGGCCAAGTTTGGCAAGATGGACCTTCGTAGTAGGGTTAGAATTGTCGAAACAATATTTGAGGTCTAACGGGTACCAAGTTCCATAGCAGTTTCTCTTAATGTAATACAAAGATAGTGCAACAGTTTTCAGTTCTATAAAAAAATTTACTCAGACTTAAATCAATTTCTAGAGTAACTTGGCCCGTTTTTAAATATTTGGTATCAATAATTGGAATTTTCAGTCAGTAGTCAATAAAATCATATAACAAGATATATATATATATATATATATATATATATATATATATATATATATATATATTACGGTGTCCCAAAAAATTAAAGTTATTTTTTTTAACGCATACCCTCTTAATTTGTTTGAATGATCTTGAACAATTGTAAACCAAATTTTATTTAGGTAGGATCACGATATCCCGTGCCGACTTGCATCGGAACTTGTCAGTACTTGCTAAGTACGGCCGACGCACTCGAACGATCGATGTGCTTGTTATAATTTGTCTTTCTTTTACAGTAAACAGTTACGCCATAACATGTCTGCCGACACAGGAACATGTATATAAGTATCTTAAGCAATAAATGTAAGACTAAGTATTTTATTGTTCACGACCTTTTTCTAGAATACATTACATGCCATAAATTTAGCACCTATTTGTTAGAAAATAAGTTATTGTAAAAGGACAAGAGTAGAATTTAGAGCAATATGGTATTACTAATATTATGCAAATTAAAATTGTTTGTTAGCAAGAAAGGAATCAGTATAAAAGGACAAGGACATGTGATCGTAGATTTTTTGCCAGTTGTTTTCACACATTGTTTTTGTTCGGTGAACATGTCAGTGAAATTACGCAGTTCCAAAAAGGATATATTTTTAATAGGTGACGAAAAACATCAAATAACGGGATCAAAACTTCCTTCTAATAGACAAGTTTTAGCAGTGTTATTTTACAACATTCGTCAAGTGAATTTAACTGTAAATGAAAGTGCAAATCTCAGTCTTCGCGACTGTATTATATATTGGGAAAAGTCGCGTATACCTACGAAATCTTTTCCTAATTGTGTAAAGAAACTTGTGAATTTATATCAAGTTTGGAGGGATTTGCAAAAAAATGCACAAAAAAACCCAAGACGTATTTAAACAGTGTCGACAAGAGTTTGTCAGGAACTTAGACAATTTGTTTGATATTGCCCACGCCGATGCGCTTCATTTAATAAAAACAAATGAAGGTAAGTCTTTTTTATAACGACAACGGGAGCCAGGTCATTTAGGTGGAGTAGACAAAAAAGGGACCGATAAAGAGGAAAGGGCGCGCCTGAGAATTATTGGGGAAGAGAAACAGCGATCTAAATATTTCGCAGAGTCAACTCCATCGACATCATCATATGATCCTATTCAAATAGACTCATCTGATTCGGACGAAGACATAATACCTAAGATCGAGAGTGCGCAACCCAAAAAAATGAAAGTATCTATGCGGAAAGATTTTATCACTCCAAAATTAATAGTGACAGGTGCCAGTTAAGTATGAGAGATTCCGTGTATATTCTTGAAGCTACTATTGAAGCACTTGGATACAATACTGATGAATTTCCAATAAGTAAGTCCTCAATACAAAGAAATCGCACCGAAAAACGCAAAGAGCACGCGGAATCCATAAAAATTGATTTTCAAAATGATATGCCAGAGGTTGTGGCAGTTCACTTTGATGGAAAATTATTGCCTGGTTTAAATGCTCGGAAATCAAAAGAAGAGCGTCTTCCGGTAGTTATTTCATATGGAAATAAAGAACAATTGATTGCTGTGCCAAAATTAGAAAACTCATCAGGAAGAGAACAGGCAGAGGCGGTTTGGAAAGCGCTTGTAGACTGGAATCTAGAAGATAAAGTACAAATTCATTATTGTGATACTACAGCGTCAAACACAGGCCGCATTAATGGCGCTTGTGTACTTCTTGAACAAAAACTTGATAAAGAATTGCTAATTTATGCCTACCGCCATCATATGTATGAGTTAATATTAAAAAGCGTACTCGAAGCAAAAATCAGTCAAGTGACAACAAGCCCGGATATTGCGCTTTTCAAAAATTTTCGAGATAACTGGAAGAGTGTCGACCCGAATAAAATACAGTGCTATAAAGATAAGCTAGATTTGCATCTGACTGTTTCCGAAATAGAAAACATGACCAAATTTTACCAATCTGAATTGACCAAAGATATAGTCCGAGATGACTATCGAGAACTAAATGAGCTCTCAGTGATATTTTTAGGCGGAGATAAAGATCGAAAATTAAAAATCCGACCTCCAGGTGCCATGGACCAAGCCAAGTTGATGGCGAGGGCGATTTATGCACTGCAAATAGCACTTTTTAGCGCTCAACTGAAAATGACGAGCAAAGATAAGGCGGCACTGTTTGATGTTTGCTTGTTCATCGTGACATCCTACGCTAAGCCGTGGCTTCAATGTATTTTGGCTGTAAAAGCACCTTATCAGGATTTGTGCTTTTTGAAGGCGATGAAGGCTTACGAAAAAATCGATACAAACGTCTCGAAAGCAGCTTTACAGAAATTAAGCCAGCATCTATGGTATTTAACCGATGAAATCGCTGCCTTATCATTATTTGACGATTATGTGGACCAAGAAATTAAAATGAGAATGGTTGAAAATTTAACCAAAGAGAATCCATCAACCCATGATAAACGCTACATCCCATCCAAAGAAGAACTCTGTGGTTCATTGTATGGTAAGTTTCATTAGTAAATATAGTATTGTTTCTTTTATATTCCATTTTTTTTTAAATTACAAATTCTTTTCATTTTTTATTTTAGACAAAAATATCTACGACTTTGTATCAGTCAAAAGAAAAACGTTGTTCACCCGGTTTCAAATTGATGACAGTTTTCTGAACGAAGAACCGTCTTTATGGCCAAATAATGCTTCGTTTCAAGATGCAAAGAAGAAGGTTTCAGTGCTAAGGGCAGTAAACGATACAGCTGGAAGAGCGGCCAAGATGATGCAAGAATTTCATGGTTTAATTACAGTTGAAAAAGAACAAAAGCAATTTTTATTACACTGCGTACAAGAACACCGGAAAATTCATCCAGACAGTAAAAAAAAACCTTAAAAAGGAAATTTGTAAAATAATGTTTTTTTATGTTAAATATTAAATAGTAATATGTTTTGGGTATATAAGTGTTTTATTTACTAAACAAACTCGAACTTCCAGAAATCTTCCATACTAATCTGGAACAAAAATTATATTTTATGTTTGGTATCAAGTCGGCACGGGTTGTCATGATCCAATCGCAATAATATTTATTATTTAAGCGAATAAGGCCATTTACAAAAAATAGAGAGTATGCGATTTTATTTTCGAGAAAAAAAAATCTTCCCATATATCTTGGGACACCCTAATATATATATATATATATATATATATATATATATATATATATATATATATATATATATATATATATATATATATTGTAATGAATCATGCGACGTCGCTGGTGACCACTACCAACACACTTTGCTGCTAGGTGGCTTGTCATTTTACGTTGGTTGCGACCAGTGCACATCCCACGTCTATTTTGTCGTGGGATGCCAACAGAATTTGACAGCCACATGGAATTGAAGTGTGGAGGTAGTGGCCGCCACGCATGAGGAAGGCCCGGAGTGTGCCGGTAGTTCCAAAAAGGGAAAAAACGGGCAGCGTGTGTCGCGAGTTATAGTGTAGGAAGGTTTATTTGATATGATTATATTTACCCGACTGGTAGAAAGTTTTATTATCCATGTGTTAAACCTGAATTAATCGTCGGGGAATAAGCTCGTGAAAGTTTTAACCTATTTCATCCGCAAAAATCAAAAAAGGTCCCTCGTAACGTATAACGGAGTATTGGTGTGTGGAATTTGGATATAAATTCCAATTTACCCAACACTTGTCCATCAACTCCTTCAACAAGTGTCGATTTGGATGGGAATTCAGAACGCCCTACACTTGACGAGCATGCCACATTCAAGTCCAGGACTGAGAATGCCCGCCTGTTATGGAAGACTTCATTTAGTTTGCCCAATTTGGAGACATGATTAAATTCGTACATGCTCTGCACATTTTCATCGCAAAGTTTAGTAAGGACGGAAGGATGACAATTCTTAAGCGGGAACGCATTGCCCAAACGTAAAGGAAAAAAATGAGCAAGTGAGTTTGTCTTAGGCAGATAGCTTTAAATCAATTTTACTGACACAAGAAAAAACTGAAATTTGCAAGAAATCCGCTGGAATTAATTAGGCAATTCCAATTGTACGCTTGAAATAGACTTCAAGTTTATTACTTGATACTTTACCATTGACCTTCTTCCAGTACTTAGAAGATATAAGATCTATATATATATATATAGAATGTACTTAACTATTCATTTAAAATATGCTCGGATAATTCTCGTCAGATTGCAACTAATATTCGTAGGAATTGATCTTTTGCTGGTATTTTCGATGATATACTGATACGCATTCGAGTTGAAACCTGCATCTGCGGAAGCGGTAAGCTCGATCGCATGCGGTAAAAATATCATAAACCTTAAAACTGACTCCATTAAATTTTCACTTCAGTTCTTCGGTACACTAATGACGTAAATTTCAATGGCCTCCAAATTATTCATACCCGTCGCGTTCGTCACAACCCAAATTCTAAACTTCAATTCGCAGGAAGACTGCCAGCCCATTGAAAAAGTTGATCAAGTTGTTGTAATTTTATTTTATTAGCATGTACATAGAGAAGTTTAAGTTATTTGTCCTTTCCAATGCTAATTTTGTCTACGGGGCCGTACATAGAAAGTTTTAATTAGTTTTATTTTATATAAAAGTGAAGTTTTATTTACAAGTCATTAGTGTATCATTTTATTTAGAATGAGAATCGACTAATTTACATTTACCGAAAGTAAAGCAGCACTGTATCGTGCCTTGAGTATATTTGTTTAAAAATCAGGGATCATATAGGAACTATTCGATTTGTTTATAATTTCAACTTTCTTAAATAAATATATCCCATCATTTGAATTATTAATTTAACGACAACTTAGAAATTACAAATAGAAAACAAAGGTCTATAATATAACATTTCATACGGAGGAAAATAGTAAACATGGCTTACAAATGTCAGCAGTACTGTAAATATAATTTAAATAGTAACATGAAAAGAAATTAATCCAGAATAAATTAACAATATTGATTAAAGTTATGACGTACTAAATATACGATACGTACTAAATATAATTTTAATTATTTTTCATCATTTCTGTATTAGAAACTTTAAGAATGCAAAACAATAATGTATTATAACGCATGAAAAGGAAAAAAATTGTTAAAAAAAAATTTTAGACCATTAAGACTTTTTCGTAGCAGCTAAGTGGATGCAATTCTATTACGAATGAACTAATATTAAATCAATGTGTACTAAATCTGCATATAAATACGAAATGAGAAAAAAAGCTACTTTATAATTACTCTTATTTGTAAAGCTAACTAGAATTTTATTTTGCATAAATTTCAACATTTTCAAGAATAAAATGTAGCTTTCATTCTCTTTTAATTTGTAATTTAATAAATAAGATACAAATATTGTTAAGCGAAAAGTTATATGATGAATATTTTTATTTCAATAATTAAAATTGTTTTGTGAGCAAAACAAATTAATAAATTAACAAAACAAAAGGAAAAAACCACTAGAAAAAAAATATTTAAAACACTAAAATTCAAAACGAAGCAATGCAATAAAACGTATTAGTAATGAAAATTTAGTATGCGCATTTATCAACGATTTCATACAATCAATTAATTTAATAATGAGATTAAATTTAACAAATTACGATTGTGAAACAAAATATGAACAAACAATTGACAAATACCAGTTGATTTACAAATAGAAAAATATTAAAAGTAGCCTGTCAGTGAATGAAATCTCCCAGAAAAAAGAATTAAAAATGAAAAAACTGCAAATCATAAATTGTCACAGTTCAGCGAATAAGATCGAAATAACCTAATCCACTTGTTAAAGAACTCTTAAATAAAAACAAGGGTAAAATCATTACAAACCCATAATAGCATAAGAAAGAGACACCTTGCAGTTAAAAATAAATTACAAAGAAAAAAATCCCCGTTGGCACCACCAGACGGAAAGGTAAATTCGTCGTATGTAGCGTTAAGTTTCGAAAAAGAATTTGGCTTGCCTACTACTAAACTTCTTTCTGCAATTTTTGTAGTACCACATGGGTATTTATTAACATAAAAAAAATCTGGCCACGTTCGTTTTTAGAAACCTTTTATCGGGGCGCAAATATTTTGCTAATTAAATTGAGTTGCATGCGTATGGATTACATATTGTTGTAAACATATAAATACCGGTTTCGCCCTTCTCGCATCTGCTGTTTTCACAGTTCACAGTGGTAAACACACAAAGGCTTAAATAGCTCGAATAGTTCATTTCAAAAGATTTCCATAAAAGTTTAATCAGCACTTGCATTGCCATTAATATATACATTTCAATTTTTTTCTGAACATATGAGGGCGGTCATTTCGATTTTTATTGAAATCGGCTGCTAAAAATATTTAGCTGTAAATTTTCGACTGCTATATTTGTCATTCGATTTGCATAATCAAATTAAATTAACTTGCCTTAATAACTTATAATTTCCAGTTTCAACGGAATCTGTTGAGAATCTTGGCTGCTAGAGGGCTACAGAAATAAAAAAAATTGTATGCCATCCGCCTGTATAGGGAGACCCGCCTGTATGGGGAGACACCCCTTAAATACCTTAAAATATTTTCTTGCACTGCAAATTTCAAGAGGCACCACTTTGGACCTACGTAGAAAATTTCCTCATTGTAGCTTATGTGGTTTGCGAGAAAACTTGTTATGACGCACGAACAAACGGGCGGACGGACGGACAGACAGACAAGTCGCGATTTTATAATTTTTTAGGGTATTGTTAAACAGATTTTACAATATCTTAAAAATGATCTGGTTTAAAGGTTCTTTCAAGTAAAGTCATTTAAAACGTTTCAATGAAAAATATTCATTTTTTCAGTTGGCACTAAAATAGCGAATCGCGCTTGCCTTCAGACCTTTGGGGCCGCCATTTTGAATGCATGCATTTGATTTTGGATTATTTTAAATCTTTGTATGCTAGGACCTCATCAATCAATGTACTATCTCGTTCAAATAGGAGTTTCACTCTAGACAGGGCAAAATAATTCAATTTTTAAAGAAAATCGCAGCTTAAAAATATTAGGCTTTAAATTTTTGACTGTTTTATTTTTCATTCAATTTTAATAATTTCCTGCAAAATACAAGAACATAGTACAGGGATTCATAATCTCAAGTTTCATCAAAATCCGTTGGAAAATGTGACCGCTAGAGGGCCACGAAAACATGAAAAAACCCATATTCAAACGGCCGCCATTTTGAAATTTGCACATGCATGATCACCAAAATATCAAAGACTGTAGGTCTAAGTAATTTCTATCTTGAAACCAAGTTTCATATATGTCGGATCAAAATTGCGACTTTTAAAAGCCTTTGAAATTTCGACCTTCAACTGGCCGCCATTTTGTTTTTTGCAACCTGACCTCCAGTTTTTTTACGTTATTCTTTATATGCCTATAATTTCTATCAAACTACCGAATTTCATGAAAATCTGTTGAAAGATTTGACCACCATTACAACAACAAAATTTTGCACGTTTTTCGACCTTTGAGCGGCCGCCATTTTGTTTCTGCCGTACCGACTTTGGATTTTTTATTGTGAGATTCATCACATACTTCAATGAACCTTTGTACCAAGTTTCATCCAAATCGGAGCTACACTTTGGTCAGAACAGAAATCGCGATTTTTCGTCTAAAATGGCCGCCATTTTGTTTTTGCTCGGCCGATATAGCTGGTTCACGAACGTAACCGAGATAATAACCCAATTCACCTTTCCTGAAAATTTGGTGAAAATCGAAGCAAAATTGCAACCTGTAGCGTGGTCACAAATTTCGTTATATCCAATATATGTATATATATATATATATATATATATATATATATATATATATATATACATATATATATATATATATATATATATATATATATATATATATATATATATATATATATATATGATTCTCTCCGCAATAGGTAAATTTCTCTCGAGAAATTTACCTAAATACTCTCGAGAGAAATTTACCTAAAAGGTTAAAATAAAATAATATGAATTGCTAACCCTAACAACGACTTTCCTCTCCAGTGATTCTTCTTTTCAGCGGGAAATGAGGTGCAGGGTAGGTATGCCGTCGCGAGGGTAGGGTTTGGGAAAATCCGTTGAGGTCGGTCTCGCGTTGCGCGCGGTACGCGGTACCTTAGTTGATTTTGATTTTTCTTTAGCGTAGCTTTTTTCGGAATTACGTTAACGTAGTGTATTTTTCGGTACCGCGTCGGAAATTCGGGAACGCGAAGTAAAGATTAGATCTTTGTCTTTTGACTGGTTATAGGAAGAAATACGGAGTAACGTAAAGTAGGTTTCCTCTCCGTATGGTTTTGTTTTGTAACGCGTTTGAAAACGGGCATGTATAGGTGGCTGAATATTGTAATTGAGCGTAACCCGTTCGGAGACCCGCGACCGAAATCCTCTCCGATCTAGCTGGCCGACAAGCAGCCACCGCGTGAATGGGTTACGGTGCACGGATTGGTTGACCGGTTGGTACCGTCCGTTGGCACTACTCAGACTTAACGTCTAGAACCGATGAGAGGTCGGTTCCGCGTTCGGACGTAGACATCATTGCAATATATATATATATATATATATATATATATATATATATATATATATATATATATATATATATATATATATATATATATATATATATATATATATATGTAGACAAATATATATTTCGAGAGTAACTTGCTCCTTTTTTCAGTATCAATAATCTCTCTAAAGATGCAGTAGTCAGTTTTTTATTGAAATAGTCAAAGTTTTGAGCTTAATCTCTTTACAACTAAAACGCACCAAGTTAGAAAGTAGGTATCGGTATGTGTAACATTTTTGAAAAATAAACTTAAGAATATTGTTCATTTCTTGTTTTATGTTTAAACAAACTGCTATGGTACTTGGTACCGGTTAGATCTCAACTATTCTTTCGATAATTCTGACACTACTCCCATTTTATATTTATGCGTTTTTAGAGATTTTATCCAAATGAAGATTCAATCCAGTTCAAATTCAAATTCATTTAGTCATTTGGCCGTTCTAACCGAAAATAAGCCCAATTATAAGAATTTAGAATGCAACACAACTAAATAAAATAGAAAAGTAAGTAAATAGAAGCTTACTCCTTAACTAAATTGTTTATCGCCAAGCATGGATTTCAATATTTATGATGAAGGAAGTTGATCAATTTGAAGACTACTCGTATTATGTAACATAGGTAAGCAAACCATGGCTGAATGCTAATAAACTTCCCTTCACGCAAATGCCATGGTTAGTTTCTGAGGGCACTGTGAATTTCTTACAGGATACCACCATTTAATTAGATCAACTAAATGCGTATTAATTTGACGTTCCAAGAGTCTGAAAAAAAATACTCATCTCAGAAAAGACGATGTGAACAAAACAAAGGTAAGCAAAGGAAGGAAAGACGTTCAGTATAGGAACGATACAGTAGTTTAAGCTAAAGGAATAAATATTTATAATTTCCTCTGCACAAATTCTAGCCTTGAACTGCGATATTCGTGATGTGGTGTCCAAATTTGTAACCCATATTCAAGTATACCACGGACAAAGGACAAATAAAGATGTACAATAGAGTGAATATAACTAAAAATGTTAATATGACTCAAAATAAACCCCAATATTTTTGACGCCTTACTCAAAATCTGTGAAAGGCGAGCGTCAAATTTAAGCTCGAACTCAAACATGAGTCCCAGATCTCTAGCGAAAAAAGCACTGGTTAGCGATGTATGATTTATAAGATATGTAAAATGAAATGTAAAAGAAAAAATATATAATATATATGTTAATTTGGTATCCGTAGGCCAATTCTCTTATTTTGAAACACTTTTAAAAGCAATTCCAACGGCTGTACAAGAAAAAATAAATAAAAATAAAAGCTGAAAGCTCTACTTGGCATTCCGGGATCTTTAAATGCAAATAATTCGATGAACATAATTTAGCTTAAACTGGACAAGTCATCTTTTGTATTGTAACAGTACATAATCAGAGCAGACTGTAGATTTTAAGGCCATCAGCATAAAGTAAATGTGGGGAATGAAGGAAAACAGGAAGCTCATTAATAAAAAGTATATAAAACAGTGTACAAAGAATTAGTTTTTGCAGTACTGGAGCAGTAGGGTGAAACACAAGAAAATTTAATAATTTTGCGTGTTATGGTTCGAGGTCAACAATTTTTATGTTCCGGGAAAGTGTAAACGCAATGTCTTTTAAATTAAGTTAAAAGAGCTTATTTACTAAGAATGCACAGTAATTGATTTCACTATTTTACAAATAATGAAAATGTTATTCACTTGTCTATAAATTTATATTCCAACTGTCTGTATCACGAAAATCACTTCACTATCAATCAATATCGGCTTTGATTCACGCTCCACACTACCGCAGTTTCTACTATCGCGGTTTCACTATCGTCGTCTTACCATCCTGGCCCATTCATTCAGCTCGGCTTTAATAGGGTCTCTAGTCATTCAATCCATTTCTCGTATATTGCAAATGTTCTGGCGAGAGCTGCCTGGAATATTCGAGCAATTCTGAATATCCCGCAGTGACAAGAAACCATGCTGCTGCATAGGAATCAGCAGAGTTAAGATATGTAGTACCTTACTCAAATATTTAAGGCATCGTTGAAAGAATTGATACTAGAAGATAGTTTGCAATGTAAACCAAGCTTAAATATGGGCACTACAAATTCCAATTCTCATGGTTCACGGAATATGCGAGTAACTTTACTCAAGCTGACATTCAACAAAAAAGCCAAAGGAACAAGTGATTCCGAAGAAATACATCTAATAAAAAAACTAGCGTCTCTATCAGGACCAAGACCTACACTGGCTCTAATTTTGCTGTTTATTGTTTTAACTTCAGCAGGGAGTATGTTGTAGAGAAATTTGATTTCTGTGAATCGAAATGGTAGATAAAAGCTATTTACAGATGGAAAAGGGGTAGTCTGCAAATAAGTATAGAGCCACATCTGGATTATTAGCCATTGAAATTCCCCAGAACACCCTATGGGGTACAGCCGAAGATAACTTGAAAGATGGTTTGTATAGTATGACCAGAATCATTGGGTTGGTTGCTAAATATTGATTGTTCGATAGAGAAACAGTAATTTTCCAAAACATTTCTTATTTCAAATTTGGCTAGTCATCTCAGATGAGCATATTCAACTTTAGCTGTCATGATATCACTTTGTTTCATCTTGTATCGCGATTTCTCTTTATTAATAAGACCAAAGCGTTCTTCCTAGTCCAAGCCATGGAGATCATCAGACTGCTTTGTTCGACGGCAGGCAGGCGTAAACTCAGTAATGACGCAATTCAAAATTTGTAGAGCTCTTAAATGACTACTTCATAAGGTAGCTCGGCAAAGAAATCAGACCAATCAACTCCAGATGGTGCATTCGAAATTTCTTGATAGTTGCTTATCTTGGAATTGAAAGAATTCGGGATGATATGTTACTCACGATGGATGCCGGTGAAATTCACAACATAGGATAGAGGTAGAACTCCGCCATAGACGGTCCCAAGCCCATTTGAGAAAGGAGGAGGGAACCCCTTGTTTCCCCAACTCACAGCTTCCATGATTCCTCATCCCAATGCCCCCCCATTTAAATGGTAGTAAATGCTCTCGGGGTGCACATTGGGCTTACTGGTTCCCCAATAATGTAACATTAAATTTCGAGAAATGCTCATAACTGTAAATACATCTACAGCTCTGCTACTAAATCCTATTTACACCTCCTTTGTGAGGACGTAAGAGGATGAAGGCGAATCTTCGGCGCCTGATAACGGAGTCAACGTAATAACCATGCCGCGGGAATGGAGTTTGGGAGACGGGCTAACTGCCCGTCCCTGGAAAACCTTTAATTGTTTCAAAACCTGCAGACAGGTCTCGCAATGGATTGGACTCACGGTAACGACCTCGTAAACGAAAAAAGGACTATGGCATTGGATCCTGGAATGTCTGGTCAATCAATTACCCTGCTGTTAAGGACCTTTTACAACAGGCCAGTCAATATCAATTAAAAATACAGGCAGTCCAGGAAACCGATTGGACCGGAAACGACGTTCAAGACATGAGATCGCACATAATATTTAAAAATGGGAAGCCTACTGGAAAACGAGAATTTGGAGTGGCCATCATTGCGGATAGAGAGTACAAATCGCACGTTATTGATTTTAAGGCAGTCAATGAACGGTTGTGGGTGATCCGTATAAAAGCGAAATTCTACAAAATCTGGCTTATTAGTGTTCACGCCCCAACCGAAGAAAAAGACGAAGAAACAAAGGCATCGATCTACAATTACCTGGAAAGACTGATCGACTCATTGCCCACAAACGACACAAAAATTATTCTGGGTGGTTTCAACGCTAAGGTTGGCAATGAGCTATCTCATCGTGGAACGACTGGAGGATATAGCCTCCACGATGAAACAAATGACAACGGCCAGCACCTGATTGACTTTGCATGTAGCAGAAATCTGGTCATACGTTCGACTTGCTTCCCACATCGACGCATTCATAAAATGACCTGGGTATCACTGGATGGCAACCCACAAACCCAGATCGATCATGTTCCGTTCCAACAACGTGGGGCCTCGAGCATACCTGATGTCCGTACATACCGAGGAGCCAATTGTAGCTCAGATCATTGCTTGATCAAATTAAACTATCGATGTCGTATGTCAAGGGCATATTCAGCGAAGACCAGCCCGCTACAAAAATTTGACATTGAAAGGCTCCGCACGGCGTCTGTGGCCGAAAATTTCACGGAGACTCTCGACAACCAGCTGGCTCCCATCTTATCAGACACATCGGTAAAGACAAGCAACGAGCTCTGGATGGAAGTGAAAGTGGCTATCAGGACCATGGCCGAACAGACGATCGGACATCAAGCCCAGCGCAAGAGGAATGATTGGTTGGATGATGAGTACCAGCATACGTAAGATAAAAAGAATCAGGCGTACAAAGAATACGTAGGTAGGAAAACCAGGACGAAGAGAGAACACTATGAAAATCTCAGAAGAGTAGCAAATAAGATAATTAAGATTAAGAAAAGAAAATACTATGACGACCAATTGAGAAGTATAGATGTAAGTTTAGTGAGCAATAACACAAGACAAGCATACAAAGTAGTGAAAAGCCTGAAACGTGGTTATCAGCCCAAAACCACACTCTGTCGTGATGACAGCAGCAATATAATCACTGATGAAATCAAGATTAAGGAAAGATGGGCATCATATTTCAAGAACCTTCTAAATCCTCCGTACACCTCCAGAACATCGGAGCCTATAGATATCTGCGGAGAGCTTCCATTGGCCCCAATACTCTTGATGAAGTTTGCTTCATCATCAAAACCCAAAAGAATAATAAAGCGCCGAGCATTGATGAGATTCCAGTGGAGCTCATCAAATATGGTGGCAGCAGTGTTCATAAAGCTATTCACAAAGTCATCCAGTACATTTGGCAACAAGAACATATGCCATAAGAGTGGAGCCAATCAATTATATTTCCTATCCACAAAAAAGGCGACAAGCTACAGTGCGAAAATTATAGAGGCATATCACTACTTTGTGCGGCGTATAAAATATTTTCCAAAATCTTCGGAAATAAAATCGGATCATACGCCAACAGTATTATTGGGGAGTATCAAGGTCGTTTTAGAGCAGGTAGATCGACGATAGACCAATAGTTCACAGTCAAGCACGTAGTTCAAAAATGCTGGGAGTTCAAAATAGACGTACACCAAATTTCCGTTGACTCTAGGCAAGCATGCGACAGTATTGATCGTAACGTACTGTACCAGATAATGCTTGGTTTTCGCATCCCAGTCAAATTAGTCCATCTTACCATAATGACAATGACGTTGATAACCTCCCAAGTCCGCATCAATAATCAACTCACCGATGCCTTTGAGACAAACACCGGACTGAAGCAGGGAGATGGGCTGGCCCCATTGCTATTCAATTTGGCTCTGAAGTACGTCATACGAAAGCTACCTGTCGATACGCGAGGTACATTACCATACAAGTTGAGCCCGTTAGTGGCCTATTCGGACGACAGCAACATTCTGTCACGGTCACTAACAAGCGATGGGTCCTGAGGCAAATAATCGGGGTGAAGCTAGACGGGGACCAATGGCGGATTCGATACAACCATGAGCTGTATAAAATTTTTGACGAACCGGAGATCTCAAGGATTGTAAGACTGCGGAAGCTGCAATGGGCTGGACATATGAATCGTATGGGCGAACAATGGATACCCAAGAAGGTATTCGTTGAGAGAACTGAAGGCCGGCGACGAAGACAGTTCATCGCTGCTCGGATTTCAGAATTGAATGACGCGGTCAACGGACCGAGACAGTTGGAGGCGCTATTTGCAGGAAGCGAATGCCCGTAAGGGGCTGTAGTGCTAAGAAGCAGGTACTCCTTCTAACAATATGGTAGTAAGGCATAAGTTGACTAATTGATGATGTGTCTCCGAAAATGTTTACTCATACGAATAAATTCAATGAGGAAGACACCCCGGGGCTAAAATTCAGGATTTAATATATCTTTCATATCCGAGTGAATTTCAATTTTGAAAGACGGAAGGCAGCGTTTTTCATCCATCAGACAAGTAGTGACAGGTTCCTGTCAAATTGTGAACCTCTAATTTGTCTCGATGAAGTATCAGGAGCAAAACGTGGCATAAATGTACTTTAAGATTACAGCTTTTAAAGCTGAAGTTTTACAGACGTCTACACTAGCCTATTTGATAAATTTTGCGGATGTTGTAAGGATGGTAGCATGTTCAATGTTAGAATTGAACACGAATGAGGGAACAGATCAATTTCAACTTCTTGATGCTGGGTTGGAACTTTAGCTGTAACCATCCCTGTCGATGCTGAGAAGATTAATTGAGAAAAGCCAAAAGAAAAACTCGTTGCCATAAGTAAATTGCTCATGATAGCCACTTCAATCAGTCACAAGCACTTTTAAACCAAAAATTTTGGTTCACTAGATGAGATCTAGCTTAAATATGACGGACACACACAAACGAAGTACATAGTTTTTTCAAAGCTATTGCCTCAACAAAAAGAAAAAATGATTACAATACGTCACTCGACATCTGGAAATCAACTGTGTTATTATTATAGCGAACTGCAGTTAGCGGAGCATCCGTTGTAAGAGAGGCGAAGAGGAACTTCAAAAGAGAGGCTGTCTTCTTTTTTGGTTTAGCTAGTGGCCGAAATGGTAAAGGATGTTGCGCAAATAAATATTAAACTTTAAATTCTAGTGGTTCTAGTTGGAATTCGTTGAAAACGTTTTCACTTAAAGCTGAGTAAATGTGGAGATCATCTTTGAGTCGAGCGAACAATGGATGGAATATTGGGGGTGAAGTGATCAACGGCTTCATGGAAGTTGTAACTAAAATCATTTGGTAGGAAAATTCCAAGTTTAAAAGAAGTTTTTGGACGAGTTGACATCCAATTGCGTATATACTCCTCAACTCCTTCATTGCTTCCTCCAAGTGACTCTTTCGAGGGGTGAGAAAAGAAAATAAGGAGGCAAGTCTGGGCCATCATAAGGGCGTTCGAGTATTTCCTAGCCGATTTCTTCTAGTTTATCCCTTGTCAAACCCGCAGTGTGCAGCTATGGAGACGGATGGCCTCTCTAATGGGCATACCTCGTCTTTTGTTCGGTAAGAGTTTTTTGCTGACTGTAACAACTGAAAATAGTAGGCCGTATTCACTGTTTATTGGTCGAGAGGAAGATCAATGAGTAAAATTCTGTTTGATTCAAAAAAATCGTTGCAAGCGTGTTTCCAACTAAGAAGTGAATTTGGATTTCACTGTGCAGCTTTCATCCTTCCCTTTTGAATTGCCTAGCCCATGTATACAGTCTGTTAAGTAAGAGCGTATCCAGCATAATTTGGAAATAGTTTATTTAGTAACAATTTTTGACTTATACATACATCAAATACATTCTGAGGTAACTCACTTTCAGTTTAATAGTGAGTCCAATCACCACCAGTACAGTTATTACTTGGCATCTCCGAGGCATACTTTCCACTAAATTTTCGACGTATTCGAGGGGAAGCGCCTTCCAAATGAGTCGAGATTGTCGGGAGAGCTGCTTCAAAGTGTAAACAAGTTTTTCACGGAGCTTCTGCTTGATGTGGGCCCAGAAGTTTTCAATAGTATTTGCATCAGGCGATCGCGAAGGCCAATCAAGTGTCACACTGCATTTTTCCCATTTCCATTCAGTACACAGCCGGCTCCGGTGTTTCGGATAATTATCGGTACTCCACCATTTTACATTGTTTGCTCAAGGATGTTCCCAAACGGCGACGTGTGATAGCTCGAGACCTTTTTGCCTCAATTTTGCTTGTCCTTGACGTAAGGACATGCCAGGAATGCGCGAAAACAAAGCTACGATTCGCTTTTCATCCTTTTTGGTCACTTTTCCTACCGAACCACGATTTGGAAGGTCATCGACGGTTTTTGACTCTTTAAATAGTTGAACCCACTTCTTGATGAAGGATACAGACTTTTCAATGCATTTAGCCGTCACTACATAGTTCATTTTTGGTCCTTTAGGGTGTGCGCAAAGGAACACGTCCTCGAAGCGCTTTGTGTAAATGGAATTCATCGCGATTTTAGTGTTTTTCCGACGGATAATTGACTTCGACTGAAATTTTTTTCAAAATGCCAAAGACAGAGGTTTTCTCTACCAATTAAAAAAAATTGAAGTCGATATCACTTACCGATTGCAAGCTATGCTGGACACGCTCTTACTTAACAGACTGTAAATTGCGCCTTTAAACGAGTAAAAATTTCATTGGTTACAAACTTTATAATGGCGCTTTTCGTGACATATGGATATACATCCTGCTTGGTCATGGGTATACTGAAGACTGAACTGAGCATGGCCGTTGACTAAACTAGTTCTCCCACTCCTTAAAAACGAACCACTAACTGTCATACTCTATCATCGTGCGTGCTTAGCAAAAAATCTAAATTACCGTTTATATTATGGGTGAATCCCATGCAGTATCAAAAAAGTGGGAAAATTTTTGTATTCAGGTACCAAACGAACAAGAACTGGTAATGAAAGAGACAAAATATTCCAAAAAATACAGTTCGCAAATAAAATATTTTTTTCAGTTTTGCCGATATTAAGATCAGGAGCACACAATGAAAAATAAAGCTCCAAGTATACAAATACAAATCTGTGATAAGACCTGTGCTATGCTATGGGTGTGAGATATGAATCCTAACCCAGGTACCTGTAAACATATTGAACCCCTTCGAGAGACGAGTTCTACGGTGAATAACCATGAGCTATATGAAATTTTTGACAAGCCGCTGATCTCAACGATTGTCAGTTTATGGAAACTGCAATGAGCTGGCCATGTTAATCACATGGACGAATAATGGATACCCAGACTGAAGGGCAGATACCAGTAGGGAAACCAAGGATATGTTAGTCTGAAGCTGTTGACGGAGATAGTTCATCGCTGCTCAAATTTCGGAATCGAGGGAAGTTGTTGATGGACAGAGACCGTTGAAGATGCGTTTCGTAGCAAGTGAAGACTCGAAAAGGACTGCAGTGATACGAACAAGAAGACTATGTATTTGCTTTAGATGTCGTTAAAGTTATACTGGAGTTTATTCATTATTGAGAATAAAAGGCGTCATTTTAGCTACCTGAATCGTTTCTATTTCTTTAGTCAGAAAGTAATGAAATTTAGTTAAGGATATGGCTTTTTGATATGAACCCAGAGCTAAACATTCTCCTACTGCTAAAGGCAATGAAATCGATGAACGCACAGGAGTAATAAAATAAAATTGAACGTAACGTCAGTATATTAATACCCTTTTTTCTTAAATTAGCATAATTTTTTAAATAAAAAAGACTAAGTTTCCAGCTTAAAGATGTTAAACAAACTATAAGGAGAGGAATAAACTTCTCGCGCAAATGAACAAATAATAATTTTATTTGAGGTATTATACTGAATCTGAGATCAAATTTTTCGTTTACATAGTATGGAATAACTTAGGTAGACAGAGCTATGCTCATTTCAGAAGGGTATTATACTTAATCTACGATATGCAGACATATAGAATAATTTAGTTTAAGAAAACGTTAATAACATGCACAAAAATATATCCCTGCTTTATAAGAAAACCCAGTATTATTCCATTTTAACTTGCCAACATTATGATGCAGTATTGCAAAAATCATTGTGATGATTTTTCATGCTCTCGTCCGTTCAAGGTTTCCCGAAGCATATCCTAACCAACCTCTCATCGGCTAAAGACTGAAGTCTCAGTACGTGCCAACGGATTATACCCAATAGATCTACTAGTCTAGGCAACCTTAGTCTACTTCGAGGTGGTTGCTTGCAGCTCAGCTAGTTCGAAAAGGAGTTTTAGTCACAGGAGCTGTGCAAGGAGATCAATCCCAGATACAGTTTTTAAGTCAGTTTTAAACACGTAAAACAATTTCCTGAAGAAAATTTTCACCAACACTTTAACGTTGTCTTCGCGGGTTTCCGATCTAGATACCGAACATGTGCCAGAAATAAGTAACTTTAATTTTAACCAATACATTCCACGCTAATCAAAACTTTTAAACACAAATTATGACACTGAGCTGAGGGAATCAATCATTCAGGGATTTATATGAAAACCTCTCTCTTCACCACATACTTACTTTCCGATTTCATTCCCTCCAGAAAAATTAACTACAGGAAAGGAAATTCACAATGATTTTTATTCTATTGGTTTTTTTTTCAGAAAAATATCTATACTTATTTATACAATATTGTATATGTAAACAAATTCAATTTCCCTTTTAAATTATACAATCAATATAATATTTAAAGCCTTGGCCAAAGGTATACGCCCTTCCCAGAAAAGTAACATATCTCAAAGCGTATTTATATTGATTGAAAGAAAATGGCAAATATGCTTGTTTTTCATATTATTTTATCAAAATAAATCAATATTTGGTTGAACCTCCTTTGGCTTAAATAACCACAGCAATTCTTCTTGGCACAGTGGAAATAAGCTTTTTGCATTATTTGGAAGTTATTGTTTCCCACTCTGCTTTCATGGCACAAATCAAACTTGTTTTGGAAGTTATAAAACGGTCATGTCTTCTTTTTTTCAGAATGCTCCATAAATGTTTGATCAGGCTAAGATCTGAAGACTGTAGGGGCCTATACTATGATCACGAAACCACCTCATAGCAATGCCAGATTTGTGAAAAGATGCGTTGTCTTGCTGTAATCGGAGATTGCGAAGGTTGGTTTCGCCAAAAAATTTTACTGCTGATTCGAAGCGTGTGTTTTCTAGTACTGTAATGTATTTCGAAGAGTACATCCAGCCTTCACATAAATGAAAATTTCCTACTCCCTCCATGCTTGACAGTTCGTACCACGCACTGTGACTGGGATGCTTCACCAATCCTGCGTCACACAAAAGTCGTATTTTTGAAAATAGCGCATAACATAAAATGAATCTATCCCTGAATCGATAAGACGCATTTAGATGAAAATACAAAACATTTCAAAAACTTACCATATAATATTCGACCAATCTTCTTCGGTGAAACGTTGGTACCTCCGAGCCCAATCTAGTCGAACCTTCTTGATCCTTTGATCCTTTCTGACAACCACGGCTTTCTTCTCGCCTTACAGCATCTAAGAGCTTTTTTGCATAGACGTCTCCATAGTGTTCTAGAGGACAATTTCTTTCTGAACTCTTCTGAAAGTTTAGCAGCTGGCATGGCAAATGTTTTTTTTTCAATCCTTTAAAAAAAGCACGTACAATCAATCTGTCCTCTTGTACGGTTGTTACTTTTTTTCAACCGCTTCTTGATAAATTCATATATGAACCTTTTTTTTTTTTTAATCGTTGAATAGCCAATCAAACCCACCTGCGAGAACATCCAAGTTGTCTGGCAATTTTTCTCGAGCTGAACCCTTCTTCATGTAGCAGTTGAATTTGTGCACGCGTTTATGATTTTATTTCTCTTGTTATGGCCATTTCTGAGAACGAGGAATTTTATCTCACTAAATGAATCAATGTTGACTGTTTAGCGTACGTGAACTGTAACAGACCAACACAGTGTAAAATTTTACTGTGTCCAAAAAAGAAGGTGACATTTGAATTTAAAGTTCATGCGTCGAAGGGTTTGGAGAATTATTTTTTTAAGGTTAGTAGTACTGTCAGTAACATCTATGTCAAATGTGCATGTGAAAATATTCATGAGTGTTTGAAATACGCGCCGTTTCCGGGATGGCCTTCAGTTGCGTCTTCGCTGCGGCTTGAATCTCCCCTATCGTATCAAAACGGTGTCCCCGGAGCGGTCTTTTGAGCTTGTTGAACAGCCAGAAGTTGCACGGCACCAGATCAGGTGAATACGGTAGTTGCGGAACGATATGGGTTGAGGTTTTGGCGAAAGGATCACGAATTACAACTTCAGTATGGGATGGTGCATTATCGAGGTGTAGAAACCAAGAATAGTCTTTCCACAATTCCTGCCTTTTTAATAGCGTTACGCAAACGATGCATAACGTTCAAAGAATATTCCTTGTTGACTGTTTGACCCAGCGGAAGGAGTTCATAATGCACAATACCACGAAAATCGAAGAAGAGAAGAGGTTGATGGTCACCTAGGACGCTCTTTGTCTTCGACACGTTCACGGCCGGCTTGGAACTCACTATACCACTTGTAAACATTTTTTTTAGACAAAGCCTCATCACCAAAGCCTTTTTGCACCATCCTCAATGTATCCGCAGCAGAAAATTGATTCTGCAAACAAAATTTCATTCAAATTCAACAAACTCCGACATTGCAAAAAACGAAAAACTCACTTTTAGCAGCTCACAAAACGACGCGTATTTCAAACACTAATGAATATTTTGACATGCACATTTGACATCGATATCACTGACAGTACTACCAACCTAAAAAAAGGATTCTCCAGATCCTTCGACGTGCGCAGTTTAAATTCAAATGTCACCTTCATTTTTGGACACAGTATATGTATACGAAAATTCGAGAATTTCCCATTATTACCAATCCGATGTGCGGGTTAAATATGTATATGTTCATTAATTAATAGCTAACTTTAATTCTTTAGAAAATAAAGTACTCGTTCAGAACAAAAAAAACGAATGCTATTTTACCCATCATTTTTCCTTTGAATTATGAAACTCTTCCCATAGTAAAAAGTTATAATTTGAATATTTTCCCCTACTTTACTTCAACTGAAGCTGCAAAAATTTAAGTTTCCATTAACTTATTCTTTTTTACTTGGTAGCAAATTCTGGCCGTACCAGCCATCTCCCATTTACAACTTCAGATGCCTAATTTACATCTCCACCTACTTTTGGGCACACGTACCCTTTTATTTTAATTATTTTCTTTATAATACAAAAAAAAAAGAAAAAATAATTTTTCCTTTGTACTAACAAAATTTTCTTAATTGATTCCCCTTATCAAAACTTTTATCGACTTTTAATGCCAAATCTCATTCCTTCCTTCCTACCATTGAGTTATTGAATAAAACTGCAGCGGACAACCACGCCACAATGTGGTCGCAACAACCCCTGCAACCACTTTTCCTACTGCTACGCTCTTGTTTACAACGTTAGAGAGAGAGAGAGCCAAATTGCACAAGCAAACATGGCTGCTGCTCAATGTAAACAAATTTTCATGCTATCCTAAAAATTTGTTTTCTATTTGAAAAACCTTTACCATCGTGAGGAAAACATGCAAAATATTAAGATATACTTAACTTATCTGTGAAAGGAAGCATCTACAGATCCTTTTCGACTATAATTTTTATACGAAGGCACTACACATTTCACTTTGAAATGGTAAAGTAATTTCACAGTGTCACACGTTAAAGTTACTTGAATTACAAACCACAATTGAATCTTTAAACCCTTGGAACGAATTTAGATCGCGAACACTTTCCACAGTTTTAATATCGGATAAAATTCGCGACGAAACTTGCAAATTGGCCAATTTGGCGCCCAATTTGCATCAGTCAACTTCACATACAGTACGCATCTAGTCAGCTTTTGGAACAAGAAAGTGACTAGCACGAGGCAGACGGGGAGGAAATGACAGACAGATCACTTGGAAGAGAGCAGAAACCGGTCGTATGCTCTCTCATGCATTTTATATAAGCTTAGCCCGTCCAGTTCTTATTCATCTGAGCTCCCTACTAACAAACTTCTATTCTTTATTTTATTTATTACTAGTACAACACTAAGAAAAATCTATTCTCGCCTCCCTACTAACAAATTTCATACCATTGCCCCTTAAAAAATTTGCACATTTGATGCTGCTTATATGATGAATGGCAGATTGTCAGGAGGTGGCTCCGGTGCTAGTGCTGTGGACTCCCAATCGGAGGGACTGCTGAGAACCTGCATTCAAGTTCCCCCGGGTGTAGGAACGCTCTTTGTAACTTCGGCTAAAGCAATTGTTTCCGTGTGAATGATGATTTTCATGTAACTTAACGCTATCGTAGTTATGTAAATCGCCATATATGCAAGTGGAAATTGTTGCATTTGTCAAAATGAAAAAGATGTATGAGAAACGCAATCGAAGTAGGTAGATTGAACTTCGATTACGTTACCTTGGTGCGGGAGCGGTAGTCGGGAAGAAAGAATTGCGAGATTGGTTTTTGAGTTAGTCTGGATTTGGATGGTAGATTGGATTAAGTTTTGATTGGTGACGGTTGTGAAGTGGGAGTGAAAGAAAGTTCGTACAGGGATGTAAACTGGCAAAGTTAGAAAAATTTAAAGTTTTAGGGGCCGGTCGTAACTGAAGAAAACAGTTTTCATGATTATTGGGTTATTGTAAAGAGAATAAGACAAGTTTACTAGTTAGAAAATAACAATTATAATCGAAATATTAGTGCAGTGAACGAACTTCTTAACAGAGAATAGACACTGAAGTGCTTTTAAATTCCAATGAACGCAAGTTAAAATTGACGCAAAGTGGATGCGTAGTGATTATTTAATAAAAAAAGCGATGACTAAATCAAATGTCAAACAAAAGTTCCTAACTATAGTCAAACAACTGAGTATTGGAATTCTTATACTATGAAAACGTGAAGAGAAAAATGAATTAATATTAATTTTTCTACTTGTATTATAATTGAATTGTTGGGAAAAAGAAAGACAAGACAATACTATCGTAGTGAGCGGACTCCTTTTTTGAAGTAGAGTGAGATTGAACTGCTAGTAATCGCATTAGTGGTTGTTTAGATTTTGAGATAAAGCAAAGTTTTTTCTTTGTTTTTGTGCTAAAGTATTTGGAAAAAAGAAGAATTCATAAATTTAATTTTTCAGTGGCTTTTCTCCCCCTCCCCTCCCATTTGCAGAGCATTCCGCAAGTAGGAAATGGGTGAGTACATTTTTTAATATATGAATTCAATTAAATTTGTGCTTGCTATTTGGTTAATATCAAATTATTTCGAAACGTATCATTGCCTTGTCAATATTTTTTTTGTCTCATTTGTAAAGGAAGATGACTCATTTCGAGAGGCTCATCCATCACAAGTTTGTGTGTGAGGCTTCGTGACATTTTGTACATTCATTTTTTATTTGCAGTCGTTAGAGTGACGCTGATTTCACCTTCGTAAAAAATAGGAAAACAGTAATATCGCAGCTTAATTAAACTTCTGAACAAGCATTGCAAAAGATAGGGAAATGTTAACTCACATCTTCTCCTTTAAGGACAACAGTTTATCAGTAGTTTGGTGAATTTAAAATGGATCATACAAGCATCGAAGATGCACCTCGCTCTGGATTGTCAAAAGAGGCTGCAAATGTGGCAATCGTAAAGCAAGTGCATCGAACTGTTTTGAGTTATCGTAAAGTTAAGTTACTTGAGGCCATACACATCTCAAACGAATGGTTAGGATAGATCATGCACAATATCTTGAAGTTAAAAAAGCTATCGGTGTGATGAGTGCCAGGTTGGCTGATCATCGACCAAAATCAGCAGCGCGTTGATGATTTACCAGCTGCAGCGTTATCGAGCAGACTTTTCCGACATTTTAAGACAATCAATGAAACGTGGGTCCATTACCGTATGCTTGAGCCAAAAGTCCAATGCTCCGTCGGGAAGGGAGTCGCGTCATTTTATAGGATACGTATGGAATAACCTTCATCGATTACTTGCAGAAGGGAAGAAAAGTATCAGGGGAACATTATTGGATAAACTGAACGATGAACTAAAGAAAAAACGGCCGCATATGGTGAAAAAAAGTTCTGTACCATCACAATAATGCGCCGTCACATATGTCCTTGAAAGCGATGGCCAATTGGACCAATACCAATAGGGATGGTATGGTATTTCACAAACCTGCAATTTTTTCACTGTGATTGAAAAAGAGCAATCACAGGTTGCGATCGCATATGAAAAAGAGCTGCGATTATAAAGAGCAGTGTAAAAGAATTAATTACAACCAAATAAGCAAAATATGCTTTGAGCTGACTGCTTTCTAAATCGCAGCGATGTCTTGCCTATACTCATTGATTTGCTTTTGCTTGTATGGTCGCTGGGTGCATGCCTGCATAAGCATAATGTGCGTTTATGGGCGATGCGGCTTAGGCTCTGCCCATTCAAATCGCAGCTCTTTGTGATAAGAACTTGGCTATGTTGTTCACTGCGATTTGGAGCAATTAAGATTTGACTGCGAATGCGAATGCGATTTGTAATGAAGAACAGAAGAGCAAACATGCTCTAAAGAGCAGTAGCAGATTGGCTTTTGTTTTTCCAGACCATTCGCATTGCAATTTTCATTCGCATTGTATCAATTATTTTCAAAACGTGTTCCATATAAAGTTTTGAATTCATCAGAAAAGTTATTTGATAAAGTTTCAAATAAAAGATTGTAAGCACATGTTTTTTGTATATATTTTAAGCATGAAAAACCGAAAAAATGTTTTATTGTAAAGCGTTCACTTTATCGCGTATGCAAATCTTTAGGCATTATTTATTTAGTTTTGAAAATTAATTTCTGTTTCGTTCAATGCAAGTGTTGTTTTGTAAATAAAATCAGACGAAATCGGTTGAAATTAAATCAAGTTTTGAGTGAAAATAATATCGCATTCAATGTTCGAATTGAAAACGCAATTGAAATCGTTGTCAAGAAATTGGTAGTGCTTTGTATTAATGTCGTTGTTAGTAATTACGATAGCAAATTGATCTCGAATAAAAGGTTTTGAACAAAAACGAGAAATTTGCTAATCTTATTCTTAAAAATCGGCAAAACATAATCAACCATTGATTTAGTTGCTCATGGTTGAGTTTAAACCTTTTTTTATTTAACCTATGTACACAAATTAAATTGTTTCCAGAAATATGGAAACTAAATCGCCAAAAAACAAGCCCTATTTGGGATTTTTTCAATGATATTGATAGCTGTTTTGCTAAATGTGGAATTTTCAAGGCGAAAATTTCATATAAGACACCAGTCACAAATTCGAAACGACACATGTTAACAAAACACCCAACAATTAAAATCCCGGCTGGTAGATTCGCATCTTCCAGTACCTTCAAAAAGGCCACTGTGAGTATTTTTTTTTCGTAAAAATACATTGAGATTTTTTCTGTCTCTCCATCGATCTGGGCTTGAATTCGGCTTCTTTACTTACATATTACTTAAAATTTTGCATAACGGATATTTGCGTAATTAAATCCAGCGATACTATTTGACTATGTTTTTAAGTTATTGTTTGTTTTTATTTCATACATTTTAGAATGAAATTCTCCAAAATAAAGATGTGACGTTGGCAAATAATGAACCACCGCAAACTAGCACAAGCGCAAACTCTTGTACTGAAGTGAGTCACCAGCCAAAATATCCTTCTAAACGACCTGCATTGGTCCTAGGAACCATGCACGATTTCGTGCCGAAAAAGTTTACCACAACAGCGAAGCAGCATATTGACGAGAATTTAATGTACCTACACGGTTGACTTTCAACCATTTAGCATTATGGAGGACTACGGGCTCAAACGATTCGTGAAATCTTTAAATTCTTCTTACAATTTACCAAATCGGCGGCATATTTCCGAAACAATGCTACCTGCGATGTATGAGAAAGTTTTGACGGAAGCCAAAATTTTGTCGAAATCTGTTCTGAGTTGTAGTTTAACCCTCCGAGTACACATGGGATCAATTTGACCCCAGACGCTACTTTGACCGATTGCAACGCCTACGCCTGCGGGAGAGTGGGGGTATTATGGACTTCTAAGTATATTTTAGTGTCTTGACTATAAGTTTTCATAGTTTGTTTACCTTTCGAAGACGTGAGTTGTTGTTGAGAAACCTTTGAAATCAGCCTGGGGTCAATTTGAACCCATTGTGTACTCAACGTCAATTTTGAGGTAAAAATTGAATTTTTTTTTTACTTTTTAAATGGATAGATTAATTCAAAAAGACAAAAAAAAGTTTTAAAGTATTTTTATTTTTTTTAAAGCAATATGGAATATAATCTGCGATCTAGTGTGCGTAATCGTTTGTTGGCTGAAGACAGCGGTGATGATTTTGGCCGCACGAGGGAGACCAACATCAATATTGATCAGTAAAACTAAGACGAAGTGGAAAATGGGAGCTCGTGAAAGATTATCAGGTTGGAATATATAAAAATGCGCAATAAATACTTTTTTTTAAAGGGACACTATAGGGCTCATTTTTCCTTTTTTTTGTTATGTTTTGAGAGTTCCTACGTAAAGTTTTTGCCAAAAATATTATAAATTGAAAAAGTTACGATTTTTTATGTAAAAATGCTAATTTTCGTTTTTTCAGGTTTGTTCGCGAATTTTTTTTAGGTTGGCTAAGGACATTTAAGGCCTCTCTTATGTATGAGAATTACTAAAAGAGCTATCAAACTATTTCCTAAAATTTTTTCAAACTAATATTTGTAGTGGGGGCGATACTGTATACGTTCAAAGAAGGTTGGGGTCAAATTGACCCCATATGTACTCGATGATCGAAAAAATAGGTGTGTACTCGGAGGGTTGACTACAGATTGTTGGACTTATACCAACAACGAAAATTTTATAGGAGTAACAATCCATTTCGTCGATTTTGATTTTACTCTTCAGTCGATTTTGTTAGGTTGCGTAAGCTACAATGAAAGCCATACCGGTTTTAATCTAGCTAAAAAAATTAAGCAGATTACTGATGGATGGGAACTGTCAGAAAAAGTTTCTCTGGCAGTGTCTGTTAATGCTGCTTATATAAAATCAGCAATTATTACCTTTTTAGGTTGGAAGCATTTTGGATGGCTGGCTTACAGTATAAATCTCGTTACTCAAGAAAGCCTTAAGTTTCTTGCATCTTTACTCGAAAAAGTTAGGAAAATAGTGTTTCATTTTAAGAGCCGCTCTACCGCAAATCATAAATTTTCGCAGTGCCAGCAGAATGCAGGCAACGAACCTAGAAAACTTATTTTGGATGTTGCGAACAGATGAAACTCTATCTATTCCATGCTTGAGGGAATTTTAGAACTTGAAGAAGCTGTTAAAACGACTGTTGCGCTTATAGACAAAGATGTTCCAATTTTGTCATTAAAGCATTGAAACCATTTGAAGCTATAACAAAAATTACGAGTGGAGAAAAATATTTAATGGCTTCTCTCGACGTTGTGCTGATAAGTGGTTTGAAAAACGTGGTCAACCAATTATTAAAAGGAAATTATCATCCTGCTGTAATATCTGTGCCGACGCGGGTCAAAGTTGCTGCCGACTATTCATTCATTTCGTAACTGACCACCAGGCGGGATTGCCGAGAAGTTGTTGAGAGGATGATGCCGCTATTCTAATGCCAGAAGTCATCGTGTTTGAACGTGTATTTACCAAGTTGTATTGTTGGTCGAACAAATAAATACGTGTTGTTATTATTGCATTTAGCCGTTAGTCATTTCAATTTTCCGCTCGCTAAATTGGTGACCTCGACGCGAGTTAGAATGCCAAACGAGTTTTTCGATGCCGATGATGGCGGCCGAGCCTCCGCTGCCACTACCACCGCGGGCGTTGAAGCGAACGCCATCATGTGCAAATTGCCGCCCTTCTGGCATAGCGAACCGGGACTGTGGTTCACGCGTGTTGAGGCGCAGTTCCGCACCGGAAGGATTACCTCAGACTCAGCACGTTTCAACAAAATTGTGGCCGAATTGGACATGCCAATCCTGTCCCATGTCGCTGACATTGTGGAGGAGCCGCCCGAGTCGGGAAAGTATGATGCCCTGAAGCGAAGGCTGATGGCTGTGTTTGGCGTCACGGAGGAGGAAAGAACACGCCACGTGCTGTTCGAACTTGAAATGGAGGATCTGCGCCCGTCCCAGTTTTTGCGCCGCCTGCAATGCTCGGCTGGAAAATCCATACCGGATAACCTAATAAAGTCATTGTGGCTCCAACGGCTCCCCTCTAACATCCGCGCAATCCTGGCCGTCAGCGATCATTGTAGCCTCGAGGAGCTAGCGTCCGCCGCAGAACGTATAGCCAGTCTCGGCGCGCCCGACGCGGTATCTTGCGTCCAGAAAGACCCGGCCTCGCATCCGGCGGATGACAGCGAATTCATCCTTAAAGGCATCGACGAGTTAAGAACGGAGATTAGCCGCATTGAAGCATCGTCACGGCAATGCAGCTCTTGTCATTCCTCATTTCGGTCGGCTGCCCCACGTAGGAACATAAGCCGAATGTGTTATTATCATCGCCGTTTCGGCGCCGCGGCAAAGCAATGTCAGCCGCCATGTTCTTTTGTCGCAAAGCAAGCGGAAAACTCGTCGAGCCACTAGTCCAGCAGGCGACAGCTGGTGGCTCCTCGAAAAGTCGCCTCGAAATTTTCGACCCAAACACAAGGTTCAGGTTCCTCGTTGACACAGGGGCTGACATCTCCGTCATCCCAGTTTCACACCTGCGTCCAATGCAAGGCGCTTCGCTGTACAAGCTGTTTGCCGCGAATGGAACCGTAATCAGCACATATGGTGACAGAATTCTTTCGATTTCACTTTGTTTTCCGCGCTCGTTCCGTTGGCGTTTCTGTGTCGCCAAGGTGTCGTGCCCAATATTAGGCACCGATTTCCTCAGGCATTTTGGCCTGCTCATCGACCTCAAGAACCATAAGCTCGCGGACCCCGTAAATTGCACCATTGTTTCTGGCAAGATCGGTTGTCATCAACAGATGTCCATGTCGACCGTCGCGGGAAATTCAACGTATTCGTCATTACTCAGGGAATTTCCGAGCCTTACCAACCCTGCAGCCGCCGCAACCACACTCGTGCATCATACTAAGCATTTTATTACAACCGTTGGCCCCCCGGTGGCGGCACGAGATGAATTCCAGTTCCTGCTTGATAGAGGATTTTGCAGGCCTTCCAAGAGTCCTTGGGCAAGTCCCCTGCATCTCGTCCCGAAGAAGGATGGTACTTGGCGTCCTTGCGGGGACTATCGTTGCCTCAACGCCGCTACGGTCCCGGATAAATATCATATGAGGCACATCGAGGATACATCCATGAACTTGGATGGTATGCGCTATTTCTCAAAAGTTGATTTGTTGCACGCGTTCCATCAAATTCCGATAGCGTAAGAAGACGTCCCGAAAATGGCGGTTACCACCCCCTTCGGACTGTTCGAGTTCACGGTGATGACGTTCGGTCTTCGTAACGCAGCGCAAACATTTCAGCGCTTCATGGACGAGGTGCTCCGGGGGCTCGATTTCTGCGTGTGTTATCTGGACGATATACTGGTCGCGTCGAGATCGGAGAAGGAGCACTTGCAGCAATTGCGACTGATATTCGAGCGGCTGTCAAAGTTTGGGATTGTGGTGAATGTTTCGAAGTGCGTGTTTGGAGTTAGAGAAGTGGAGTACCTGGGCACATCGTAAGCGAAAAGGGCGTGCACCCCCCAGCATCTCGAGTAAATGCGATGCGGAATTTTAAAAAACCCGTCACTGTAAAGGATCTTCGGCGGTTTCTGGGAGCACTGAATTTTTATCGGCGGTTTGTCCGCGACGCCGCGGTACTTCAGGCCCCACTTAACAAACTGTGTGCAGGAAATAAAAAAGGAGGCAAAACTATGATCGAATGGACCCCGGATACTGAGGAAGCGTTTGCTAAATGCAAGAACAGCTTAGCTGACTGCGTCCTGTTCGTCCATTTTCAGGTCAGTGCACCTCTCAGACTAACGACCGACGCTTCTGATTTGGCCGCAGGCGCAGTTTTGGAGTAGAAACAACATGGTCAGTGGCTCCCGTTGGCGTTCTTACAGGGAAAGCTGTCGACGCCCGAGTCCAAATATAGCGTTTATGACCGCGAGTTGCTCGCTATATATGCCAGCGTTCGTCATTTTCGGCACTATCTAGAGGGCTCTGTGTTTTTCGTCCTAATGGATCACAAACCGCTCATTTACGCGTTCGCCCAATCTGCAAGCAAGGCCTCGCCGCGGCAACTCAGGCACCTCAATTACATATCGCAGTTCACCACGGACTTTCGCTTCATATTCGGCGCCAGTAACGAAGTCGCAGATGCTCTATCTCGGGTGGACACTATCGAGATGCCAACGCTCATCAACAAGGACGAATTAGCTCAAGAGCAGGACCTGGATGTTGAGCTTCAAGAGCTACTCCGGGACAACAGCACCTCCCTAAAACTGGTGCATAGCCCCACGAGCTCTCTTCAGCGGTTGATTTGTGACGAGTCTCTGGGTCGCCTAAGGCCCTTCGTTCCGCTGTCGCTGCGCAGAAAGGTTTTCGACATCTTCCACCAACTGGCGCATCCCAGTGCTCGCTCTACTCACAAAGCCATTGCGGAGAAGTTTGTCTGGCCGCACATTCGAAGAGACGTCCGCGTCTGGGCTCGCTCGTGTATACCGCGCCAGCGTTCGAAGATTACTCGCTATCAGAAAAATCCAGTTCAGTCGTTTCCGGTGCCTGACGGTCGCTTCCAGCACATTCATGTGGACATTGTGGGACCACTCATCCCATCGCAGGGCTTCAAATACTGTCTTACGGTGATCGACCGTTTTTCTAGATGACCGGAAGCTTTCCCCATCGCTGACCAGACGGCTAATACCGTGGCAAAGGCGTTATTTAACAACTGGATTACTCGCTTCGGTACACCTCGCCTCATCACGCCAGATGAAGGCACTCAGTTTGAATCATCGCTATTCAAATCTCTTGCCGCTTTCATCGTAACCTCCAGGATTAGAACGTCACCGTACCACCCTGCGTCGAACGGAATCATCGAGCGATGGCACCGTACATTGAAAGCCGCCATCATGTGTCACGGCGGTGGCCCATCCTGGCCGGACGTTCTTCCCACGGTCTTACTAGGACTGCGCACTAGCTACAAGGAGGATATAGACGCATCCTGTGCGGAGCTGCTCTACGGTACGACGCTGTCAATTCCAGGGGAATTCATCAGCTCCCACACTGCAGCAGTAAGCCCGCACGAATTTCTCATTCATCTGCAGAAGTGTATGTCTGAGCTACGACCGGTTCTGGCGGCCCACCGCAACGAGCCAGCGGTTTTTGTTAATAAAAAGCTCAGTTCCTGCTCGCATGTTTTCCTGCGCGTAGATGCAGTTCGTAAGCCACTGTCGCCACCTTATTCAGGCCTCCATCGAG
Organism: Odontomyia ornata; assembly: GCA_963969285.1. NCBI lineage: Eukaryota > Metazoa > Arthropoda > Insecta > Diptera > Stratiomyidae > Odontomyia > Odontomyia ornata. Next base: position 166,898,433 of record OZ017741.1, read on the forward strand.
TTCTCCAGCGACTTTCAGATGTAATTTATAAAATCGACGTTAACGGGCGCCAAGTGAACGTGTCAACGGAGCGGTTGCAGCCAACCTTCATGGAAATCGATCAAGACCAGGTTCCGACCACTAATTCACCTGTATTTGATGACAATCTGCGAACAATTCATCCGCCGAGGGTCACCGCACTAGCTAGAGCGCCTGTTTCGGGTTCATCTCAAGCATTTCTTCCGAGCCCGTTGCCACAGCAGCATTCTATTCCTGACGTGTTTCGCCCGTCAGTAAATCAGCGGCCTACACCAATTAATCCTCCACCCGCTGGGACAAGGACTCATCCACCGAGCAAGAACCGCGTCCGTAGATTTGTTTGACGTATCAGTCTCATTTGAATGACACTTGAGGGGGAGTACTGTGCCGACGCGGGTCAAAGTTGCTGCCGACTATTCATTCATTTCGTAACTGACCACCAGGCGGGATTGCCGAGAAGTTGTTGAGAGGATGATGCCGCCATTCTAATGCCAGAAGTCATCGTGTTCGAACGTGTATTTACCAAGGTGTATAGTTGGTCGAACAAATAAATACGTGTTGTTATTATTGCATTTAGCCGTTAGTCATTTCAATTTTCCGCTCGCTAAATATCATTAGTCTCCTCTCTGAAGTTGATACTATTTGTGTTGCAACATTTCTAGATCTACGATTCAAAAATATCACATACAACCAAACACCAACAGCCGATCGGATCAAAGAAAGTATTGTCCATGCTGTTGCCGCCAGAATAAATGAGTGCTGTAGTGGCCAAAATGAAAATTGGACGCTTACCCCCGAACGAGAAGAAGTAGCTGCTGGAAATAATTCAAACGATGAATTTTCACTTTGGAGTACCTATAATAAGGCAGTATCGCAAGTAAAACCTATTCAAACGGCCAACTCCAGAGCAGTTGTGGAGGTTCAAAGGTACCTACAAGAAAATATTCTGGCAAAAAATGAGGATCCTCTTCTTTGGTGGCGCGAAAACAAGCACAACTACCCTTATCTCGGCCAGCTAGCCAGAGAAAATCTGTGTGGAATAGCTACTTCCGTGCCTTGCGAGCGCCTGTTTTCAAAGGCAGGGTATGTTCTCAGTGAACGCAGAACAAGATTACATTCTTAAAAAGTGGAGCAAATTTTGTTTTTGAACCAAAACTGGCGTCTTTTCGAAAACAGCACTAAGTGATTTGTCCAGTATGTGCGTCGTGTATATAAAATGTAAAAATATAAATATATTCAAAACATTATATTATATTATTGGTTTTTGTAATTTATTTGGTAAATGTATATACTCGTATATTGACTGAGTATTTTTTAGCACTTAGTAATTTTCAGTATTTTTCATATTAAGTAATTTTCTCAGAAGCCCTGACGGTTTTTAATTTATTTGTATGTATAAATAAATACCGAATATATTGAGTTCATAAATCAATTATTTAATTAGAAGATTTTGTGTTATGCAATCTGAAATTTCATGAAAAAATTTTTTAATTCAATTTTCACATAATTTAATTTATTTAAAATGAATTATAACTTAATTTCCGAATAAAATTGCTTTCAAAGCGTTCTTATTTTCATATTTTGATCTTCAATTAAATTTAATTTTGCTTCCGATAAAACGGAGTTCAAGGCAATTTTGTCAGAAATCACTGCGACTAGAAGAGCTGCTCTTTTTCACAGATATCGAAAAAGAGCAATCGCAGTCGAACACTGCGGATCAAAAGTAGCAGTATTTGCCATCTCTAAATACGAACTTGTTGTCCGCCCGCCCACTCCAAACTTAGTCCCCAGCTAATCTGTTCCAAGTGACTCCAGGGAATGAAATTAAGATTGAATGAGGAATTTCTTGTAAATATCGAGATGTATTTCGAAGATTTGGATATTTCACACTTCACAAATGGCATCGAAATGCTGGAAAATCGCTATATCAAGTGTATTGCCCTCAAAAGCAGCTTTGTTGGGGAGCAAATATAACGTTGCCGAAAAATCGCTGGCTTTCCTTCAAAATATCGAGTTTTTTCAACTCATATACTACGTTGCAGAAAGTGCCCGATAATTTTCCCTTAATTTAAAAACTTGTCCAATTTCTTTTTGGCTGAATCAACTTTCACAGTTCGATATAATTTTTCCTTTTCCCTTGGTTGCCTTTTTATGCGAATCATGTCAACTTTGATTCAATGTCTTTTAACATTTTCGAACAACAATGTTAAACTCCTTTGATGGCTTGCGCAATTCCTGACAGGATTAAACTACCACATTAATTCGAAATCCATTGTAAAGCTTTATAACCTTCACGAATTGCAGCGTCCTTAAAACGTTTCTCAGCGTACAGGGTAAAAAATTAAATTCTACAGAGGTCGTGAAAATTCGAAGGACCAGACCCATTTTCAATTAAACAACTCAACTCCAAATGTAGATACATTCGCGTTAATTGTGCTGTCCCAAATGTCTCTGCATTTCATTTCCGTTTAAGAGTCATTGTTGCAAAGAGAAAAACTGCTTTTCAAATAAAAGTCCTTAAGACCCGATAGCTAATATAGTGGATATCTTGGAATATTGTCTGTCCTCGTCATCATCTCAATTGATTTTCCTCGTAAATTTCAGGCGACATGCATCAGTACCCGAAACAAATCCCATTTCATCCCTGTCATCAATGTTGTTCGACGCAACATCATTTCGATTTACGACCGAATCATTTCCATTACCGCCCTGGCCCGTTTAGTTGGAGCAAAGTTCATAGTTGAGTTGATGCAAGCAAGAAAGTTTACGAGATGAATTTTACTACTACAACTGGTTTTTTGGTTTCAAGATAATCTACCCCTAAATAATTTTCATATTTGCTTATCTATTTGTTTCTTGCTAGTAAGGATCAAGAAGCGTGTGTATTTGATTCTGCTTTGTGTACGGATAAACGAGTTTAAAGTTGAACCCTCGAAAAGTTTGTTATACGAGCAATTCTGTAGCTCGCATGATTTGCAATTCATAGGAATATTTCCTTTTCGACATTCAAGCAAATTCTCATTTCGAAAGTTATAGAGAGATGATTGTGAAACAGGACCCAAATGTTTTGCTGCTTATGAACTTAAACTTTCATAAGCTGCTTCGACAGAACTTCGCTCCAGTCAGAAGGGTTTTGTACTCAATCTGTGATGTGTAGACAGCAATTATTAAATTGAAGGAAAATTTCAGTTACACGTATATTCAACACTTTATTTAAAGGAAAAGCCATTCTTAATCCGTTCAAATAAGTACCATATTTTGCTATATTACTAAGATCATCAAATTAATGGGATATTAAAGACATTTATGTATGTTGTTAACGTTTTCTAGAAATTTTGAGAAGAGGAGAAAACCCTGTGTTGTTTTAATCAGAGCAAATTCAAACGGCTATCACTTTCGAGAGTATGGTACGGTTTCAACAAAACTTCTCAAATATACGGGTTCTGCATAAAACTACTTAAAAACTAAATTTCCTTGAATTTAAGGGTAGACGTTTTTATTGAAAAAATGTGAAATTGGCAAAGCCTGCTATTATTAAGAACATTGAATGAGTATAGATTTCTCAAGTAATTTTGGTTTGTGCTATTTATGTATACCGTGGGAGCTTATGACAAAAAAATACTTGCAAACTAAAGAAGAAAAAAAACAAACCAACAAAGGTACCGCGTACCGCGCGCGACGCGAAACCTTTGTGGTTTGTTTTTTCTTTAGCGTAGTTTTTTTTTCAGATTTACGTTAACGTAGTATATTTTTCGGTACCGCGCCGGTAGAATTCGGGAACGCGAAATAGAAATTATATTTGATTTATACTTTGACTGGATGAATGAAGAAATACGGAGTAACATAAAGTAGGTTTCTTCTCCGTATGATTGTGTTTTCGACGCGTTTGAAACGGGCGTTTGATGGTGGCTGAAAATTGTAAATGAGCGTTATCCATTTTGAGACCGTGACCGAATTCCTCTCCGATCTAGCTGGCCGACAAGCAGCCGCTGCGAAAATGGATCACGGTGCATGAATTGGTTGACCGGTTGGTACCATTCGTTGGCACGACTCAGACTTAACGTCTAGAACCGATGAGAGGTCGGTTCTTCGTTCGGACATTAGACTTAAAAATCATTACAAATGGCGCCCAAACATCATAAGGGGATAAAAGATTCGCGTCTTCTGACGAGTTGGTCCTTTACGGGCGATGTAAGGTACCTTGGTACTCGAGCCTCACAAATAGGAGCAATGGAGTTGTGTGATACACACTAGCAGTCGCTTCACGTGAGTTGTAGCTTCCGCTCTCCTTTGTTTGAATCCTTCCGATGTGTTGTCCCAGGTTGACCCCTGTAAGGACCTTCTATTTTCTTGATTGAACTGTCAGCCAGATGGGTTTCTTCTATCGGCCTGGACACTCAAGTAATAGACGAGTGGTATCGGTTCAGCGTATGGTGGCGTATGCTGGAGTTGCGGAGCCCGGAATGCTTCCACGCGTCGGGAATATTGACCGCGTACAATGCTGTTACGGTAGCTCTACCACTTGTCTCGTCGAGTCAATTAACGTAGTTCAAAAACAGTATTTGTAATGTATGTGTGTTTGGGAATACATCATTGTGAATCGGCCGAAAGCACCCTTTCCTCGGCAGACTACCATTCACTCTCATTTCCCTTTGGAGGGGTCGGCTGCTGGAAAGGAAAGTGTCTATCAAATAATTTTTTAGGGTTTTGTAAAATAATTTTACAAAAACCTACTAGTTTCGCAACCAGTCTGTCCGTCTGTCCGTCTGTCCGTCTGTCCGTCCGTCCGTCCGTCCGTGTGTCACAGCAGTTTTTCTCGGAAACTACTTAAGCTAGAAACATCAAATTTTGTGTGCAGGTGTAAAGTGGTGATCTCTTCAAAGTTCATCTCCAAAAAATTTTTATAAGGTATTTAAGGGGGGTCTCCCCATAGAGGAGAGTGACCCCCCGAAAAAAAAATTTCATTGAAGGTAGCCAATATGGGTATCAAATGAAAGGTCTTGATGAGAACTTTTCAAAACAGGTCTTAGTTTGGCAAAATTTGCTTCGAGGGGCGCACAGGGAGGGGAAATACACGAAAAATTTGTGTCCCCCCCCTCGCGATTGGACACCTGTGATCCGAAAAATCTGAAAAAAATCAGGAATGTAGGCCTTGTTGAGTACAACAACAACAAATACGTTAGAAGTCGCAATGCACTCAACTTTGTTAGTAATAGTATGATTTATCGATTTTATGTTTTCTTGAATAAAATCTTAACGGTACCCTTAAATTCAATCAATTTCAGTACGTGAATACTTAATTATAAAATTGATCTATCCTGAAAGTTTCATAAAGATTGAATCATAATTAGCGAAGTTATAGCGGTTTGAATTTTCCTGTATTACTATGGAGCAATATGCGCTGCATTTATTACTATGGCAACATATGGTTATGGAACAACATGCGCTTTTTACCGACTCAGACACTACAGTTTTGCTAGGATTTGCATGAAAATTTCAGGAATGATAGGTGTCATGAATATCTTTGAGAATCGGTTGAGCTGGTGGTATCACTAATCGTAAAACAAGAAAGTGGCTGTTTAAAATGCGAAGATTGAATAATTTTGAGTTATTTTTCCCCAACTTCAACGTTTAAGGTGGATGCTTTGAACACTTGATTCAATTTAATGAATGACTGAAGATGAGTACCTACAATTTATGCTCATAAGTGAAACAAGTCAAGGAGGTGCGAGAGAGCCCCTTGCAAAAGGGTTTTGTAACCATTCTAGGATTCGAAAAGATTGGCCATTAATCGATGATAACAGTACAGGAGAGTGGCCCCTGAAAAAAAAAATTCATCAAAAGTAGCCGACATGAGTATGAAATAAAAGTTTTCATGGGAGCTTTTCAAAACAGTTGTTAAACTGTCAGTTTTTGCTTCAGTGGGGCACAGGGGGAGGGGGGGGAAATACATGAAAAATGTGTTTCCTCCGCCGCGGATGGACATCTGAAATAATTATCAAGGGAGATATTTATGAGTATAACAATAACAAAAACCTCAGAAGTCGAAATTCGTTCAACGTTGTTAATAATAGTATGATGTTCGTATTTCATATTTTCTCCAATAAAATCGTCTTTGACATGTTTCTTGATTTGATTCGATCTCGTGACTGCATTTTGTAAATTGAATACAAAACCCTTCTGACATGAGCGTAGGTCTGTTTACCCAACTTGTTTTCTCTAGTTACTAAATAGCTCACCACTATCGGCCACTCAGTTTCTTAAGCTTTTTGTATATATATATATATATATATATATATATATATATATATATATATATATATATATATATATATATATATTAGAATAGGCGTAGTTTACATGTTTTTCCTCTTTTCTTTTTTAGGCATACCTAGCACCAACCACACATAGTAAGCACAAACATGGCGACAAAGCGGACTCCCGACAAACGTATGACTCGATTCGAAACGGTCGAACCCGCTAACTGCGGGATCTGTTTTGAGGACGTAGTGGAGGGTTTAAAAAGCGTGCGATTGGAGTGCGGACACCTGTTCCATCGCGCCTGCGTCCAACAGCTCCTACTGACGTCCGAGCTTTGTCCACTATGCCGGCGACCCATAGAGCGGGCCGCCGTTGACGCCCCCCTCGGAACGCACGTCCCGACGCGTGGAGCTGTGGCGAAAGGGTCCCAAGATGCTGAACCGCCCCCACTCACTGGTGGACCTGCAAGGAGCCGTGGGCGGAGAGGTTCCTGCTGCAGTTGTCACGGCCGAGGTTCCAGCCACGCCTACCACCCACTCCATTGACACCCTCGTGGCCTTAATGCAAGTTATGTCTGAGAGGATCGGAAACTTGGAGAGAAGACTCCAGAACCTCCCGATTAGCCGCGTAAGAACTCCGCTCGGCTGATAGCCAATCCCAGTGTAGCTATGCCCCCTCTAGACCGGCTGATCCTTGGACCCTACCTCCAAGGAACTCGGGAATGGATCCCAGAGCTCCCGAGTATCGACCACGACATAGCACCGCATCTCCGTTGGTACCCACAGTCCCCGAGTCAATCCCTTACAGCAGGCCCATCGAGGATGCGATTCCCCCCGCAAACGCATTGACACTTTTTCGAGACCCTACGCCTCGTATCATGGAGAGTTGGCGCCTTAGCTTCACTGGTTTCAACTCAACGACATCGGTGGACCGGTTCCTGTTTAGGATTCAGGCGCTAGTCTCTAGCACCCTGGGAGGTGACTTCTCGGCTTTCCTCCGGCATCCACACCTTCTGTTCAGCGGAGATGCTGCCGACTGGTATTGGAGTTTTAAAGAATCGACGCCACGTCCCACTTGGGATTCTTTCAGTGCCGCCTTCCGAAACCAATTTGACGACGGCTTCACTGAACGAGAACTACGAGAACAACTAAAGAAACGGAAACAAGGCGCTCACGAACCATTCAACCAGTATTACACAAGTATAGTGCGATTAAGCACTCGGTTACGAACACCCATGCCCGAGGACGAACTGGTGGAAATTATCTGGGAGAATATGCGTTGGGAGCTTCAGAACAGTCTTCTTCATGTTCCCATCAACACTATTCAAGGATTACGCCTCCATACCCATAGGCAAGAACAGCTAGATGAGCAGCGTGGTACCTTCCGTCCACAACCTCGCATAACGGAACCCAATCCACGAAATCATCATACCGCGGAGTTAATGGCAGCGGACCACCTATAGGCTGACCCAGTACCAGTACCGAGGAGCGGAGCACCCCTGGAGCCTGAGTTCCAAGCAATGATTGATCGACCATCCATTGAAGCAATTACAGGTCCGACGGTCTGTTGGAACTGCCGGCGGACACGACCAGCGGAAACGACGATCTTCTGTTACCGGTGTGGGAAGGCAGACACTTATGCACCTGATTGCGCAGATTGAAAGTTACGAAAAAAACTTGCCAGCGAGTGCCGCGACCACCCGTCGGTACTCCTAGAACTCGAACGAACTAGTACTGACCCGATCACTAGCTACGACCAAGCCCCAGTCATGACCCCAACCTTGCTGACTCGCCCCGCCAAACACAGTTCTCCCGAAGTTCCACAGCTGAGGCCACCCTTTGTCGAGCTGGACGCGCAGGGGAATGGTAGCGAGGCGAAGGTTCCTTGGCATGTCAAGCCCTCTCACGTCAGACTGCAGAATTATTTGGCTACTCGCCAGTGCATCTTCCATGAGGAGTTGGTTACCACTGTTCCACCGCGAAGGAAACGAGCCACGCGTCGGATGCGGAGCTTCTGGAGAAGGGTCAAGCAGTCGAGGAAGGTGCTGAGGGAAATACACTTAGATGAATTCTTGAGAGATGACGTCCGACCATATGCGTCAGTTCACCTCCTGCAAAAGCGATTATCAGGTTTAGTCGATACGGGAGCCAGTGTGAATTGCATATCAGCAGATTTTGCAGGGGAGGTGCTGGCAATGCACATGGACCAAATCCATCATTTTACCACCTGGTTAAGTACGGCGGACAGAACTCGTCACTCTGTAGTGGGGAAAATTACGACGGATGTCACCTTTAAAGGAGTAACTAAACCTCTGGAATTTCACATTATCCCCCAATTAACCCAGAATCTTTACCTAGGGGTAGATTTCGTTCGAAAATTTAACTTGGCCCCGGCACTGTTTTCCGGCACGACCCTGGAGTCCGTCACCACTGTTCCTGACGAAACTCCAACCACTCACTTATTACAACATGCACTGGCTGTGAATCAACAACTGAGACTTGACTCGGCTATATCGGCTTTTCCATCGCATGAGAAGGTAGGTCTCGGGCGGACGGCCCTGGTGCTACACACAATAGATGTGGGGGATGCTAAACCCATAAAACAGAGACATTTTGCCATATCTCCGGCGAAGGAAAAGTTTTTATATGCCGAAGTTGATCGAATGATAGCATTAGGCGTGATCAAAGAATCGCAGAGCACGTGGGCTTCCCCAGTCACCTTAGTTGTCAAGCCAAACAAGGTCCAGCTACGCTTAGATACCAGACGCTTGAACGCCGTCACTGTCAAGGACGCATACCGTCTACCGTTGATTGAAGGCATTTTGAGTCGATTACCTAAAGCCCACTACATTACGAGTTTAGACCTCATGGTCGATTTCTGGCAAATTCCTTTAGACCCGAGCTCAAAGGAGAAAACAGCCTTCACAGGTCCAGGTTGGCCACTGTATCAATTTGTGACCATGCCATTCAGATTGTGCAATGCCCCTCAGACCATGACGCGCCTTATGGATAAGGTGATACCACCGCATTTACGGTACCAAGTTTTCGTGTACTTGGACGATTTGCTGCTTATAACCGAGACCTTTAACGAACACATCGACCTGCTTCAGGAAGTAGCTCTGCACATCCGGAGGGCAGGGTTAACCATCAACATACAGAAGAGTCAGTTCGTGATGACGGAGGTGAAGTATTTGGGTCACATCATTGGGCATGGTAACATCAAGACCGACCCGGACAAGACTCCTTAGCCTTATGAGCGTCGTCTATCCACACTTCGTCTCCCTTCTCTGTCGTCCCGTAGAACCTTCTTAGATCAATGTTTCCTTTATAAGTTGCACCACCAACAAATTGCCTCCACCCTAAGCGCAGACTTGCAATACAGACTGTATGCACGACCTAGTCGGTCTAATCACATTCTCGAGGTTCCGTACGCCCGAACAGATTTATATTTTAACTCAATTATGCCACGAATCATCAGAATGCATAACAGCCTCGAGCTTGGCTCTCTATCCACGTCCTACTTTGTTTTTAAAATTAAATTAAAGATGTTACTTTTTGCGAATATTGATTAATGTTCCTTAGCACTAAATTTTACAATCTTTGTTCTTGACTCTACCTTCATTTCTTTCATGTTTTAGATTAACTCTTTTCTGCTTGATTTGTTGTATTGATTTGTCTTACTCTGAATTATATTTAACTATATTTAATTGTCTAAGTCTATTTTGTAATTGGATTTCTGTCTGTTAAGTAGACTTGAATAAATAAATAAATAAAGACTCAAGCGATTGACGCTTTTCCATTACCCTAGACCACCAAGCAGTTACGCTGATTCCTAGGCTTATGTGGATGGTACCAGCGCTTCGTGCGTTACTATGCCACCATTACCACACCTTTAACCGACATGCTGCGTAAGTGACGTAAGTTCGTCTGGGAAGGGCCCAGCTTGCGAGCCTTTGAAGAGCTAAAGAAGAGTCTGACAACAGCTCCCGTACTGTATAGTCCGGACATTGGCAAACCGTTCTCAATCCATTGTGAGGCGAGTCAACATAGGGTGGGAGCAGTCTTAGTCCAGATTGCACAAGACGGCAAGGAGAGGCCTATAGCTTTTATGTCCCACAAGCTGAACCCGGCCCAGCGGAACTACACGGTCTCGGAGCAGGAATGCCTGGCAGGTGTGCTGGCAGTGTAACGCTTTCGAGCATATGTAGAGGGACATCCCTTTGAAATCGTCACTGGTCATGCGTCACTGAAACGGCTGATGAGCCAACCTGATCTCCACGGGCACTTGGCCAGATGGGCCTTGAAATTACAGGCATTTGACTTCACGATAAGACACCGCAATGGAAGTCAGCACATGGTACCGGACACATTATCAAGGATGTTCACCCCTGAAGGAGCAGAGTTGGCCCAAGAAAACGACAGCCCCCTATGGATCGACTTGGGCCATCCCGCCTTCAAGTCAGTATGTTATACCCAGCTGATGAATACGATTCGGAACCAGTTACCACAGCTGCCAGAACTACGGGTGATGGAGGGATTTATATACAAGTGGACAAGACACGCCTCCGGAGACCCCATCCAAGAAGAGGAACAATGGAAGTTATGGGTGCCCGAAGAACTGACTTTCGAATTGATTAAGCGGGCTCATGACCACCCATTTAGTGCACGCGGGGGTTATGGTCGCACGCTTCGGTGACTGAAGACTCACTTCTTTTAGCCTAAAATGCCGCAGCAAGTGAAAAAGTACGTAGCCACCTGTGAGCTGTGCAAATGCACTAAAGCGCCCAATTTTGTTCTTCGGCCCCGATGGGAAAATTCGAACTACCGGAGCGGGTGTTCCAGTGCCTGTATATAGATCTCATTGGTCCGTACCCTCGCTCAACTTCGGGATATAGGGAGCTGTCATGGTCCTGGACTACTTGTTCAAATTTCCGATTGTGGAACCAATTCGAAACCTGCACACTGGCCCCATAGTCAGTTTTCTGGAAAATCACGTTTTCCATATATTTGGAGTACCGGAGAAGCTGGTCTCCGACAACGGAGTTCAGTTCACCTCGGCTAGATTTTGGGAACTAATGGAAAAGTATGGCATTACGCATCAGCGGACTGCCGTTTATTCCCCGCAAGCCAATGCTTCCAAGCGGTTGAATCGCACCCTCATAGCCGCCATTCGGGCCTACGTCCAACTGGATCAGAAGGATTGGGACCGCAGGATTTCCGCCATCACCTGTGCCCTGCGTTCGTCTTACCACTCCACCACAGGTATCTCCCCATACTTTGCCGTGTTCGGCCAACATATGATCTGCGACGGAAACTCGTACCGGCTATTGCGGCAGTGTTTGGAAGACCCAATAGTGGTGCTGGAGCCGCACGAGAAACTCCAAATCCTACGAGAACAAATCCAGGAGAGGATTGAAGACAGTAGATGGGTGGGGGAGGAGCGTTATAATCTGCGATCCCATCCTTCTGGCTTCAAGGCAGGCGACAAAATCGACCGACGGAATTTCCGACAAAGTGAAGCAGGTCGGCACTACAATGCCAAGCTAGACAAGAAGTTCGTGAAGTGTCGAGTCTTACAAGTTTTAAATCCCACGCGGTACCTCATTGCGGACATGTCCGGAAAGGAGCTGGGAGTCTACCATGCCAAAGACCTACGACGGTGAAAAAAGCCATCATAGGGCCAAGCAGTGTTTCCTTCAGTCTCCCCATGCCTGGTAGACATCGTGGACACTGCCGTGTAATGAATCATGCGACACCGCTGGTGACGACTACCAACACACCTTGCTGCCATGTGGCTTGTCATCTCATGTTGGTTGTAACGGGTTCACATCCCACGTCAATTTTGTCGTGGGACGTCAAAGTGAATTGACAACCACATGGTAGCAGAGTGTGGGAGTTGTGGTCGCCACTCAACAACTGCCCGCTCTGACACTACAAGTCGCGCTCGGTTGACCAAGAGGAATCTGCTGGAATTGATTCCTGTTCATTTTTGGAAGTATTTCGCAGTCGAAAAGTGCAGCAAAGGTACATTTCTTCAGTGTTTACTATGATTATCACTTATTAACTTGCATTCCGTAGATATTTCATCTTAAGCCTGAACCGGTTCCATGTAACGGACCGGGAACGTGTGTTTACCTATTTGTATTGTGGCGTATTTAAGGGACCCGCTAAGGATCGTACCATCATATAAAATCGTATTTGTGGAGAGTTTTTGCCGTGTTAAAGGCTTGTCATTGAGCGGAAAAGTCCCGAAGCACTTCACGAAGTTATTTGTCGTTCAATGGCCCCATTCAATTGACAGAACAGGAAAAATCAAGTACGTTGGAAAATTAACGTAGATATAGTTGCATTGAATATAGGTTATATACAGTAGAGATATTAACGCGTTTTACATCACCGATCATTGAAGCACATGTTAGGACTCTCTGTATGAGAAATATTTTAATGTATTTGAACGAATCCGAAATGCTAATGCAATGTAAGGAGACAGACACGAAGCACCAGCAAAGCGGCAAATTTATGAAAGCAACCAATCCATCGGTGCCACCAGTGAACGGCAGCCTCTAGGATCCAGTCCTACAACAGGTAATATTTCAACTAGTACCTCCCAAGCCGGATCTAGCAGCAGTAATAAACCCAATCCTGCTAACTCAGGCAGGGTAAACGAAGCTGCAGATAAGCATGCTGGAGAAATAAATCCAGTCTCATCATCTATGAGTCTTCCGACCGGCTCCATCAAAGCCCCCTACAACCGATGCTAACAGTAGTAATACCCCCGCCAGAGCAGCACCTCCTGCGGACGGAGCTAGGGTTGTTGTTGCTGCACCACGAACAGCGAAGCAGTCAGAAGATGCAGCTAGTGCAAGTGCATGCGATGCAAGTGATGATGATAGTGGCATCAATTAAAGTTGACCCAAATGAGACGCATTTGTCTTTTTAATAGTGCAATAAAAGCAGACATTGTTAACGTGCAGGAAAGCAATTCATTTAGTAGTCAATTTGATACGTGATGCCTACGAAGGGTCCTTGTAGGTCAACTTAAAGATCAACGGTTGTCTTGCTTTAACTTTATTCAATGTTCGAAAATGTCTTTCGGTCAAAAGTTCACTTCGATCGTTCTCTTGCATAAAATTAATTTAAAATAAGTTTTTCAATCCAATTATATATTATATATATATATATATATATCTATATATATATATATATATATATATATATATATATATATATATATATATATATATATATATATATATATATATATATATGGGAAATTGAAACCATATATGTTTTGAAATAAATTCACATTGAGAGTGTAATGAATCATGCGACGCCGCTGGCGACCACCACTAACACACTTTGCTGCCAGGTGGCTTGTCATTTCAAGTTGGTTGCGACGAGCGCACATCCCACGTCAATTTTGTCGTGGGATGTCAAGAAGATTTGACAGCCACATGGGAGGAAAGTGTGGAAGTAGTGGCCGTCACTGAGGAAGAAGTCCCGGAGGGTGCCAACAAGCAGCAAAAAGGCTTAAAATTAACAGGAAGAAGAACTTTCCCACAAATTGGTCATCACAGATATCCATCGACTATTCAAAAGTAGTAAATGTATCAGAAATTGGAATTGGTAAGTCGGCGAATGCAAAGTTTGTTTTTCCGCTTCGAGTTAAAATAACGTTTTGTGATGTTTAGACTAACCACGGATATCATCAATCAATCCATGCAGAGAACGGAACCAGATCTACGAGGATACAAAACACCGCCAATAGAAAATTTGGGAGCTACACTGGACCAATTCGATACAATAGACTTCTCTGATTATGATCTACGCAAACGTAATGGGTGCCCGTATTTGCCTAGATTAAAGTGCCTGCATTAAACAACAACCGGATAATACGAATGGGCGATTGCTTGCATGAATGTATCCCCAATTTGGAGTCAGTAGTTCTTGCTGGGAGCAATATTCAGGAGTTGAGCGATTTGGAACCACTCACGCACCTCAAAGAGCTGGAAACATTGTGCTTGCTTGTAAACCCCGTATCTACAAGGCCATACTGCAGTGAGTATGTTGCATTAAGTTAAATTCGATCCAATCTGAAGGTACTACTATGATTAAAACAAAAATAACAAACGAAATAAACAAAAATATTCATAACCTCAATATAAACGATATTGGGGAAATCTTGAAAAAGCAAGGAAACACGGGATTTATAAAGAGAAAGCAAAGGCAACAAAGTTCCAATTCATCTTAAGTAAATTAAACATATTCACGAGACAGACAGAAAGCATTGATTGCAGTTATATGTTGTTTTTCCTCATTTTTTAGTTTTCAAATACACCATTAAAAATTTTTCCACTTCCATTGGGTACAGTAAAGAGAGGAAAAGTAATTATGAAAATTATCACCGGAGAAAAGACAAAGTCGAAAAAAAAATGATTAAAAAATTGAGAAAATAAATATAAATCGCAAATTAAGAGAAAATATAACGATGAAAACTTGTAACCCTATTGTTCGTACATGAATAAAGTAAAAATAAAAAAAACTAGTTTGAAGAAAACAACAAAAAGGTGAAAGCAAAACAAAAAACAGAAACCTATTAACTATAAACTAGTTCTTGTCAATAACTTAAAGTAATTGTCATGATAATATAATATTTAAATAAGTTACAACACAAAATAACAAGGAGGAGCAACACTGAACTATGAAACACGATTTTTTTAAGAGTATATGATGAACCTGTGTGCGTTTTAATTAAGGTTTTAATGTTCTTTTCATTTTCGGTTTCGTAAAAGTAATTATAACGTGAGAAAACTGTAAACATAATACTCAGATGGAAAACTTACAGATACATCTACACCACCTGCTTGAGCATTGTGTTTACATGAACGAAGTAAAGAATAGCTATTATTTACTAGGCAAAATATAATCGTAAATAATAAAATGTAAAAGCAAAAATAATTACAATAAGCAACTAAATCAAGAAAATCTGATTCGACGATTTCTTTTCGATCTTTGAACAATGAACATACAACAAGAAATAAATTATGATAAAAAAGTAAATACATTACTCAAAACAATCGAATCGAAATGCAGTTATAATTACGAATATATATGTATAGACTCGATTGCGAATGAAAATAAACAAAAAAAAAGAACTTTAGAGGATAAAAGTAACGTAATTTACATAAATGGTAGTAGAAGTGTGACTATGTCGCAATGCGTTGTGTAATGTTTTCTATTCAATTTTTCATTTAGAGCCTTTTGAACTAATTTTTCCTTTTGTGACTAATATTTAAACAATCAATTACCGATATTAGTCGTGGCTTTCGTGGGGTATTAACGTTCGCTAAATTGAATTTACAAGTGAAAATGTGAGACTTGTATTTTTATTGAAAAATAGATCGCGTTTCCTAATTATGGCTGCATGACACGATTACTTCCGTTTTTGACCAGGAAATTCAGATTGTCAAACAGACTTTTCACAATCCTTGGCTAGTAGTTTCCCATAATACATAATTCTACTTTGTATTTTACTATTAATATTTTCTAAATATTATTTAATTGTTTTTCTAGTTTAGAATTGATAGTCGATATTATTAAAATAATATGGATTGTTAAACCTTAACAACGACTTTCCTTTCCAGTGGTTCTTCTTTTCAGCGGGAAATAAGGTGCAGGGTAGGTATGCCGTCGCGAGGGTAGGGTTTGAGAAAATCCGCTGACGTCGGTTTCGCGTCGTACGCGGTACCTTTGTTGTTTTGCCGTTTTATTAGCGTAGCGTTCGTTAGGTTGAGTTAGCGTAGCCTTTTGGTTTCGGTACCGCGTCGGAAATTCGGGAACGCGAAGTTAAAAATTAGATTTTTGTCCTTGACTGGTTAAATGAAGAAATACGGAGTAACGTAAAGTAGGTTTCCTCTCCGTATGATTGTGTTTTCGACGCGTTTGGAACGGGCGTTTAATGGTGGCTGAATATTGTAAATGAGCGTAACCCATTCGGAGACCCGCGACCGAAATCCTCTCCGATCTAGCTGGCCGACAAGCAGCCACCGCGTGAATGGGTTACGGTGCACGGATTGGTTGACCGGTTGGTACCATCCGTTGGCACGACTCAGACTTAACGTCTAGAACCAATGAGAGGTCGGTTCCGCGTTCGCACGTAGACGTAAAATCATTACAAGAGTTAATAAAAAATAAATAAAAATAAACAAATAGATATATATTACAATATATACAATGCACCATAATTCATGGTTTAAAGATTTAAATGAAAAAAAAAACAAAACGAATTACGGGAAGAGGTACACCGTGATCAAAATGAAATAAAATGGCAGTAAAGTTGGCCTCGATCTATATATAAATATGTTATGTATGCCTTTATTTTAGAATTATATCTTCTAGAGGTGATACGATAAATTGATTTGTACATTTACGCTTTTCCTTATTTTGGGTAATATTTTTTTTACTTTACAATGTGTTATTTAAAGTATCTCTCTCTCTCTCATACGGCATAACACTCTCTCCTTAGTAAAACAGCATATATGTTATAAATTGAATAATTTTCGTACCTACATACTTACAAACACCTGTTTCAATTATAATACATATTTATCTTCGTATTTGTCACTTAAATTTTTTTTGATGGCAAAAAAAGATATATTCATTTGCATACGCAACATACGCACGTGAGATGCATGCAGAAGAGAGAAAGATCTTAAATGCATATTTGTAATTGGAAGATAAAATTAAGTAGAAACACCATGAAGAGAAATTTTAGTACGAATTGTGATGATGATAAAAGAAAAAAAAATTTAATACAAACATATAAATATACATACACGCCCACGCATACGCACAGAGTCATTACAAATCAAGAAATCCTAATGTTTGAATAGTAACAGTTGTATATTTTCTAGAAGATAGCGGTTTAAGCAAACATAAAAATATCGATATAAGTGTAAAGAAAATACAACTACAATTTTTGTGTGGTGAATAATATGAATTTAAAGGAATTTTATAATAGCATGCATTGCTCAGCTTAACAATGACTTTCCTTTCCAGTGGTCCTTTCTTTCCAGCGGGAAGTAGAGTGCATGGTAAGTATGCCGTCGCGAGGGTAGGGTTTGAGAAAATCCGCTGAGGCCGGTTTCGCGTCGCGCGCGGTACGCGGTACCTTTGTTAGTTAGTTTTTTCTTTAGCGTAGTTTTTTTTCGGATTAAAGTTAACGTAGTATATTTTTCGGTACCACGTCGGTGGAATTCGGGAACGCGAAATAGAAATTAGATTTTTTTGATACTTTGACTGGATGAATGAAGAAATACGGAGTAACGTAAAGTAGGTTTCTTCTCTGTATGATTGTGTTTTCGACGCGTTTGGAACGGGCGTTTAATGGCGGCTGAAAATTGTAAATGGGCGTTATCCATTTTGAGACCCGCGACCGAATTCCTCTCCGATCCAGCTGGGCGACAAGCAGCCACCGTGAAAATGGATTACGGTGCACGGATTGGTTGACCGGTTTGTACCATTCGTTGGCACGACTCAAACTTAACGTCTAGAACCGATGAGAGGTCGGTTTCTCGTTCAGACATTAGACTTAAAAATCATTACAAGCTCTTCTTCTGCTGAATGGATAGTCACCATCGTAGATTCTTTATCATTTTCCATGTTAAATAGAACTCCTAAGTCAAAATATGAGTTGGTTTTAGTTTCTAAACTCTTGAGGCCAGAATCATGTTCCGATTTGGGTTTTATTCGGCTTAGGAAGTCAGCGACCTTATTCTCCTTCCCTTTTATGTATTCGATTTTTAATTTATACTTTTCTAACTTCAGCAGCCACCTTTGATGACGTGTTGATAAGTCCTTTCCCTTGTTTTTCGTTTGAAGAAATTTTATGGGTTGATGATACGATGAATACGGCCTAAAATAGTTTATAGACCACATTGTTGCCAAAAATTCTTTGTCTGTCGCTGAATAATTTTGCTCGTGTTTATTCAGAGTTCTAGACGCAAAGCAAACTGGATGTCCCTTTTGGGATAAAACCGCACTAATTGTATAATTTGATGCATCGGTTGTCAGACAAAACCTTTTCGAAAAATCGGGAAACTTTAAAATCGGATGTGAACATATTAGTGTTTTAAGTTTCTCGAAAGCCTCAATGTAATTAGGATCTTTGGAGTTTACTTCTGCATCTTTCTTCAAATATTTCGTCATGGGTTGAGCCACTTTAGCATAGTCTCTTATGAATTTACGGTATCCAAAGAAACTTTTGATTTCTTTTGCTGTCTTTGGAAGTCGTACATTTCGGATTATGTTCATTTTTTCTGGATTGGGCTTCAGTCCGTTCTTCGTTAAAATGTGCCCTAGAAATGCAGTTTCATGTTGCATGAAATTACATTTATCTATCTGAATTTTCAGTTTGTGTTCTTCCAAGAACCTGAAAATTTCACTTATGGCTTTTATGTATTCTTGATGTACTGAAAATAAGCACATCATCAAGATATACGACACATGTTTTGTTTATAAAATCTCTGAGAATGTTATTCATCAATCGTTGGAATGTCGCCAGTGCATTTTTCAAACCGAACGGCATCCTGATGAATTCATAGAGTCCTTGTAGAGTCACAAATGCTGTTTTATGACGATCTTTTTCAGAAACCATGATTTGATGGTAGCCTTTCACTAAATCAATAGTTGAGAAATATGGAGCTCTGCCTTACTTATCTAAGATAGAGTCAATATTCGGAAGAGAAAATTTATCGTCGATTGAAACTTCGTTCAGGCGGCGATAATCAATAACTATTCTGAATTTTTTTCTCCCCGGAATTGTCACTCTTTTTCGGAATGACAATCAATGGGCTAAAATATCGTGAATTACTTTTAGTAATGATACCCTGTTCCTCCATTTCTCCAATTTGTGTTCTGACTTCCTCCTCATGCTTTGGAGGATATCTATAAAGTTTTACATTAATTTGTAGGTCTGTTATTGTTTTAATTTCGTGTTGAATGCTCAACGTACTTGTCAGCCAATCGCCTTCTTTAGAGAAAATATTTTCATATCTTCTCATTATTCTTGTTAATTTGTCATACTCTTCTTGGTTCAAATGATCTAGTTTGAGCCTTTGAAAATAGTCATTTTGGGCTTTTTCCAATGACTGTATTTCTGCTAATGAGTAAGGGTTGTTTAGACAGGTTAGAATTTGCCCATTAAGAGTTATTGTCTTTTTTTCGAAATCGATAATTGTTTCAAGGTTGTTGAGAAGATCGACCCCTAAGATAAATTTATACTTTCTATAAAATAAATAAATATCAAATTTTTAATTTTCCACCTTATTCTAGCATTTGATGGAGATTTAAATTCTTCAGTTGCTGGCGTATGCCCTTCAAATTTAAATGCATCTTTTCCAACAATTGCCGAAAAAGTAATTGGTTTTATAGGGATTTTATCGAAACATTTCACCGAGTCGTCTATTATACTAAACGACGATCCTGTATGAATCAGTGCAACATATTTCATACGGTTAAGGGTTATACATATAAGGGGTACTTCTTCCGAGGTGAATTTTGAAAAAAAGTTGAATTTGCTTCAGAATATGAAGAAATTTGTTTTTCTTCATCATCCTGTGTAACTTCATTTTATGTGGTGGCACTTCCGTGACATTGGCAGTGTAAACGAGGATCTGCCTGATTTGATACATTATCTACTTCCATAGGCTCTTCAGGATTATTCCTGTACTGACCCGAATTTTGCCTATAATTTTGTTAACCTTGGTACGAAACGTTATTTTTCGTGCGATAACTTTGATTTCGTCTACCCACATTTTTAGCTTGGCCCCTGAATTTTTCACCATTATTAATGTTTTGTTGTTGTGTTGTTCCGTCTGTCTGATTTGTCCCAAATGGTCTTTGTCAACGTATGTGCGTTGTTTGCTGTCATTTCGAAATTTACCATAATTTTGTTTAAAATTAGCACGACTATTTACACTTTTGCCATCACTTTTTTCACTTGCAATTTTCACATTTTTAACCTCTGGCCGAATGCAAAAATTTTCGTACCTCCTTTCTCGCATAAAATTTAAAATTTCATTTAGATCATGTTTGCCGTAAATTTTATCAAGTAATGTGCCCTGTGTAATATCTTTAATATAGTTAATTAAAAGTGACTCAACATTACTTAAATCTATATGATTTTTGTTTTTATAGTATATGATCAATTCATTTATTTTATCTTAATTTTTTGAATTTTTTCAAAAAGTTCACTTACTGTGTCCGCTCTTAAGTTATGGATGCTTCTATAAATTTCTGCTGGTTCTGTATCGGGACGGTAAGCCTGATGTAAAGCTTCCTTGATTTCCTCCCAGTTATCAGTATTTGGTAGATTGATGACAACTTCCTTCGCTTGTCCTTGAATTTTTTCATAGAATATGGCCCGTACTGCTGCTCTTTTGGTCTCCTCGTTTTGAACCCCATTTAGATAGTGTTCCATACTGCTCACGAATCCATTTATTGACACTTCACCAGTTCTTGTGAAAGTCACCATGTACCGTACTTCTCGTAGTGCATTTTCTCGGTAATTATCCGCATTTTGTTGGATTGTAAGGTGGTGAAGGGCCTCAGCCAGTTGTTTAATTTGTGCTTCTTGTTTTTGAAGTTGTAGTTGCAACGCTGTGATTTCTTCCATTTCTGCTAAATCTCGTCTTTCGTCAAAACCTGATTTTAACTTTGGTTGCTACTTTTCACACACTTTATTAATTTTATTAACTTTTGCTTGGGTTGATAGGCAGCCTCACCCACCGGTTTGAAGAACGTTTTTGGCTTAATCGTTCTCCCAAACAATATCGCGAACGCGGTTTTTTTGATTGGTATTCGTTTAGGTATCCTTTGCGGATGTTTCACCTTTTTAGGTTTTTTAATTCGAACACTTAAAACTCTGTCGCAACTTTACCCGACTGCGCCATTTATGTATGCCGTGGGAGCTTATGACAAAAAAAAAAAAATACTTGCAAACCAAAGAATATGAATGAATTACACGATTTTAACTTTAACACACGATTTATTCAGTGAATCACTTACGAGTTAGCACTTACGAATTAGACTGGTGGCCGCCGTGATGCATATGCTTTCCTTTTATATTTTTATTTTGCTGATTGTATATTAATTACACGATGCGTGTGAAAGCGAATTTGCTGACGCTCGTGAGAATTTCTATGCGCGTGTATTGTATCCGGGAAATGCTATTTGCAATGATTCCAGGTAAGAATCTATGGTGTCAAATTTATTTTTATTTGATGCGGATGTAGGCATATATATGACTTGCTCACAAAGAACTACCCCAATGATTTTTTCCAGGTTTTTTGGATTACAGGTGTCCAATACCTAGGGAGGAATCTCTCTCTTCCCTCGTCGCAAAAGATGCAAGTTTAAAAGCTGTTTTGTAAAATACCTATAAAGGCCTGTAGTTTGACACCCGATATGATTACTTCCGGTAAAAAATTTTCTATGTATTCCCGCCACTATCTGGGAGGACCTCCTGTAAGAACCTTAGACGTTTTCTTAATATTCACGCTTTTAAGAGGCCATCATTTTACATCCACCTACCAAGTTGTCTTTGTAGCTATTATAGTTTTTGGGGAAAACGATGTATCAGACGCACGCACGGACAGACAGTTCCATGCTGGTACAAATCGCTAAAAATTGATTATGTCATTGTCAGAATGCTAATTTAATTGTATTTATTGAAATCTCTGCGGAAAAGTTATTAAATGCGTAAAGGATACCGACATATAAGTTGTATTGAATTGATGAAGAACAGAAATAACCTCTGGAAAATAAAATCAAGGATAATATTCCATGACATCTATGCAAACCTTCAACTTTAGCTCAAAAACAACGAAACAATTTAAAGTTGGGAGTCGCGAATAGTAAAATTGCAAAGTTGACAGCCCTAAGGACGTGACTGGGACAGCATCAGTTTGCGGTTCGAGTTCTTTGTTTTTAATTTGATTTGGGGATTACGGCTCTCGGCTGTATACCCTTTCAGTTTATCCTCATGTAATGGCCACGTGATGCGAATTGGATTTTATTGATGATCGTTGAAATAGGTGTAAAAGGTAGATTTTCAATTACACGTGTAACCCGTAAAACACAAATTTAGCGTAACTTTTGATTGAATATTTCTCAGAAATTCTGCAGAGTGTTTAAGTTTTCGAAATGCTTGTCATTAGCTAAGGGAGAATTTCAAAAGGTTTCATAAGAACAAATATGAGACAAACGAAAGTAATTAAACTTGAAGGATTTATGCTGGTACGCAAATTGGATTAACTTATGATGAACAAGTTTTGGAACTATTGTCGAAGTGGAGAATGAAAGCACGTTTATACCAAGTTGCTGAATATGTGAATATTCGAGTAACCCACTTTCATAAATATTCAATTTTAAGCCGTTATTCCATCAAAATTTAGGAAACGCTCAATTGTATTTCTTACGTCTACTAATGGAGAAGTTGGTAATGTACGTTAATAGAGCGCAACCAAACGTTTCGAGCATAGAAGGAGGATATTTGAATGGGGAACCTTAAAATTGATTCTGAGTATTGGCTTAATACCGAATGCTTAATGAAAATTTGATTCTGAGTATTGGCTAAATACCGAAGGCTTAATGAAATAGGTGTTTCAGTAGTTGCGTCATTTGCATATTACTATATATGCGTTATAGTGACTGATGAATAGGGGCTTTGGTAAGGAGTGGTATGCTGCAGTCAGCATTTGTTGCGTAGTGACTTGCTTTTAAATAACTCTTGTACCTAATTTGAAAATTGATTTAACATTTTTTTAAACGTCAATTGAAATTATTAGTCTCGTTGGCAAAAGTTTACTGCTTGTTACTATACCATTGAAATTAATTAATTTATCGATGAACATCCTAATTGGATTTAAGAACAGTGGACCTGAGTACTGGAAAACACCACAAAGAAATTCAAAAATATTGTAGGAACAGCAGCATGAAGGAGCCTGATGGCTTCTCATCGTTGGAGCATGCATCAAATATCATTTTAATTAAAAAATTGACGTAACAATAGGGTTTCAGCTTTCATGATAACAACATTAAACTTACAATCGAGGTACAGAGTAACGGGTGATTACCATACTTAGATACAATGATAAGCAGACCCAATGACCTAATAAAAACAGATTGGTATCAAAACCAACTGCTTCGAGACGCATTATTAATTTTCAATCATGTGAACATATTCGACCTAGGCGTGTGAGCATATTTGAAATAGACTATTTCATTGTGTAGAGTACAAACGTGTCCAATCTAGCCCATAGTGAAGAACTGTCTCGTTCAGTCGATTGAATAGTGAGTGCGGAGCCGCGTGTGTTTTGGCCATGTCTCTTAGTAAATTGCATACCATGATTGTCGCAATAAAGAGTAATATGTGTAGCTTACATCAAATACAGTATATTATTTGGCCCCTTGTCACAACAAGTTGTCGACGAGGATGAAAAAAACTGCAAACCATTCTAGAAAAGTGAATGACATTAACATTAACTAGTTGTCATTATAACCAGTTTGTCTGTTTTTAGGTTTTTTGTAAAACAATTTTGCAAAACCCTACTAGTTTCGCGACCGGTCTGTCCGTCCGTCCGTGTGTCACAGCAGTTTTTTTCGGAAACTACTTAAGCTAGAAACATCAAATCTTGTGTGTAGGTGTAAAGTGGTGATCTTTTCAAAGTTCAACTACAAAAAAATTTTATGAGGTATTTAAGGGGGGTCTCCCCTTATAGGAGAGTGATCCCCCGAAAAAAAATTTCATTGAAGGTAGCCGATATGGGTATCAAATGAAAGGTCTTGGTGAGAACTTTTCAAAACAGATCTTAGTTTGGCAAAGTTTGCTTCGAGGGGCGCACAGGGAGGGGAAATATACGAAAATTTTGTGTCCCCCCCCCCTCGCGATTGGACATCAAGAACGTAGGCCTTTATGAGTACAACAACAACAAATACGTGAAAAGTCGCAATTCACTCAACTTTGTTAGTAATAGTATGATTTATCGATTTTATGTTTTCTTGAATAAAATCTTAACGGTACCCTAAAATTCAATGAAATTCAGTACACAGATGACTATTTATAGGATTGATCTACCCTCAAAGTTTCATAAAGATTGAATCATATTAAGTGAAGTTATAGCGGCTTGAATTTTCCTGTATTACTATGGAACAATATACTATGGCAACATATGGCTATGGCGCTTTTTACCGACTCAGACACTACAGTTTTGCTAGGATTTGCATGAAAATTTCAGGAATGATAGGTGTTATGAATATCTTTGAGAATCGGTTCAGCTAGTGGTATCAGTAATCGTAAAACGAAATAGTGGCTGTTTTAAATGCGAAGATTGAATAATTTTGAGTTAGTTTTTCGCAACTTCAACTTTTAAGGTGCATGCTTTGAATACTTGATTCAATTGAATGAATGACTGAAGATGAGTACCTACAATTAATGCTCATAAGTGAAACAAGTCAAGGAGGTGGGAGAGAGCTCCTAGCAAAAGGGTTTTGTAACCATTCTAGGATTCGAAAAAATTGGCCATTAATCGATGATAGCAGTACAGGAGAATGGCCCCTGAAAAAAATTTCATCAAACGTAGCCGATATGAGTATGAAATAAAAGTTTTCATGGAAGCTTTTCAAAACAGTTGTTAAACTGTCAGTTTTTGCTTCAGTGGGGGCACAGGGGGGAAATACATGAAAAATGTGTTTCCTCCGTCGCGGATGCACATTTGAAATAATTATCAAGAGAGATGTTTATCAGTATAACAATACCAAAAACCTCAGAAGTCGAAATTCGTTCAACTTTGTTAATAATAGTATGATCTTCGTATTTCATATTTTCTCCAATAAAATCGTCTTTGACATGTTTCTTGATTTGATTCGATCTGGTGACTGCATTTTGTAAATTGAATACAAAACCCTTCTGACATGAGCGTGGTCTGTTTACCCAACTTGTTTTAAGTTACGTCACGGTTCTAAGTCGTATCTGTTCCAAACTTTCCAGTAGCCGCTCCAAAGTTACTTTCTACTCCAATTTTCCTATTTTTGTAAACCAAACGTTTCTTTAGCATTTAAACATTAGTCCTGAAATAATTTACGCACTTTGGGTCTACTCAGAATTGGTAAGTACTCGCGAATTGGAGCCAATAAAATCATAGCAATTTGAAAGGTTCTTATCAGTTTTACCATCTACCCTTAGAAGTCAGCAAATAGCACTGACAACACAAGTGACACATTTCGAAAGCTATGACGCCAAAAATAAAAACATTTCGTCGTAAAGAGAGAGTTTTGACAACTATTGTGATCTCAAAAACGTTAAGAGTAATAAAAAAGCCTCAACGGTTGAATTTATTGATTGTAAAAGATCACTATAACAATCTAGCTGCATTTTTACGACCAGATAATCCTATCTTCAAAGATTTTCTCGAAAAAATGTTGGGTTCATTAGTCTCAACCGTCATTTCTCAGCACTACTTTCGCAGGATCACTCAGTACTTAGATTTCGTTGCATCTTAGAAAAGGAAGTTGAAAGACTGTGATTTCTACACTATCTGTCCTAATGTCACCAGTAAAAAGAAGTTGTCCATAGACGCCAACAGATCCTACAAGAAACAAACCTCAAGGATTTCGATGGATTTCTAACGAAAGCCGCAGAAGCATCTCGGTTCAAGTCAAGTTGACTGAATAAGCCACCAGAGGAGCCGCTAAATCAAGTTGCAAATGCAAACAAAATCGATCGTCGTCAAGAAGGAAATTGTCGAAGCCACCAGCGGCCCAAATCTGAGGACCAGTGTCATCAGTCCCACTCTCATCCACGTTATCGTTCTCAGTCCCGTAGTCCTATAAGCCGTGTGGATTATTGGTCATTAGGTCTCGCTGGTCTTTGTTTCAACTGTGGTCGCACAAGCCATAAATTGTGTGACTGCAGAACAGATCGCAAATCCATGAAGTACACCTTTTGTGGAAAAATCGAATGCTACCAAAGCCTTCATCAACACGCAGCTCCAAAAATCAAAGAACAACACGTTGTTATCTCATCGGCTTCAAGAAGAAGAAAATCGTCACCTCAACAGCGAATATGGTATCGCTCGAATTTAAAACATCGAGGATTTGTACGAGGTTGGGCCAGATACTGGTAAATACACTCTTGCGGTCACACTCAACATCAAGCCCCAAGCATTTGAAGTAGATTCAGGTGCACTGTTCTCTTTGCTCAGCGAAACTGTTTTTAACGAATTGAGAATTGCTGCAACTGAGTTCAGTCCCCTTCTGCTCTTACTTAGATCATGTCATCAAATCTAAAGGTAAAGTCACCGTCTCAGTCGCCTACAAAGGGCATGCGCTGCAAGCCGATCTATTCATAGTGCCAGCAGGGTGTGACGCTTTGTTTAGACGCACGTGGACTTGTAGTTTCAAAATCAGTCTCAACAAGATAGGTAGCCATAAAAACTTAGCTCTTCGTCCACTCAACATCATTATAGTCACTTCACTGTAAGACATCTTCAAGAAATACCAATCCTTTTTTGAAGGAAGAATTTGGTGTGTTCCGAATGTAGAAGTTAGGCTTCAACTCAGAAAAAGGCATGAAACTAGTTTTCATCCGTAAACGCGATGTTCTCTTTGCATTGTGAGAACGGTTTGAGAAAGAGTTAGCCACACTGAAGTCTCAGGGGTCATCAGCTTGATTGCATCAAGTGATTGGGGATCACCACTCGTTGTTATAGCTAAGCCAGAAAGTGGGGTAAGGCTTTGCGTGGAGTGCAAGTGTGGGGTGAATTTTAGAGGTGTTGCATCAAATCACCGCATCCGCAAAATAGGTGAGGTTCTGAAGAGTCTCAGAGGTGCTAAGTATTTTTTTAAATTGGATATTTGCATATTTGCATTCATGGATCGATAAAGAAGGAAGCAAGATTCAAACAGTTTCAACGCATAGAGGTGCGTTCAAAATGAACCATCTCAGTTTTAGTATTAAAACCGTTCCAGTAAAACTCAACCGGGTCGTGAGTCGATTACTGTATGGCCTTCCAAAGGTCCAGGCATACTTTGATGACATCATCTGTCATGGCTTAGATCTTCAGGAGTGCAGCAGAAATTTCGGCACATGCCTGAAACGTCTCGAAGAAAATGATCTCCAGCTCATGGTGCTAAATGCTCATTCTTCAAGAAAGCATAAACTACCTCGGTTATGTAGTGTCACACAATCATATTCAGAAGTACCCAGCTAGAGTTCAAGTGGTTTCTCGGATGCCGGGGCCGGAGAATATGGATGAATTGAGGATAATTCTTGGCCTAGTCATATATTATGTCAAATTCATTCCAGGCTTCTCTTGAAAGACTTTTCTTTTAGTTTGTAGCTACTAAGGCCTCCTTTGTGAATCTCAAGGCAGAACTTTGCTCAGTCAAAGTGCTCATTCCTTTCGATCCTGTAAAACAAGAGACACTCACAACTGATGCTTCGCCATCCAGAATAGCCGAAGTACTTAGCCACAAAATTGATGCCTCGCGAGCTCTGGCGCAGACTGAGTCAAATTACAGTTAGGTTGACAGATAAGCCTTGGCTATTGTGTACACAGCGATGCACTTCTTCAACTAATTCATTTGCCAAATGTACCATTCTCGTCACAAACAATGAGCCACTTTTTACGATTTTTCATCCGGACTGTGCACTGCCATAGATGACCTCTTTGCGTTTGCTGAGGTACGTCTCTTTCCTCAGTGGGTTCAACTACACAGTTCAATGCAAAAAAGGGCAAAAAATGAGAACGTCGATTGTTTGTCCCGTGCACCAGATTCTACAACTAGTGAGTTACCAGAGATTTAAATTGATCGCAGAGACAGTTGCCGAGGAAACTGCAACAGTATTACTTCAGGAGCTTAAGACCAGCCACAAGGATAGGTTGTGCACTGTCTCTGGCAATATGTTATTCCATTCTGAGCGAGCAGTGATTTCAAAGTCTTTCCAAATACCAATTCTGCAAGAGCTTCATGCAACGTATGTGGAAATCATGAAGATGAAGCTATTCGTCAGGAGATATGTTTATTGGGAACGCTTGGACAAGAACATAGAGGGTCTTGTGATGAGCTGGAAGTCCTGTGCCAAAGTTCGAAACAGTCCACAGAGAGCGCTGATTCGTCTCTGGAATCGACTATGAGGACGCTTTATTTGATGTGCTAGATACGAAGTCGAAGTGAGCAGAGGTTCACATAATCCGTGATACTCCGTCTTCTTCTCCAACAATCTTTTTGCTTGAAGGCATCTTTTCGTTGCATGGTTACCCTTACGTGATGGTTTTGGACAACGCTACCGTTTTTAAAGGCAAACAAATTTCAGCGATATTGTAAAGAGCGTGGAGTATTCCAAAACTTTAGCGCACCGAATCATTCAGCCACGAATGGTCTTAGAGAATGCAGCACCAGACGTTGAAGGGAAGACTCAAGGCTACTGCTGATCCCATGTCTATCAAGCTACAGTACATAATTTTCCGCTCTAAAGCAACACCCTTAGCATCACGTCTGTTAACTTTGGAGATGTATCTGAAGAAAAGAATCCACACTCGTTTCGACGCCCTACTCACAAACAGCAAAACTCTTGCTCCAACAGCAACTACCGCCTTGTGGGTTCATAGTCTCCAACTGAGAGAGAGAGTGCAAGCAAAGATTCACTTGACGTTTGGTAATTCAGCACCATCAGGAGAAAACTTGGCTAGTACTATTATATGGTCAAATTGGACACCAGCCGCACTCTAAAAGGCCATATTAATCAGTTGGTTGCCAGCTTGGTTATAAAGAAACAAGTCTGCTTCGCTTCTTCAATTTTGCAGCATAGAATGGGTGTGGCATCCTCAACCAAAACTGCAGCAGTGCAAGCCGTGTTACCTCATATAGTAAGAATACGGTGGAGGTAAATAGAGGGCTGTGGCATGTATCTCACAATTAAGTGTGAGTCAGCCAGTAGAAAGAAGAAGAAGAAGGAAAAAACAGCAGCAATACGTATCTGGCGAGCGAGTGTAAATTAGCCGGATATAAGCTCCAGAAAGAAGAATGGTGCAGAAAGAAGAAAAAGAAGTAGCGAAACGTATCTTACGAGCGAGAGGAGGAGAACGCTACAATCAACTCAAAAGCTCTTCCCACTCTTCCACAAGTCTATTTTTCCAAGGAGAATATCGTTTTTTGGCTATCTCAGTTTACGTACAAACGTGACAAGACCGAGAGGAAGAACTTCTGTGGAATGGGAGCTCACCTGTTCATGTATTCACCAGATTTCAGGATGAATTGTAGAAAAAGCTGGCTCGGTGACCGAATATAAGCACTTGGTTGAGTACTGACAAATCAGTAAGAATTCGATTTTACAAGAAAATGGATTGGTTTCGACACTTTTTTAAGCCCGAGTTGAATCAAGTTTACCTTTGGAAGCCAGAACAAGCGGTGCAGGTGAATAGACGGGTAGGGGTGAAGTGTTGGCTTGAGCCGATAACCTCTTTTGGCGTTTTAGCGTTTCACGCGGTGTGGCCCCCCGATCCAATAGTTTGTCTTCTTGGTTCCCTCTACAGGCTAACACTCACATGGGAAGCGCGACAAGTCCTGCTGACCTCAAGGAATATCAAGCCAAAGTCAAAAGCACTTCATTCAATATCGATGGTTATAGGTTTTCAAAGTAAACAAACAAATCCAAAACAATATAAACATCAAAAACTTAAACAATGTGTGAATTTGCGAAGGAATCAACAACGAAATAAAATTAATTCTTTAAAATAAGCTTTTTGATCTAGTTTGAAACGGAAAATAGTAGCAGGTAAGTATCATGCAGAGCGATTTCTCCCCGGGAGTATATAAGATACACATCAAACCGAGCCCCCAAATCATGCCAGCATATATATGTTACTAACATAATGTTAGGGTTTACTGATTATGGTGTATTCACAAGACATTGTTTGATTTACTAATTATTTAATAATACCCTTCTGGTAGGAGGCCTCTCCTGCTGCTTTTACTTGTCCTTAAACAGTGTTTGACTTTCAAAGAGGAGACCAATTAAATAATTTTGTTTGGTTTCAAAACTACGGGTACCTATGAGAGATTTGCCTCTCCGGCTGGTGGTGCGAACGGCATTTTTTATATTTACAACCCTCGCCGTCGTCGCGAAACACTTAAAAGGTTTATGAATAACAGTCCATTCAATAAGTCCGTAGAATGACACATAGATGGCGTTACTAAAATTTTTTCCTTATTTTCTTATTAGTACTAACCTTCAAACGATACGTGTATGAATTTGACAGCTATCGGACTATTGATTAAAGCATTTTGAGTGAAACCATTGAAAAAATATGGAAAAAAGTGAATTTCGAGTTTTGATAAGGTAATGCTTTTTGATGGAAAAAAAACAGCAGAAACCAAAGAATGGCTTGATAAACACTATCCGGACTCTGCTCTGTTGAGACAAATGGTAGAGACGTAGATTGCTGAATTTAAACGTGGTCGTTCCGATGCAGAGCGAAGTGGACGCTCAAATGAGGCGGTTATTCCAGAAAACATAAACAAAAATTCACAAATTGGTTATGAACAATCGCAAATTGAAAGTGCACGAGCTAGCTGACATTGTAAAGATATCAGATGGTAGTGTTTTTACCATTTGACATAAAAGTTTAGGTATACGAAAGCTCGGTGCAAAGTACGTACTGCATGAGCTCACAATTGACTAAAAACAACAACGCATTGATGCTTCAGAGGAGTGTTGTGCTCTGTTAAACCGCAATAAAATCGAATTCTTTCATCGATATGTGACAAACGATGAAACATGGCTTCACTTTTATACACCAGAATCCAAAAGACAGTCAGCTGAGTGGACAGCAGTCAACGAACCGAATCCAAAGTGAGCAAAGACGCAACAGTCGGCCAGTAAGGTGGTGGTGTCTGTATTTTGGGATTCGAACGGAATAATATTCATCGGCTATCTCCAAAAAAGAAGCACCATCAACAGCGACTATTTGTGTGCACTTTTGGATCGATTGAAGGCAGAACTTGCAAAGAAACGGTCGCATTTGCAAAAGAAAAAAGTGCTGCTTCACCAAGATAATACACCGTGTCATAAACCGATGAAAACTTTGGAAAAAGGCTTTGAATTGCTTACTAATCCACCGAATTCTCCAGGCTTAACCCCCTGGGACATTTTTTGTTTTCATATCTCAGGAAAATGCTTCTTAGAAAGAAATTGAAGTCCAATGATGAAGTGATCACTGAAACTGAGGCCTACTTTGATGAGAACGAGAAATCGTACTATAAAAGTGGTATCAAAAAGTTGGAAAATCGCTATACTCGTTGTATCGCCCTCAAAGGCTACAATGTTGAATAATAAAATCGAGTTTTGTCAAAATTTTGTTTTTTTTTCTTATTTCTCCTACAGACTGTTATATTTATTCTTTTATTCTGTTCGGGGCTATTTATCGTCGACAATATTCTTGTGCAATAATTCGCGGACTGTGTTGAGTTGTTGCGACCTGTGTGAATAAATTGTAAGTGGTGGAGCTACAAGTAAAAGGGTGTTCAATGGACTTCCTCGGAGGTATCAGAAATGCAAGTATTTCAGCCTTTCATAACTTTGTCAAATGTGCGATATTTGCTGATCAAAAGGATGTTAAAACTTAAAAAATGATCTTTCGCAAGCGAGGTTGGCACCCCAATTAAATTGAAATTCAAAGCAATCCATCTTTCTGCCCGTCGTCGAAATTCGGATTAATATTTGTTCCCTGCTACCCTCGCTGTAGTTTGTACTGTTGGGGCTGATACTGCTGTTAGCTTGTGAAAGTTTGGACGTTCAGATGAGACTTCACTGAAATCACTATTTGTCTTGGCCAATACGTTTTGCACCAAATTTACTTTGAATGCACCATTACACGCCGAGCTTCTCACAGCAGGTTGATTGAAAACGTAAGGATGCTTTGCCTTGTGAATTGTGTCAAACTGCTTTTTAATATTTTGTAATGGAGGAAGTACTTTGATAATGACTCTGCACAAGCGTTTCAGCCGATATTCATCTCTATTTAACTAGAGGTTCTTTTGTGATAAGGTTTTGGCAATAACCTGGTGGGATTGGTAGCATTGGTTGCAAAAGAGATATAGCATTCACGTTTCCTTTTTGATTTCATTTACGTAATTCAATGTCTAAGCGGCTTGCGTTATTATTACTCTGATTTCATGTTCCGGTATTGACTTACGTTGCTTCAGATAGAAGCCCAGATCGGGATCATTGATTTTCATATAATTTGAAGACATCAAACAGCATGACTACTCGGAGATGATCTCAACTTGTGTTTACGTTACATTCTCGCGATGAGGAGTAGCATCAACAGCAAATATCGATTAACTGATAGGCATCCTTCTTCTTCATCGCATTCTGTCTTAGCTTTTATCGTACAGAACATTCACAGTATTTCGGATTGATGTAGCCCCATAGAGATACAAGACTGTAGAGAGGACAATAAACAACTTTTTTGTCCGAATTTCCCCTTAATTTACTAATACTTATATAAATTTACAACTACCAAACAAATTTGTTCAGAGATGACGAAAAGTAGGGGCAATAATTCATTCATTTTCATTGCAGTAACACATAATAAATTTAATGTGGATTTTTTCATTAAAATTAATATTTTACAATTTATTTTGCTGATGCTAAATAGTTTCACAAGTTTTTAATGTTATAAAATTTCAGACTAAAATAATAGCATCCAATTTCTATACATTAGTTTTTTTGCATTACTGATATTATCATCAATTGATGATCAAACATTTCACAAAAAATTACTAGCAAAAACCAAATCCAAGCGAAAAGTTATTTGCTGCATCCGAAACTTAATAACGTACAGAAAAATTTAAATTAAAAATTACTTGCGGCGTCCAGAACTTCGAAAATCAGCAAGCAAAATATTTCATACAATACCAAATAACAAAATTTTAAAATTTCAATTACCTCCATTAATATTTCCATTTGACTATTTCACTGACTCTTGGGGAACAAACTAAATGGGAATGTAAGCTGAGCACGAAGAAAATAGCACGAAGAATTAAGCCACGCCCAGGTAAACAATCGGATGAAGTACTGACTGACTATCAAGAAAACGCACGTAATTAACACTAACTAAATCAAAATGTTCAAAAATTACACGTTAACTCAAAAAATAAAGTAGTAATTGCCAACTTACCTGTGAAAAGATATTCCTGGCAACCGGCATTTCGTATCATTTCCGCACGTAAACATTATGCACTTCATTATTAGTTTTCTATGTTTGTAACTACTGTCACTATCACTTAATCACTTTACTATGTTCTTTAAACCTCACCTCACGTATTACACGATATTAAAATCAAATCAACACTTTCGATTTGAGATTATTTGATCTAATTCGACGGAAATCCCGACGCGTAAAATTTTTACTCACGTCTGTCAGTCGATTTGACAGAAGTGCAACTTCGGGTTCAATTTAAGAGACACGAATTAGCTCAGTTGCTACGGATGGGGAAAACGAATTTTAAAGTAATGACTTGTTCACGCTAAGTGAATGATCTCATACCATCAAAGGTTGGTTAATGAGTTGCGTCCTAACTGGTTAAATATGAATTGAATGAATCAGAGTTAGCGCTATTTATAATATGCGGCAATTTTCGTTTGCAGTTAATGTACTTTTATCAGTTTTGTCGTAAAACTATAATGAAAGTTAATAAAACTGAACAAAAGCGTGACTATACTTTAACACCAAATACCTTCCTAACGGCAATGTAAGCTGAGTGACAGTTTCTAGCCCGAGTGTGTCCGAAAATGTGCACAAATGTAAATATTAATTTGAATTTGATATTTATGAATTAAAAAATTGATTTTAATCCGAGAATATGAATTTGTAACTTGTAAAATATGTGTATGAAGTTGATGTAACGAATATTAATCCCTTACGATTTATTTAATAAAAACTTTATCAATGCGAATTTGAAAGTGAAATACAATAAATTTTTTAACGAATTTTTAAGTTTCCTGACGAAAATTAGAAAATTTTTTGCGCTAAAGATTTGCATTAGATTTCTAGGAACGCTATAAGTGCTGTCCACACTCATAAATCTCCAAAAAGTCATAAATGACCAGGCTGGTTTAGTATATACCAATCTACAATACCCACGAAAAGAGCCGAAGGTGGTAACAGCTAATGAGGGGAAAAACTGGTCAAATCAAATTGTTGGGACGCTCACGGACAGGAATTTATACGGTTACAGCCCCTCTAATATCTTGTTCCTCTAAGTCGACGGGCCACTGATAAGAAGATAAAATATCCTCCGAATTTGAGTTCACGAGACCAACAATTCCAATGGTGGCTAACTTATTCGTGTTTATTTTCAGCTTTTGTGCTTTTGTGTTGTTCGTTTTTGTGTTTTGTGTTTTTCGTTTTTGTGTTTTGTTTGTCGTTTTTAATGTTTCGTGTTTTTGGTTTTTGGTTTTTTGGTTTTTGGTTTTTGGGTTTTGAATTTGGTTTTTGGTTTTTTGTTTTTTGGTTTTTTGGTTTTTTGGTTTTATGGTTTTTGGTTTTTGGGTTTGGTTTTTGGTTTTTAGTTTTTGGGTTTGGTTTTTGGTTTTTTGGTTTTATGATTTTTGGTTTTTGGTTTTTGGCTTTTCGTTTTTGGTTTTTGGTTTTTGGTTTTTGGTTTTCGGTTTTTGGTTTTTGGGTTTTGGTTTTGGTTTTTGGTTTTTGGTTTTTGGTTTTTGGATTTTTTGGTTTTTTGGTTTTTTGGTTTTTTGGTTTCTTGGTTTTTGTTTTTTGGTTTTTGGTTTTTGGTTTTCGATTTTTGGTTTTTGGTTTTTGGTTTTTGGTTTTTGGTCTTTGGTTTTTGGTTTTTGGATTTTGGTTTTTTATTTTTGGTTTTTGGTTTTTTGTTTTTGGTTTTTGGATTTTCGTTTTTTGGTTTTTGGTTTTTGGTTTTTTGGTTTTTTGGTTTTTGGTTTTTGGTTTTTGGTTTTTGGTTTTTGGTTTTTGGGTTTTTGGTTTTTGGTTTTTGGGTTTTTGGTTTTTGGTTTTTGGTTTTTGGTTTTTGGTTTTTGGTTTTTGGTTTTTGGTTTTGGGTTTTTGGTGTTTGTTTTTTGGTTTTTTG
The DNA here is from genome assembly GCA_963969285.1 of Odontomyia ornata. Taxonomy (NCBI): domain Eukaryota; kingdom Metazoa; phylum Arthropoda; class Insecta; order Diptera; family Stratiomyidae; genus Odontomyia; species Odontomyia ornata. Next base: position 166,933,883 of record OZ017741.1, read on the forward strand.
GATTTTGGTTTTGGGTTTTTGGATTTTGGTTTTTGGTTTTTGGGTTTTGGTTTTTGGTTTCTGGGTTTTCGGTTTTTGGTTTTTGGTTTTTGGTTTTTGGTTTTTGGTATTTGGTATTTGGTATTTGCTTTTTGGTTTTTGGGTTTTGGTTTTTGGTTTTTGGTTTTTGGTTTTTGGTTTATGGTTTTTGGTTTTTGGTTTTTGTTTTTTCGTTTCTCGTTTTTGGTTTTTGGTTTTGGGTTTTTGGTTTTGGGTTTTGGGTTTTGGGTTTTGGGTTTTGGGTTTTTGGTTTTTGGTTTTTGGTTTTAGATTTTTGGTTTTCGGTTTTTGGTTTTTGGTTCTTGGTTTTTGGTTTTTGGTTTTTGGTTTTTGGTTTTTGGTTTTTGGTTTTTGGATTTTGGTTTTTGGTTTTTGTTTTTGGTTATTGGTTTCTTGGTTTCTTGGTTTTTTGGTTTTTGGTTTTTGGTTTTTGGTTTTTGGTTTTTGGTTTTTGGATTTTGGTTTTTGGTTTTTGGTTTTTGGTTTTTGGTTTTTGGTTTTTGGTTTTGGGTTTTTGGTTTTTGGTTTTGGGTTTTGGGTTTTTGGTTTTGGGTTTTTGGTTTTTGGTTTATGGTTTTGGGTTTTTGGTCTTGGGTTTTTGGTTTTTGGTTTTGGATTTTGGGTTTTGGTTGTTGGTTTTTCGTTTTTGGTTTTTGGTTTTTTGTTTTTCGGTTTTGGTTTTTCGTTTTTCGTTTTTGGTTTTTTGTTATTCGTTTTGGGTTTTTGTTTTCGGTTTGGGATTTTGATTTTTTGTTTTTCGTTTATGGTTTTTCGTTTTTCGTTTTTGGTTTTTCGTTTTTGGTTTTGTTGTGTTTTTCGTTTTATTTTGTTGTGTTTTTTGTTTTGTTTTGTTGTGTTTTTCGTTTTGTTGTGTTTTTCGACTCACTCGGGACTCGAGACTTGGGACTCGGGACTAGGGAGTTGGGACTTGGGACTTGGGACTTGGGACTTGGGACTTGGGACTTCGGACTTGGGACTTGGGACTTGGGACTTGGGACTTGGGACTTGGGACTTGGGACTTGGGACTTGGGACTTGGGACTTGGGATTTGGGACTTGGGACTTGCGACTTGGGACTTGGGACTTGGGACTTGGGACTTGGGACTTGGGACCCTGGGCTTGGGACTTGGAACTCGGGACTGAGGGCTTGGGACTTGGGACTTGGGACACCAAAACTTTAAATCGCTTTTTCTTCCCTTAAACGTGCGAATTCAGCGTTTTTACGATTTAATTTAAAGGCTTGGCAGATCTCTAGTTTTGATCGTTCACTGTGCCCACAATTTCTATCCGATTGTCAAACTTTTGGTCTCATTTTGTAGCTGCCAGTCTATTATTTACGACAAGTACAAATTTGTAATATCATTCACAAATACACTTTTTTTTATGAAGGTTGAAATAGGAAAAAAACCACCAAAGCTTTAAACCGCTTTTTCTCCCCTTAAACGTGCGAATTCGGCGTTTTTACGATTTAATTTAAAGGCTTGGCAGATCTCTAGCTTTGATCGTTCACTGTGCCCACAATTTCTATCCGATTGTCAAAATGTTGGTCTCATTTTGTAGCTGCCAGCCTATTCTTTACGACAAGGGCAAATTTGTAATATTATTTGCAAATACACTATTTTTTATGAACGTTGAAGTAGGAAAAAAACACCAAAACTTTAAATCGCTTTTTCTTCCCTTAAACGTGCGAATTCGCTGTTTTTACGATTTAATTTAATTTAAAGGCTTGGCAGATCTCTTGCTTTGATCGTTCAAAGCGCCCACACTTTCTATCCGATTGTCAAAATGTTGGTCTCATTTTGTAGCTGTTCGTCTATTTCTTACGAGAAGTACAAATTTGTAATATTATTTACAAATACACTATTTTTTATGCAGGTTGAAATAGGAAATAAAAAATACCAAAACTTTAAATCGCTTTTTCTCCCCTTAAACTTGCGAATTCGGCATTTTTACGATTTAATTTAAAGGCTTGGATGATCTCTAGCTTTGAACGTTCACTGTGCCCAGAATTTCTGTCCGGTTGTCAAAGTTTTGGTCTCATTTTGTAGCTGCCAGTCTATTCTTTACGACAACTACAAATTTGTAATATTATTCACAAAAACACTATTTTTTATGAAGGTTGAAATAGAAAAAAAAACACCAAAACTTTAAATCACTTTTTTCCCCCTTAAACGTGCGAATTCGGCGTTTTTACGATTTAATTTAAAGGCTTGGCAGATCTCTAGCTTTGATCGTTCACTGTGACCACAATTTCTACCCGATTGTCAAACTTTTGATCTCATTTTGTAGCTGCGAGTTTATTCTTTACGGCAAGTACAAATTTGTAATATTATTTACAATTACAATAATTTTTATGCAGGTTGAAATAGGAGAGAAAAAACACCAAAATTTTAAATCGCTTTTTCTCCCCTTAAACTTGCGAATTCGGCGCTTTTACGATTTAATTTAAAGGCTTGGCAGATCTCTAGCTTTGATCGTTCACTGTGCCCACAATTTCTATCCGATTGTCAAACTTTTGGTCTCATTTTGTAGCTGCCAGTTTATTCTTTACGACAGATTTAAATTTGTAACATTATTTACAAATACATCTTTTTTTTATGAAAGCTGAAATAAGAAAATAAGCACCAAAACTTTAAATCGCTTTTTCTCCCCTTAAACGTGCGAATTCGGCGTTTTTAGGATTTAATTTAAAGGCTTGGCAGATCTCTAGCTTTGATCGTTCACTGTGCCCACAATTTATATCTGATTGTCAAAATTTTGGTCTCATTTTGTAGCTGCCAGTCTATTCTTAACGACAAGTACAAATTTGTAATATTATTTACGAATACAATATTTTTTATGAAGGTTGAAATAGGAAAACAAACAGCATAACTTTAAATCACTTTTTCTCCCCTTAAACGCGCGACTTCGGCGTTTTTACGATTTAATTTAATTTATAGGCTTGGCAGATCTCTAGCTTTGATCGTTCACTGTGCCCACAATTTTCATCCAATTGTCAAAATGTTGGTCTCATTTTGCCAGTCTATTCTTTACGACAAGTACAAATTTGTATTATCATTGACGAGTACACTATTCTTTATGAAGGTTGAAATAGGAAGAAAAAACACCAAAACTTTAAATCGCTTTTTCTCCTCTTAAACGTGCGAATTCGGCGGTTTACGATTTAGTTTAAAGGCTCGGCAAGTCTCTAGCTTCAATCGTTCACTGTGCCCACAATTTCTATCCGATTGTCAAGATGTTGGTCTCATTTTGTAGCTGCCAGTCTATTCTTAACGACAAGTGCGAATTTGTAATATTATTTACAAATACACTATTTTTTATGAAGGTTGAAATAGGAAAAAAAACACCAAAACTTTAAATCGCTTTTTCTCCCCTGAATCGTGTGAATTCGGCGTTTTTACGATTTAATTTAAAGGCTTGGCAGATCCCTAGCTTTGATCGTTCACTGTGCCCACAATTGCTATCCGATTGTCAAAATGTTGGTCTCATTTTGTAGCTGCCAGCCTATTCTTTACGACAAGGGCAAATTTGTAATATTATTTACAAATTCACTATTTTTTATGGAGTTTGAAATAGGAAAAAATAACAACAAAACTTTAAATCGCTTTTTCTCCCCTTGAACGTGTGAATTCGGCATTTTTACGATTTAGTTTAAAGGCTAGGCAGCTCTCTAGCTTTGATCATCCACTGTGCCCACAATTTCTATCCGATTGTCAAAATTTTGGTCTAATTTTGTAGCTGCCAGTCTATTCTTAACGACAAGTACAAATTTGAGTCACGAGACACACTCCCATATTGACCACAAGTACACACCACACCAATTATGCAGACAATGAGCCGGTTAACAGATGCTGTAGGGCATTCAATAAGTTTAGCGATCTTTATTCCCCAACCACTTCCAAGTCCTGTTTTAAATCCAAAATATTAAAAGTCTTCAATTCATCGAATACATAATTAAGATTGTATTATTGTATTGGTATTTTACTTCAGTTAAATTTGATTTGTATTTTAATTTAAAATGGGCCTTGTTTGGCGACTGAATAAATAAATCACTCAAAACCTTTTTGGAAATATATACGCTCTCTTAAATCCTCTTCCAGTTTTCCATCCTGGCTTCATTTGAACGGCTGCTTAGCAAGTTCACCTCCCGAGATTAGTGAACTTTTTAGAACTCAATTTCCTTCTACTTTTAATGCTACTCCCAGCAATAGCTCTTCGTTCCCAATCGTATACACGCCGCCTTCATTCCCTTTTACTTGTCATCCAGATGATGTTATGAAGCTCATTTTAGAACTTGATGACTCTGCTAGTTCAGGTCCCGATGGTATTCCTAAACATTTGGGAAATCTTTAGCTACTTCTATTTGTATCCCCCTTTCCTTTCTCTTCAATTCTAGCTTATCTACAGGCTCTTTTCCTTCGTGTTGGAAAAGATCCTATGTTACTCCTATTTTTAAAAAAGGTAGTACCTCAGACGTTGCCGATTATCGGTCTATCTCCTTATTACCCTGTTTCTCCAAACTACTGGAGAAAATCGTATACTTGCACCTTTTTTCAGTTACTCATGAGTTGCTCGTTCCTGAACAACATGGTTTTATCAAAGGGCGATCGACCTTAACGAATTTGTTAGAATTCATGAGCGTTACTTCAAAAGCTATGGAGGACCGTTCACAGTCGAAACATTGTATTTAGATTTCTCCAAAGCCTTCGACTCAGTAAATCACAATATTTTGTTTAGCAAACTTAAATTTCTTAACGTTCCTGATCATTTGCTCCACTGCTTATTCTCTTACTTAACCAATCGTGTCAGTCAGGTATCTTTTCAAGGCTGTCTTTCTACTACCTTCCATCCGTCTTCTGGTGTTCCTCAAGGATCCATTCTGGGACCACTATTGTTCACTTTGTTTATAAATGATTTACCATCCGTTGACATCAACTCCTCCTGTCTTCTTTATGCAGATGACGTCAAAGTTTTCAAAGTAGTGTCGTCAATCGATGACTGTGCTTCGCTTCAAGATAATTTGAATGCCATTTTATATTGGAGTTGTTATAACCAACTTACACTAAATGTTTTTAAGTGCATCCATCTCTCATTTTCTAATAACCCTTGCCCTATTAGCTTTCAATTTACGCTTAATAATGGGTACCTATGTACAGTGGCACACTTCAGGGACTTGGGTGTCACTTTCGACTCTAAATTAAAGTTCGACGTTCATATTTCTGACATTACTTCTAAAGCCTCTCGCATTTCTGGCTTGATCTTAAGAAATTCGGATATTTTTTCCAATCCTTTATCGTGTGTTAAACTATATTCTAGTTTGGTTTGTCCCATCCTTGAGTACTGTTCGCCAGTTTGGTCGCCTCATTTGAAGTGTTTGAAGTTCACGCTAGAAGCTGATAAAAACGATTTACCAGGATCGTCTTCTTGAAACTCCAGATTCCCTACATTTTTTATGAATCACGCTTAGCTATCCTCAATATTCATTCGCTGGAAATGCGTCAACTCTACCTTGATGAATGTGTCCTTTACAGGCTTTGCCGTGGTTTGCTCGATACTCGCCTTGTCAACCAGGTTCCTATGAGACGCGTTATACGTTCTACAAGATCGTCGAATATCTTTGATGTTCCATTTGCACGTTGTTTGGTGTATTTTCACTCACCCATGCTCAGATTCCCTCGTAACCATGATGACTTTCAGCTTGGGCCCTTCGCCCTTTCGTATTTAGTTTATAAAAGAAAGGGCTAAGAAGAAGACAGTTGTCTTCTTCTTAGCCCTCAGTAATTTTTCTTATTTATTTTCTCCTAATTTTTGCATTTTTTATTACTTTTATCTGTGCTGTGCTATTATTTAATTCATTTTGCTGTACTTTTATTTCATCTATTTTGTTAGTGGAATTTTTTTCTGTTAAATAGAAATAAGTAAATAAATAAATGCGCTTTAAACTCACTAAGCCACCGATAAACTATTGTCTTCAAGTAAATAAATGTGGATTTACATTTTTCCATCCATGATTGTTTGAAGAGTTTTTTTCACCAAAAGCCAACGTTTGATGCAGATGTGATATTCCTATTTTTCCATATTTTCACGAAGGCAAAAGTAGCGTCAATTGATGACTGTAGCTTGTAAATGAAGCAGCAAAACGGCAGGAAACTTCCTGCATAAACTAGTAATAATTGAGCCTCTTGAAATGAGTATTGTTCATTTTCAGTGGCGCCACATATTGACAAATAACGGTTCTTATCAGCCCATGTACGAAATAAGCGGATGCGCTAAGTTAACACATATGGTTATCATCTCAACTATTTTAGGCGAATCAACAGCATCGTAAGCCTCGACACTACTTTGGATCGAGAATACGCTTCTATTTACACTTCAACCATGTGCTAAGTGGGGTCAAGAAGTTTCTAGGATTCATCATACGTCGTCGGCTTCAAGAATTTCAGAATAAATGCGTCTTAAAAAACTTTTAGAAAAAAAAAAGAAAACCGACTTCGAAATGCCCTAAAAAGGATGAAATAAATTTTTTGAAAGCGGTGCTATATAATATTTTCCCCATTCTTTAGTGATGGTGCAGATGTTGGAAGTATCTATGTTGAAATGGGGAGATTGATTTGGCACCGTTTCCAAAAAATTTATTTCATCCTTTTTAGGGCACTTCGAAGTCGGTTTTCTTTTTTTTCTAAAATTTTTTTATTTCACCCTTTTTAGTGGCAAATTTTTTCATTTCAAACCATTCAAAACTCTGTTTCTTGAATACATTGTATCATGTTTTCGTATATTAAAATATAATTTTTTACTGCAATGCAAAAACCACTTCGGCTGAAATCTGTAGCGTTCATAGAAATCGAATTTAACTCTGGTACATTTAATCCATGATCTCATCAACGTCTACCTTGAATTTAGATTTCATCATAATCCAATATGAATTGAAGCTTTGAGAAATTTTCGAATTTCGAACGTTGCATAGCCCGCCATTTTTAATATTCTGACCTGACCCTGAAATGCTTTTTTATCGTTCAACTTTTTTCGACCTTTGAGCGACCGCCATTTCGTTTCAAATTGTTCAAGTTTGGATTTTTTATTGTGAGCTTTATCACACAATTGAATAAATCTTTGTACTAGTTTTGGTACAAACTGGAGCTATACCTTGGCCAGAACAGAAATATTGCTGAAAAATTTGGAGAAAATCGTAGCAAAAGCACACATATATCCACACATAGCCATACATATAAGCCGAAAACATAACATCGCTGCTTCATAAGGCTAAGTCAACAGTGAACATGCTTTCATCCTCTGTGCTCAAATTAAAGGAGATACTTAGTATTGCGGAAGAGGAAATATCGCAACTTCTATCAACTGACGACCATGAAGAACAGCCGCTATTGGCGCTTACGGTGTCTCTCAACCGCAGCCTATCGAATCCTCTTCTTTTATCTGGCTCATATGATAATGTGGATCCTGCGGAGTCAAACAGCAATTTAAACTCGCCAATTGCTGCATGTGCAATCTCGTCTGAATCGATGCGTATGACGAGAAGCAAATCCATCCAACCCGATAGACAGGAAAAGACTCAATTTACACCGGACGTTAATCGTGTAATTCATACCAACAACAACAAAAAGATGGTAAATACTCTTAATGTCAACAACCTTGTGAAAGGCAGTCTTCTGCAGCTTCCGAATCACAGCCGTGCTCAACAAGCTGGAGGTAGCCCATCTCTTAGGAGCTGTACCAACGTAAATAACGGTGGTTCAGCTGATGTTTTATCCTCAATCAGGATCGTCTCTCCACCATTATCGCTCTTGGTCTCCCGTGTAGCCTCGGATACTTCGGTGGAAGAATTAAAATTAGCATTACTGCTAGACTAGGTCATCCTCCGCAGTTTTTGGACTGTATTAAATTAACGCGTGACGACCATCCAAATCGTATTGTTGGCTCTGTTTAATTAACAGTTCCGGCAAACTTATCATTCCTACTTAATCTAGACTTCTGGCCTCCCGGTATTTTAGTAAAACGCTTTGAACCGACTTCACGAAAAAATTTCCGTCCATCAGGCAAGTCTCAACGGAAAGATTAAATCGCCTTGATTCGTCTCTATCTCTCTTAATTTCTTCTATCAAAACGTTCGCTGTTTGAGGACCAAGCTGAACGCAATAAATCTTGCTTCTTACATTGCCAACGATGACATCATCTGTTTTTCTGAGACTTGGCTTACAAGTGATTTTACGGATGAAGAAATTCTTCCTCTTCATTCAGTCTTCAACCAAGATAGGGATCGCCTATTATCTGGGAAATCAGATGGTGGGGGTGTGCTAATAGCGGTCAACAATAGCTTTCAGACTTCAAGTTGTTCTGATTTGACCATTTCTCCGCCTGTAGAAAGTATCGCAGTCGAAATAAACTTCTCTACCAATCTTCGAGTTTGCATGATATGTCTGTACGTTCCCTGTAATATGCCACTTCGCTCCTATGAGCGGCTTTTTAATGAACTTGCCGTATTCATAAATAATGCAAATCCTTCTCTCCAAATCCTTATCTGTGGTGATTTCAACATGCCGTCGGTAAGGTGGATCGCTTCTTCTATAACTTCAGTTAATGAAATTTCCATTGCTCTTTCGTCTTTCTTGTCCCTTTGCTCCCTCACCCAACTAAATCCTGTATTAAATGCTAACAATAAAATTCTCGACCTCATTTTGTCGAATAATCCTTCTTCCGTCTGTCCAATTTCTCTGGCAGTGTCGCCGTATATTATACCGGATATTCATCATCCCTCATTAGAAACACAATTAACGCTGCATTCAATACGTCTGCACCGGAAGTCAAACCCTCGTCGTTTTAACTTTTTTAAAGCAAACTACGAAGGAATATCATCAATGCTTGCGAGCACTGATTGGGTTTCGATTTTGGATCCAATTAATCCTGAACTTTCTGTACAATCTTTCTACTCTACGCTGTTCAACATTATTGCTCAGTTCACGCCATTGACTCGTACACCAAGTCATAAGAATCCAGCTTGGTTCAATGCTGAGGTTGCACAAGTACTGCGTGTGAAAGACAAAGCCCGTAACATCTACCTTCGTTTGTGGTCCAATATAGATCTTTTAAGATATAAACTTCTACGATCTGATGCCAAAAAAGCCATTTCTCAAGCTTTACTTGCCTATTACCAGTCCATCGAAGCCTCCTCCTGCTCCAATAACCCCAAGTCTTTTTGGTCATATGTTCATTCACTTAAATCTTCCACCACTCTTCCAAATTCAGTTTCATTGCTTAATAAAACAGCATCTAATGATCAAGACATATGCGATCTCTTTGCCGAATTTTTTTCATCCAATTTCAGATCCTCCTCGCCTTGCTCCATAAATTCCTGTAGCCCAGCTCCCTTCAATTTCGCCTTTATTTCTACCGATTCGATAGAAGTGGAAGATATCGTCGCCTCGATAGATGCAAGCGGATCTATGGGACCTGATGGCCTTCCCAACTTCTTCATTAAATCGCTATGCTCTTCTCTGAGTTTTCCCCTATCCTTGATTTTTAATTTGAGTCTTTCGACTGGTGTTTTCCCAGATGCATGGAAACGTGCTAATATTTTCCCCATCCACAAATCCGGCAACCGCAATTCCGTTTCGAATTATCGGCCAATATCCCTCCTCCCATCCTTTGGCAAAATATTAGAGAGGATAGTCCAATCCAGAATTTACAATGCTTTTCATACAAATCTCTCCGTTAAGCAACATGGGTTCATAAAAGGTCGCTCAACCACTAGTAATCTACTAGAGTTTTCCAATTTCATAGCCTTTGCCCTAGATTCCAGTTGCCAAGTTGACGTGATTCATACCGATTTCGCCAAAGCGTTCGACAGCATCGACCATCAAACTTTATTATACAAACTTGGTCAATACGGAATATCTGGTCCCCTCCTTACCTGGATTAGTTCCTTTAAACTGAGCTCTTGCTCAGTTATTTGGAACGGGTGCTCTTCTGCCCCTTTTGCTCAGACTTCTGGCGTGCCACAGGGATCTATCCTAAGCCCTCTTCTATTCAACCTTTTCATCAATGACCTTCCTAGTTCTTTTACTTCAAACGGTCTTCTCTATGCAGACGATCTTGAAATCGTCAGGATCATTCGCTCGATGAATGACTGCTTGATACTCCAAAATGACATTATTGTATTCGACGAATGGTGTCGTATCAATCGTCTTGCTCTCAACGTTCCTAAATGTTTCCATATGTGCTTTTCCAATAAACTAAATACCTTAAGCTTCGACTATGAGATTCAAGGTTCAGTACTTTTATCAGTTGACCATTTTAAGGATCTTGGTGTGAAGTTTGACAAACATCTTAAATTCGACCGCCATATCGGCTACATGACATCTAGAGCAGCTCGAATCGCAGGCTTCGTTCTGCGCTGTTCCCACACTTCTTTTAGCACTGAAATATGTGTCCGTCTATTTATCTCACTCGTTCGCTCTATTCTAGAATACGCATGTCAAATATGGTCTCCTCGTCACACATACCTTTCGAATGCCGTTGAATCCGTACAGAGAAAATTTACTCGCTTGCTTTTCTATAAATACAAACTATCCTACCGTCCATATAGCGAACGTCTTATCGACCTTGGCATCCCTTCCTTGGAGTCGAGGCGACAATACCTCGACCAATGTTTGCTCTTTAAGCTTACTCGAGGTTTTTTATCAACGGATATTCAAAACGCGATTTGCATACGCCCTCCATCTAGAACTAGATCTACTCATTTTTACACGATTCCTTTCGCGCGTACAGATATTTATTTTCATTCCTCGTTGGTCCGACTCGTCCGAGACCATGAATACCTTCAGCTGCGTAGGATTCTTAGTTTCTAGTTTTTGTTGCGTTACCTTTTTCAAATTTGCCTAGTAATCTTTCGTTCATATCTTTTGTAATAATGTTTATTTCGCGTTAAATTGTAGCTTTCTTTTGTGTTAGCTTTTTGTCTATCTATTTTGTAATTCGAATGTTTTCTGTAAGATAGATCTGAAATAAAAAATAAAATAAAAATAAAATATAGATATAATACATATATATATATATATATATATATATATATATATATATATATATATATATATATGTATATATATATATATATATATATATATATATTTATATATATATGTTTTATATATATATATATATATATATATATATATATATATATATATAAATATATATTTATATATATATATATATATATATATATATATATATATATATATATACATATAATACATATATATATATATATATATATATATATATATATATATATATATATATATATATATATATATATATATATATACATATATATACATATAATACATATATATATATATATATATATATATATATATATATATATATATATATATATATATATATATATATATATATATATATATATAGTGTGTGTGTGTGTGTGTGTGTGTGTGTGTGTGTGTGTGTGTCTGTGTGTGTGTAGACATATGTATTTATATATATAACCACAAAGTTCACTCCTTAATCAATCTCATGAAATTTACTTAAAAATATCCTTAACCGCATCATTCGTTCACATTTAGTCGATACCCATCGCCTTCGTTTTCAGTTAACTATGGCACCTAATTTTCATGAAAGTTTCAAGAAAATCATACCATATAGTTCATGGAAACTCGGCTATGCATTTTCATCTTCATCTGTACAGTTATGATCAATTATAGCAGGAAATGTATCCCTTTTTATGTTGCGATTCTCGCCGGTTTTTAGTATGGAAATCACTGATTTTAGATTTCTGGGCATATGGTGTAATGTAGATATAATATTAACTGGAAAGTAACAATTCAACTCTATAATTTGCAATCACTTACTCCTTATTATTTCTTCGGGGAATTTTATAATCCTATATGTAACGTTTACGTTTAAGGATGTAAGAAGGATCCTATACCAAGCTCATTGGTAAGCAAAGAATGGATGCGGGAGAGAAAAGCATCCTGAAATGTTCCCTTTAACTGTTGTATTTAGGCCGCACCTGTTGTATTTATGCCGCACCGAGAATTTATTAGTTATTTCCGGTAGAAATGATGGACTTAAATGTACCTTTTATGCTAAAAATTAAGGATACTGGAAATTTTTATCATCCGTCACCAAAGGACTTGGTATCTACAACAAATCATTGCAGAGTGCCAACTAATTGGCACTTTTCGTACGAAATATCATTTAAATTATTTCTTGACATCAATGTTTCATATTTAACTGTTAATATCTATAGAGTCCTTGGAAGGATTTCAATTCTGTTCCGATACATTTTAGATTAATATGTTGTTTTTATGTGAAACCTCCACAATCAAAATCCTTACACGCGTCGATCAGTCATGCTGAAAAATCGGGGTGAAAGTCAGAAGTTTTCTAGTTTTAACGGTAAAAGTCCTTTACCATTACTTGAATTTCTTATCCTTTAAACGGGACCTAACTGGAAGGAAGACGTATCATTTGCCAAAAACAGAACTCTTCTATCTATCCCCGTTTAAAAGTTATGCGTGAACATACAAAAAAAAAAACACAAAAAAAATATACGCAATGAATTGATAACTTTCTTTCTTTTGGAAGTTGGTTAAAAATACATTATGCCTTGCATTAGTTCACCGTATCGTTGTGTATGTTTGTATCATTCGGGACCCTAGAAGATTGAGTCTGCTCTGAAATCGTTCGCCCGTTTTACGTTGAGTTCATAATATGATCTGAGAATTTGTTTTTTATATTTACCATCACATGAGCATAGTCTTCAAATCCTAAACGTATCATCACTGGCGTCCATAATCATTGCTTGTCTCCTTAAGTTTCATATGCTTAGAAGCACTATTAAAAATACAATTTGCAAAAATTTTAATTCACTCACTACGTTTTACTCTCCAGCCAGCCACAAACCAAATCCTATTTCAAAGATTCATTATTAAGTACCTTATACTCAGAATTCCATAATCAAAACTAAAGCAAGAATGTAATTTTAATCGATTTAAATTTTAATTGTGCTGTAAGTTTTATATTTTGTAATTATGCCTTGTTTCTCAATAAATGAATTGATTTATTTACTCCGAAATGTTTGAATATACGAGGAGTTTCATCCACCATGTTGCATATCAGTATTTATTTACGCTGGAAAATAGTTTTCATTATGTGAAGGCTTTTTTGCCATCAGAAAAAAGTTAAAAGGAGACGTGTTTTGGTGTAAAGATATTGACTAAAATTTAAGCAATTTATTATTAATTACCAACTAAATGTAAATAAAAAAATTATCCAATGAATCAAAAAGTTATTTAATATCTACCCTCCAAAGCCAGATGTTCAGTTTTTACTTATTAAGCGACATATGCATAAAAACAATTTTCTTAATAAAATCATTCATTCTAGCTTATCTAAACGAGATTTACTACATAGACTTGAGCTTTAGAGCTTTGAAACGAATAAAAGCATTTATAGCATCCCGGAAATAATCATAATTCATATTTATATCCTTAATAGCCTTCAATTTTATTCATACCCCAGCACATGCATTGCAAAGTTAATGTGATTTCAATAATCGTTGCTCCGTTGGAAAATAAAACACCCATAAAATTCCCTTCTCCGTCTTGTGATCAAAGTTTGAAAAGGTTGAAGCTTTCCCAAGACTCAGATTACCTCCTCAACGGCTGATGTATATTATAGAGTCAACTGCTTTAGGGTAATTCCAAGTGAACCCCATCAAAATCGATTTGAACCCTTCGACGACATCAACTTAATAAAAAAATCCGATTTATGATGAACGTTGATGTTAGCATGTATTAGATACGACGTTAAGCTTTTTATCCTTGTCAGCTCCACTTTACCTGGGTACAGATCACTTCGTGTTCATCGGTAATTCGCCTTGATTTCACTTTCACTGTTTATTACAGTCCTAAAATTGATTAATTATTGGCCTTGGCTCGCACAAGTTTTCCTCAGATACATTCCAGTTAGATACTGATTGTCCAATCTTTTGTCTTTAGTCAGCTAAACAGATAAATGTCCTCGGCAAACTGAAAATTGGCCTGCCACCATAAAATCCTAATAGAAATTTAATGGGACAAGGAAACTAACACCTAAAACTTTTTCCTCTACGGGATAATAAATATTTTTCGAGGAATGGCGGAGGTGGTTAACGTGAAAAACGACGAAGCATTTTTGTTGTTTGACTTGATAAAGTGTGTGGCTTGCTTGGCGTTCTGCCTTAACCCTACTACACTTAAAGTGGCGAAATTCGTGAGAAATGTCCCAGAGAGAGCCATTAAATCTTGATTGCCGGAACGGGCTTCCAAGTGAATGTGATCACGTTATGTCTATAAACTGTGAGGGCTTGAGTTAAAGGACTAAACAGGGAAAAATAAAAGTTGGAATTGGAAAGTAGAAAGTACGAAGAGCTGGGAAGCATTCAAAATTTAATTCACCCTAGACCAATTACGATTCAAGTTGATTGCCACTTTCTTGCTGTTATAGGAACCGATAAGGCGATTGGTAATAAGGAGCTCTTTATTTATGCTCACTCCATTTACGTGAAAGTAAATCAGTTGGCCATCAATTAGGAAAGAGAATTTCGTCGAGAGTCGCCGAGTTAAATTTATTTTCAAGTTCAAATTAAATGTAAGACTACTCACTCGACTTGGAGTCAACGTAAACTGAATCCACGTTCAGTTGCCGACAATTTGGATCAAGGCAAGCCTATCTAAGGAAGAATGTAATAAATTTCTAAAAAGGATTTGAATATTTGAAGAGACTAATATTTTCCAGGTTTTCAATAAACTTCAGCAAGGAAACCATTAAATTCGACTAAAATATGGATGAAGATAAATCTGTAAAATATACTAAACAATGCATTATGAACATATCATTTATCTTCCACATCATCCATTCACCTCCCAGTATTTGACATTAAGACCCGCCATATCCACTCATTTCTCACTTTCATCGTCACGTTACGCTTTTATGCATACTCAGTGCCCATAAAATCCAATTTTTATTAGCAACACGGCATAACGAGAATTTACAGTTAGTTAGCTCCACTCTTTAGAATTCCTTATTCCTCGGCTTACTTACTACATTACCCAAAACCCTTCCCATTCATGCGGCTCGGGGAAACTGATTCGAAGCTGTAGCATCATTGCCTAGAAGAAAAAATCCTTTTATTTATTCACCGCAATGAAATCCGTTCAAAGTTTGACGATGAAGAGTGAAGACACAGAAAATTTGCTATTAAGGAAAAGTTGTTCCGTTTCCAGGTGAATTACTCCGGCGCGGCCTGAACCGGTGTTGAAGGTGAAAAATTTCTAAATAAGTACGCGCCGTGGGCCGCTTCAATAAGAGGAAATTTAGCGGATGGCTTGCATAAAATTCACGACGGCGTGTAAGGTGATAAGTGACGTGTGCTAAATGGAAACTTGGAAACTTTTCCAACAGATAAGAATTCTAGGCATCTTAATTTTCCTCACTGAGCTTTTAAGGGTGCGAGAGTGAATTTGGCTTTTATGTGTCGATTTGGAATTTCATGACAAGGAATTTGAATAGAAGCGCTTTTATAAGCAAGCTGAAATGCGGTTGATTCAATGTGATTTGCTATATGAGGTCATTAATGTTTTAAGCTGAACTTTTGGATTTTCTATTAAGTGAGTCATATATGATGGCTGCGCAATCACGGTTGAAAGAAGCCTGTATTGTGCGTGCTACTACATATCACTCATCCTAGTTTTATGTAAATAATTTTCATAAGTGGCAGCGATTCCTATATTTTGCATGATGCATTTCTGATTGAAAATCGGAGCATCGTTCTGTTCCCGAAAAGCAAAGAAGAAGCAATGTTTCAACGATAGTTGCAAAAATTATTAAATTGACTTGAGTAGTCGTTACAACTTGAATTATCGTATTACCTTTTATTGATTATTTCGGTTTGTTTCAAATAATTCGTAACATTATGATACTTTGTATATTATTAAAGAATAATGTCGGCCTACGATACGACCGTAGACTGTCAGCGTCTCAAGAAGAGAAGAAACGTTTTGTTCTGCGCATTTTTTCAGTTGTAGAGTCAAGTGTCAGCTACAGGAAGTTTTTTAACAGTTGTCGCTATCAACAAACGTCGCATGTTGGAAATGTATTCTCATCAACTTGAATTGTTTATCATTAGCAATCAAGGGTTACCATTTAAATGTCAAAAAGTTGCTTATGAACAAATACCTAGTCTGGAGTACTTTCTTTTCAATATGAAACAATAGCAACAACAACAATCATTTGCTCGCGTCATTCAATGGCAGATTTTGCATGACTATTGGGCTCTTTCACACGGATATGGTACCCATATCCAAACAGGTTTCGCGTTTACGCCCTTATGTTTACACGTCGCATAATTCAGCCAACCTATTTATGTATACGATACACGTCTTGCGAGTGTATGTGTCAAAAGGATCATTTGATCGTTAAACGTCGTTCGGACAACATGAAAGCGAAGACGGAGAGATAAGCGATTGAAAATTGATGTTTTAGCCTTGAATGGTGCACGGGGTAACAAAAACTGGAATGAAAAATGTATTTTATGATTGTTAAAGTTTGTCGATTCAAACTTCTATTGGATTTTTTTGAATCTTCCGCGTTTTTCCGCTTTCTGAAAAATATATTCCAAATTAGAATATCCTTTTTAGTCGTATATTTTTCTTGTTGTGTTGTCAACTGGCTTATTATAATGTGATTCTATAAAGATAATGCGTACTGTTAATTTTCTATGGATTTACAATAGGCAATTTAACTTTATTGTAATCGTGATATTCGTCGTGCTGTTTCCTGAAATTGAACATGGCCTCCACTTTTATAAATTTATTAAATAACGCGTAACTTCTCGCGTCAATCGTTTCATGACGACTACCTTCTTCACCGAATGTTCAATTCGGAATGATTACCGGCGTTTTTATAAAATTTCCCCCACCAAATGATCAACAAAATGCGTTTGTATATGTGCGTTACGCTCTTTCACCCTAAAAAATGTTGGCGTGTTTTTACCATCAGGTCCCCTCAATGCCTCTCACTCTTCTTGCCCATATAACCTGTTTAACGCTCACTTTTGACGCTGCGTCTGAAAAAGCCCATTGAATGATGCGAGCATTTGGGCGTTGTTTGCATCAGCGGCTTGCTGGCGTGGCGGGCGACGGCACTGAATGTTTATAAGCCCATACATAGCTGAGAAGAACCAGCGAAACAAGTGTCATGGAGCCTCTGATGTGCATTTTTCGAATGGAATACACCGGCAACGGCAGCTACCGACTTATGAATTTCGCCCGGAGGATGAGAGAATTTTGGCTGGATGATTTGACGCAACCGGATTTGAGACATGAAGTTACATTTGTGAGTCAGGGGATAGTGAAAGTTGAAAGGTGGAAGTTTGATATGATAAATGAGAAAAATACAAAGTGCAATTGATTGAAAAATAATAAAATTTCGCTTGTATTAGGAAAGACGCCAAGAAGAAAATCCTGGATAAAACTAAATTTGATGAGAATCTTAAGAAAAAGGAAAAAAACGAGCCAACTATATTTATTTTTAGAATTGAGTGGAGTAAAACAAAAAAAACACGATGGCTTAAAAATACGTTAAAATCTAACCACCAACATTTTGTTGAACAAAAATCGAATGTTCGGTGCAAAAACACAATATCTAAACAATCAAATGTCAGAGCCGTAAAACTGAAGAGTGAATTAAAGATTTGTTATTCTAAAAACTGCTTAATTTAATTATTAAGGAGGCAAAGTGCCAGACTTTGGATTTTCTTTCTATTAATGAGAGCAAAAGAGACTGTTGGATGGTGGATGGTGAAGGTTTGATTTTTGTTTTATATCTTAATAGGGTAATTTCGCCTGTTCGCGTCCATTTAGTGCAGTTGGCAAGTTTGACGGCGATAATAAAAATGGCCCCAGCACTAATTTCTATGAAAAATGTATGTGATGTATTCATTAGATAGTCTATTTTAAGATTAACTTTCAGTTTTATTAGAAACATCTTGTGTTTTCTTTTTAAATAGATAAACTTCAGAATTAGGCGTTTTTCCCACTTTGCATCCACAAAATCCAAATTGCGTCCCCCCGTGGACCATTTAGCGTCCAGCAGCTTAGAAAAGGAATATAGGGGTGACATTTTAAAAAATTTGCAAAGAAAGATTGTATTTTAAAAATTCATTTATTTAAGAATATAAATATTAAAAAATCCACATTATTATCATTAAAAAAAATCACTTTCAAAAAATAAAAATAATTCTTCTCAACATTGGTTGAACTTAAAATTAGGTAAGTAGTAGGCAAATAATGATTGCAACTTAAAGAATAAACAGTAATCAATATTGTAGCCTTAGGATTTCAATAAATAACACAGGTCACATTTAAAAGACTTATCTTTGGCCTCTAAATAACTTAATCCTGCAAATCGCGTGCATTTCAGATGATACCATCTGATACACTTGTCACAGCCTATGTTTTTTTCATCGTCGTCTTCTACATCTGAAATTAGTATATCGTCACATTTAGAACATTTCACTCGCTCGACGGCTGGTAAATTTTCTTTCTCAAATTCCTCATTAACCGTTTCCTGTGTGACTTCTTGTATCTTCTTTTTTCGTTTTGGAGCAATTTTACGAACCGTTTGAGAATGTTTTAAAGTCTTTTTCTGTTCTTGTTTTTGTAGTCGTTCTAGCTTTCTTTTTCGTGTTAATTCCTGCTTTTCGTTCTTGGTCTGCTCTTTATCTTCATAATACTTTCTCCATGCAGCAGAAGATATGGATGCTGGAGTTCTTTCCTTATTTTTTCGTGCTTTGTTAGAAATTTCAGGTAGCATCAGGTGGTCTTTAAATGAATCAGAAATTTTCTTTTGCGTTGCTGCTGAACCTGGTTGTACTAGAGACTCAGTAGGTAAAAAGGATGGTAGCGACATAGTTGATGCTGATGATAAAGTCAGAAGCAGTTCTGGAGTTAGTTCCTTGATGAGAATTTCTTTTTCAACACTTGATATGGTTGGAGTTGATTCAATATCTTCTAATGGTAGAACTAGAACGTCGTCTAAGGACACCATAGAGCCGACGTTGAGGTAACTGCCAGAAAGATGTAACGTCGAAAGGGACAAGTCAGGGAACAAATTGTTTTTGCTGGTATCAAGAGTTGAATAATTATCTGGATATAGTGTGATTTTATCGTAGTCAATCTCAGAAGATGCTAGAGTTCTATTGCTGGTGGTTGCGTTTGATGTGCAAGGCTCGGTGAATTGTTTTGGTGCAGAATGTATTTCGGCTGATACTGTTTGAACCTGTACAGTAGGATCGGATTTAGCTTCATCATTTTTGTTTTCGGCGTCTTCGTGAAATGAAGAGATGGTAATTGCTTTAGTTGCATCCAATTCGCCATCAGTATGACTAAAAATAGTACTACTTTTTTCTGTTGAAAGTTCCATAGGTGACCTTTCAGATTCAGTTTCGGTAGAAATCTCTGCAAATCCTACTTCTGCAGGGAGGGACTTATTCAACCTATTGACTTCTTTCGTTATAGTTCTAATGTCAATATTTTTTTCTTCTAGTGTCGGCTTCAGGTGTTTCAAAACTTTTTTAAAACTTTTAATGTCCGAGTGAGTAACATCCTGTGACTGTTGATCAACGGCCTGAACATTTTCCAAAGTGTTTCTTACACATTTAGTGTAATCTGGACTATTAGCATCGAATGGGTAAAGACCACATCTCTTAAACCCATTTTTGATGTTGTCGGGCATGTTAGGATGACTTAATGCGTCATTTAACAATTTACAAAAGTTTGTTTTTGTGACGGCAGAATTCAAATTTTCTGGTTTTGATAGGAATGCGCGGACTGTAGATTTCCAATATATTTTTAACGGTGCAAATACGCTAACGTCAGCTGGCTGTAAAATATGGGTGGTGTTGGGCGGAAGAGCATACAAAATAATTTCCATTTGTTCACACATCTTACTTAACATTAAGGACATATGCGATTTATGCCCATCTACCAGCAAAAGCACCGGTTTTTTTATGTTATTTTCCACTACCCATTTGTGAAACACGTTGGTGACGTATTCAAAGAATACATCTCCTCTCATCCAACCTGTCTCCGATCTGCCTAAGCACCATTCTGGAGGCATACTATTCACCACAGCTCTTGGTGGTCTAATGTATGGAAACACGATACAAGGTGGACACATATCTCCATTCGCATTAAATGTTAATAATACCGTTATATTTTCTTTTTCATTGCTTGGCTTTATTTGGTATAAGTTTTTGAACCCTCTTGGACCTAAAACTTTTCCTGTCTTTGGACAAAGAGCAAAACCACTTTCGTCCCCATTAAAAATTCTTTTCGGGTCACTCAAAATATCTTTTTGGTGTATACTGTCCAAATATTCCTCTAATTCTTTAAACCACAATCTGATTGACTGTTCTGTGACTTGGGCTCGAGCTTTATTAATACCCTCCGCATTTTTAAGTGTGATTTCTTTATTTCTGGCCAAAAATTTTTGAAACCACTTTTCACCTGGGCGATCATCCTTGAATTTATTTTTAAACTCACCGTCTCGAACTATTTTCTGAACAGTATCCAACAAACCTTGCTTTTTCACTGGAAATCCACATTTGGAAATGTTAAGAAGCCATTCAACTACTTTTTTTTCACCATCTACTCCCAACGCTGGTTCTGGTCCCGGTTTCTTTACTCCATCGGGTCTGCGCCCACTGATTTTGTCCAATATTGTGGTCTTGGGAATAGCATATTCTTTGCATATTTGTCTTATCGATTTATTATTCTCTCGAACTTCATTTAACGCTTTCTTTAAATCTTCTTCTGTGTATGTTCTCTTTTTCGTCTTCTTTTTTGTCTCTGAAGAACTCATCTTAAATGGGAAAAAATAAGAATGAAAGAAATTACGCATTCCAATTACAAAATAGAGTTATAAACACGTAGTCTTAATAAAGAATACAATAATAATAAACAATACATTTTAAATTATTAATTATTATTTAAATTATTATTTTTATTATTTAAATTATTATTTAAATCATTTTTACAAGCAAGTATTTAACGAAAATAGTGGACGCAATTGGGTTTATTATTATCCCCTGTAGGTATAGTTTGCGGACGCAAAGCGGAAGTTTTCTAAAATTCGATGTAGTAATTCGCGTCCACCTTATTTTATTCGTTAAATATAAAAAACATAAGCAAATTCATAATTAATATTATTCCTTTTTTCATCATAAAAGTGTAGAAACAGCTATGTATCCTAAAATTCACATAAAACAATAAAAAACTTACCATCAAACACGCCTCTTCACACTAATTTTTATTTAATATCCCACGAGTACGATCTTCCTTGTTGAACAACCGAGACTAACTATTTTTTCTAAACGGTATAGGTTTGACGCACAGAATTTTTGTTCATGTGTGCGTGCCTCTTATGCATTGAAGTATTAGCGGCATAATGACTTTTCGTTCGATTGGTGTGTTTGTTGACTTATTTTCGAGTATTTTTAAAGGGAGATCCGCGAAATGGACGCGAATTGGGTGATGGACGCGAACAGGCGAAATTACCCTACATTCATTCGAACTTCAACTTTCTGAGGCCCCACACTTCTTTTTTTGCCTTTCGCCGAGCGCTCAGAGTTCAACAAAAAACGGAGTGAATACATACTTCGTTTTCTTTTTTGATTTTATTTTATTCATATTATCAAGTTAATGAGGGTTACATTTTATTGAAAATTTTTATTTAATTTTTTAATATTAAATTTTTAATAGGTCTGTTTTGCCCTTTTCTTATTTTCATTAAAATTTGTGAATTTTTCTTAAATTTTGCTGAATTAAATAAAATGGCCATGTGCCTTTAAGAGACCATTTTTCATTTCTCAAAACGCCTCTCTCCCGTATCCTTCCTTTCCCAATTGTGTATTAAGTTTCAGGTATTTACGTAAAGTTCCCCAGAATGGGCAGAGGATTTTTACGAAAAACCCACAACACGATTGAGCAATAGCCTCAGAATACCACCCTGGGCTAAAAAGTCCTATGCCAAAAATCAATTTCTGCAATTGGGGTGACCTCCATGGTCAACACCGTGATCTTATGTCAAAAAACCCAAACCTCGTTATAAATGTATTTAATTTGACGATTGACATGAAACGTTATTTGAAGAAGGACACCAGTCACCAGAGCTAATCACGAGTAAAAGTTTGCTGCATGCTGTCCAACACAAGAGCCAATTACTTCTTTGTCATATCGCCTTTATACTCCCATTCTGTATACCCATCCTGCAAAAAAAATTTACGTACAATGCAAAAGCTAATATTCTTTCTTCCTGTTCACACCTTCTTTTCCTTCGTAGTGCTGCAGCCCTTTCGGGCCTTTGCTTCCCGCAAAAAGTGCCTCCGATTGTCTCGGTTGATTGATCACGTCCTCCAATTTTGAAATCCGAGCAGCGATAAACGGTCTTTGCCAACCGATTCAGATCAGCGTTTTCTCGGTTTCCTACTGACCTTCGGCCTTCAGTTCTCCCAACGAATATCTCTTTGGGTATCCGTTGTTCATCCATACGTTTCATGTGGCCAGCTCATTGTAGTTTTCAACTAACAATCTTCAACAACTTCATACAGCTCATGGTTGTATCGAATCCACCATTGGTTATTCGCTTCTGGACCCGTCTTACGAAGGCGTTCAATATGTTCGCAGATGCTTGGATGAGGGCCCATGTTTCACACCCATAGCATAGTACAGGTCTTATCATAGATTTGTTTACTTGGAGCTTTGTTTTCCTGTGTATACAGTTGGTCTTCAGGATCATCAAAACTGAATAAAATATTTTATTTGCGAGCTGTATTCATCCATTATATAAATTTAACTACATTTTCGATATTGTATTCACGAAGTGTGATATTTTGTGTATTTTTAGGGTTTTGTTAAAATAATTTTACAAAACCCTACTAGTTTCGCGACCAGTCTGTCCGTCTGTCCGTCTGTCCGTCCGTCCGTCCGTCCGTCCGTCCGTCCGTCCGTCCGTCCGTCCGTCCGTCCGTGTGTCACAGCAGTTTTTCTCGGAAACTACTTAAGCTAGAAATATAAAATTTTGTGGGTAGGTGTAAAGTGGTGATCTCTTCAAAGTTCAACTTAAAAAAAAAATTTATGAGGTATTTAAGGGGGGTCTCCCCATATAGGAGAGTGACCCCCCGAAAAAAAAATTTCATTGAAGGTACCCGATATGGGTATCAAATGAAAGGTCTTGATGAGAACTTCTCAAAACAGGTCTTAGTTTGGCAAAATTTGCTTCTAGGGGCGCACAGGGAGGGGAAATACACGAAAAATTTGTGTCCCCCCCCCTCGCGATTGGACACCTGTGATCCGAAAAATCTGAAAAAAATCTGGAATGTAGGCCTTGGTGAGTACAACAACAACAAATACGTGAGAAGTCGCAATTCACTCAACTTTGTTAGTAATAGTATGATTTATCGATTTTATGTTTTCTTGAATAAAATCTTAACGGTACCCTTAAATTCAATGAAATTCAGTAAGTGGATGTCCATTTATAAAGTTGATTTATCCTGAAAGTTTCATAAAGATTAAATCATATTTAGCGAAGTTATAGCGGTTTGATTTTCCTGTATTACTATGGAACAATATGCCCTGCATTTATTACTATGGCAGCATATGGCAATGGAACAACATGCGCTTTTTACCGACTCAGACACTACAGTTTTGCTAGGATTTGCATGAAAATTTCAGGAATGATAGGTGTCATGTATATCTTTGAGAATCAGTTCAGCTAGTGGTATCAGTAATCGTAAAACAAAATAGTGGCTGTTTTAAGTGCGAAGATTGAATAATTTTGAGTTATTTTTTCCCAACTTCAACGTTTAAGGTGCATGTTTTGAACACTTGATTCAATTTAATGAATGACTGAAGATGAGTATCTACAATTAATGCTCATAAGTGAAACAAGTCAAGGAGGTGGGAGAGAGCTCCTAGCGAAAATGTTTTGTAACCATACTAGGATTCGAAAAAATTGGCCATTAATCGATGAAACAGTACAGGAGAGTGGCCCCTGGAAAAAATTCATCAAACGTAGCCGATATGAGTATGAAATGAAAGTTTTCATGGGAGCGTTTCAAAATAGTTGTTAAACTGTCAGTTTTTGCTTCAGTGGGAGCACAGGGGAGAAATACATGAAAAATGTGTTTCCTCCGTCGCGGATGGACATCTGAAATAATTATCAAGGGATATATTTATGAGTTTAACAATATCAAAAACCTCAGAAGTCGAAATTCGTTCAACTTTGTTAATAATAGTATGATCTACGTATTTCATATTTTCTCCAATAAAATCGTCATTGACATATTTCTTGATTTGATTCGATCTGGTGACTGCATTTTGTAAATTGAATACAAAACCCTTCTGACATGAGCGTAGGTCTGTTTACCCCACTTGTTCTTGTCTGTGTCATGAGCTTTGTGTCATTCTGATTGATTTGTAGCCCTACTTGTTTTGATTTGCTGTCGAGTTTCAGCAAAAGTTCTTTGGTGTTTGTTAACAACCGTAACAAAATATTGATGTCGCCCGCATAGGCTACCACTTGATTTGACTTTTATAATGCGCAAATATCCTTCCTGAAATCAAATTAACTGTAAAACAATTTCATAAAAAATACCCAATGATCTCTACTATCATGGTCAACTGTTCGGCCACCCAAAAATCTACTCACGTTGGTGCTACTCACAGCTAGGTACCTTTATGTAGTGAGGACTTTGGGTTAGCCACGAAACATTGCGTACCAACTCCCGTAATCGTACATGACATTTTAACAAAAGTCAGAACAAGCTGCTCTTATCAAATCTTCAAAAGTATACAATGGGACTGTGAATCGCACGCACAACACAATTAATAGTAGATCCACTTTATGAAACCTTGCAATTGGATGATATTGTTCCGAAAGAATTTTTTGACTTTCCCAAAGATATTTCTTCCGCATTTCAGGGCAATGAGCCACTTAAAACCAATGTCGTGAGATTAATCACAATAGTTGATATGAAACAGAAACAAATTTAAGGACTTGAACTAACCCAATTAACGAAGTCGCAGCATTTATGTATATTTCCAACATTGAGGTTTACAGAGAAAAATGAGGTTAAACTTGTAACGAACAACAGTAATGGTGGTAGCTGAAATTCGAAAATGACATGTCGAAATTAAATGTGTTTTATTACAACAATCACCATAAAATTTACAAAAAATGGGTATATTTTTCGAGGTATAGGACTTTAAGTTGACCACAGTTCTTAAGTATGGTGTGAAAGCTGTCATGCGTTTTATGATTAGTTTGGTTTGCCACTTTATAATAAATAGGATGGAATGAAAGGCAACATTTGCAGCGTTATTGGCGAGATACGGCCCCTATTATTAGTTAGAGTAGTCAAAACTTGGACCTCTGGTTTGGATTTTCTCTATGCCACTCGTGGCACTTACATGCCCAAAATTATATTTAAATGAAAATGGCAGAGAATTATCTTTCCAATAAAACCAATTTAATGGCAATCAAAACAATTTGTTTGTATTTCATTTTATTTTAAATTTCTATGCCTAAACAAAAAAAAAACAAGATATTCCTTATAAAGCAAGTTTCAAGACATTTAAGCAAAAAAATGAATGCCACTCGAAATTTAAACAACATAGTAATAAAAAAATTTGATGCAAATGTAATATTAAAGTATTCTCAAATTATAATTATGACATATTTTCAATAAATTAGAATAGAGGGGAAAAACTAATTAGCTCTATTGAAAACTACATATCATATAAGAAACAAAACAAAATGGCAAACTTTCAGCTTACATTTAAATGTTCTAGCTTAATCACAATAGATTCTAATAAATACTTTATCCTATCTAAGATAAATCATATTTATTATAACTTAACTTGACGTTAAAATTTAGTTTTAATTTTGAATATTTCACCTCCGCATCTAAACTGGGAGAGGTACAATTTGAAACTACACCCGAAACTGATCGCCAAAGGAATCCCACCGACACAACCAATCCACGAAAGCGATTTCCACTAAGCTCGGAGGCAGGAAAAATTAGGGGGCGGTATCCCGAAATTTTATAGGGGACCACCTGGAACCAATATTACTCACTTTTTAGCGTTACTCGCGAGCCAAGTTCACAACACAAGCCAAATCTAAAATTTTCCGAAGTTCACCAAAATTCAAACAAATCTAAAACTTTCACGTAATTCACCAAAAATTCACGCTTCAATTTTATAGAATTGAAATTGTGTAATTTGCTTACTAAATCTGAATCTATGCCAACCAGATCGATCATTTTCTGATCCAACAATGTGGGGCCTCGAGGAGCCAATTGTAACTCAGATCATTACTTGATCAAACCAGCCCGCTCCAAAAATTTGACATCAAAAGGCTCTGAACGGCGTCTGTGGCCGAAAATTTCACGGAGAACCTCAACAACCAACTGGCTCCCATCTTATCAGACGCATCGTTAAAGACGAGCAACGAGCTCTGGATGGAAGTGAAAGCGGTTATTAGGACCGTGGCAGAACAGACATTCCAGGATCCAATGCTATAGTCTTTTTTTCGTTTGCGAGGTCATTGCCATGAGTCCAATCCAGTCCGAGGCCCATCTGCAGGTTTCGAAACTTTTAAAGGTTTTTCAGGGATGGGGAGCTAGCCCGTCGCGCAACCTCCATCCCAGTGGCATGGTTATTACGTTGTTTCCGTTATCAGGCGCGGAAGATTTGCCTTTACTCTCTTACGCCTTCACAAAGGGGGTGTAAGTAAGATTTAGTAGTAGAGCTGTAGATGTGTTTACAGTTATTAGCATTTCTCGGCATTTAATGTCACATTATTGGGGAACCAGTAAACCCAATGTGTGACCCCGAGGGCATTTACAACCATTTAATTGGGGGGTTTGGGATGAGGAATCATGGAAGCTTTGGGTTGGGGAAACAAGGGGAAGCAAGGGTTCACGGTTATAAACAACTGCCAAAGAACTGTTCCTGAAATTTTACAGCATTGCAAAACTAGTAGGGCAACGAATCTATGAAAATATAACAAAGCTCATGACGCAGTAGAGGAGAATTCCTCAAATATCACACTTGGCGAATACAGTATTTAGAATGTTAGCGTATTTAGGCGCCGAAATAACTATCGCCCGATTGCACTGCTGACGGGATTTAGTAAGATATTTGAAAAAATACTAAACAATCGATTAACATAATTCTTAGTTGAAAACTCTATCAGAAGCCAACATCAGTTTGGTTTTCAAAAGAACAAGAGTACTTTGGATGCCCTACATTCTGTCACACGTTTTATCAATCTAGGACTTGACAGAGGTGATTACGACATCGCAATTTTCGTGAATTTGAAAAAAGCATTTGATACAGTTGATCATGACCTCTTGCTTTGTATACTTGAATCGTACGGTATTCAGGATAGTCCTAAGCAGTTGTTTAAGAGTCACTTGGAGGGAAGATCGCAGAGAACTTTGATCAACAATGTCCTGAGCGATCGTGCACCTACGAAAACAGGAGTTCCCCAGGGCTCAATACTTGGCCCAACTTTGTTCCTGCTATACACAAATAATCTAAATATATGTGGACTGATGGGATATCAGACATTATATGCTGATGACACAGTTCTACTTTATTCAGGACGAGACAAAACTGCCATTGAGAACACTATCAACGAGGATCTAGGAAAATTCCATCAGTGGTTAATTGGAAACAAACTAGTATTGAATACTTCAAAGACAAAATTTATTGTTTTTAAGCAAAAGAACAAAGGAGACATAGATATCGAACTAAATATTAACGGCGAAAAATTGCAAAGAGTGCTAGAAATGAAATATCTTGGTCTTATCATAGACCATTGTATGACCTGGTTACCACACATAAAAAGCTTAAGGAGGCAATTAGCCCCAATAATAGGATTGTTAAGAAGAAATGAGGATTTTCCAATGCATATCATGAAACTTGTTCTAAATGCGTTTGTCCTGGCAAAATTACATTATGGAGTACTTATTTGGAGTCAACAGCAAAGCAACATGTAACCATTATATCCAGGCTGCTGACCAAAGCGTATAAAAACATTCTGAAGCTGCCAATGCTTGCTCAAACTAGTTTGGTTTACCAATTGGCAAAATCATTAACGTTTAGTCAAATTATTATTATGGAGAAAGCAAAGTTTATCTACAGAAATTTGAAAAATAATGGATCGGAACGAGCGCCATTAATTAAGGTATCACAGATCAACTCATATAATGCAAGGAATGCAGATCAATTCGTAATACCTTTTGCCAGAACAGATCGTCTAAAGAACTATGCAACGAATGATGCTCTGCGTATATATATTACAATCTACCAGAGATTGTTAAGGAAGCAAACTCACTTTTGGTATTTAAGAAAAGACTAAGGGAGCATTCAATGAGCGCTGATTGAAGCCTGGACCTGTAATCCTGCTTTTATGAGCCCAGTAT
The DNA here is from genome assembly GCA_963969285.1 of Odontomyia ornata. NCBI lineage: Eukaryota > Metazoa > Arthropoda > Insecta > Diptera > Stratiomyidae > Odontomyia > Odontomyia ornata. The sequence goes on from OZ017741.1 coordinate 166,962,493, forward strand.
CTTAGGGCGTTTTTTGACCCTATCGGTGATGGAGAGAGTGGTAGGGAATGGAGGTATTTAAAAAAAAAAAAAAATAACGAAAATGGGCGTTGAAAGAAATGCGCCAAAAATTACAGCTCGCAAATAAAATATTTTATTCTGTTCTGGCGATTTTGAAGACCAGCTGCATACTCAGGAAAACAAAGCTCCAAGTATGCAAACCTGTGATGAGACCTGTGTTATGCCACGGGTGTGAAACATGCACCCTAACCCAAGCATCCGCAAACATATTGAACGCCTTTGAGCGACCGGTCCTGAGGCAAATAATGGGAGCGAAGCTAGACGGGGACCAATGGTGAATTCGATACAACCATGAGCTGTATGAAATTTTTGACAACCCGGAGGTCTCAACGATTGTAAGACTGCGGAAGCTGCAATGGGCTGGATACATGAATTGTATGGACGAACAATGGATACCCAAAAAGGTATTCGTTGGGAGAACTCGCGATTGGACACCTTTCAGCCGAAAAATCAGAAAATTATCACAAAGGTGGGCCTGTATGAGTACAAGGGTAACAAATATCTCAGAAATCTAAATTCACTCAATTTCGTTGAGTAATAGTATGATTCGTAGATTATATATTTTCGCCCATAAAATCAAAATGGTACCTTAAGACTTCTTGAAACTTTGCGATTATATAGACTGATATAAGATATTTACGTTCACAAAATTTAATCGAGATCGTATCATAATCAACTGAGTTATAAGCTGAATCAAAATGGCGGCTACAATATGTCTATGAAAGGAACTTTGCATCTGCATCTGTATCCAAAAAGGCAGTCCGGCATCAACTCATATATCTCTATGCAGGCGTTTAATGCTAGCTTCAGTATCACTTCAAACATCTTGCTGATGTTAGGCAGCAAGTTGATAATTATTCTTCTTCTTCATAGTACTATAGTCCTTTTGAGCTATCACATCCTCCAATTAAGAAATCAATGCTGCGATGAACTTTTTTTGTCCTCGGAGTCAGACCAGAGTTTCCTTATTTTCCCCACTAGTCTTCGTCCTTCAGTTCTCACAAAGGATACTTTTTGGGTATCTATTGTTCATTAATGCAATTCACTTGGCCAGTTTATTGCAATCTTCCAATCATGGAGATCTCTAGCTTGTCAATAATTCCATATAGTTTTTAGTTGTATCGAATTTGACTTTGCTCCAATTATTTGCGTCAATACTTGTCTGTCGAAGGTGTTTAATATATTTGCGGATACTTAGGTTAGGGTCCACGTCCCACACTCATAGCAAAGCATAGGTCTTATCACTAATTTGAATATTTTAAGATTAGTTTCACAGTAGATGCAGCTGGTCTTCAAGATCGTCCAAACTGAATACAATATTTCATTTACGCGCTGTTTTCTTTGGCCTATTTGGTCTAACATATTTCATCACCGGTTCTCGTTATTTAATGGTATCTAAATACACAAATTATTCCACATTTTCAACACTGTATTTCCCATGTGTGAATTTTTGTGTATTTGAGGCGGGTCATTATACAAAAATGCTGCTATAATCTGCATAGGCTACCACATGGCCCGACTTATAAAACAACGCACCTCTTATATCAACAAGTAGCTTTCTTATGATATATTCCAGCATCAAATTGAAAAACAATGAGCCTAGTCCATCTCCCTCCTTTAGTCCGATATTTGTGTTAAACACATCGGAAAGTTGATTGTTGATGCCGCCTTATGAGTTTGGTTACGTCATTGTTATTTTGGTAAGACAGTATTCCCACTGATTTGGTGTTCAACATATTGTTAACAACATGTTATAATTCTAATAGAAATCTCAAGTAATGTCGTACTTTAGTAGGAATCCAGTAAATAGCATAGATTTCTTGTCATTTATCCTGCCAAATATGAGACACGGGCCTTCATAACTGACAAAAAAATCAAGGAGACTTACCGCTCGGTATGAATTGAAGAATGTGTTTTAAAACTTTTGCTTTAATGACTTCGAAAGTATCTGTGTCTTTCTCTTCGAGTTTGTAAGTGGACTAATTAAAAATAAGTCCCGCAACCTAAGATTCTGCAATCTATCATGTATAATCTCATGTTAATCTATATCTGGGGTCGTACTATTAATTTCGGTACCAGATATATTTAAAAACGCAATCAAATTTGAGATTCAACACCTTTACTAGAGACTTTATATTTAATATATATTATTCATTTTCATGAAAATGCCATCTAAGTTCTGTGGACTAATTTCCCTTAGTTTCCCCGCTCATTTACTTCACTCTTGTAGTATGAACGGATTAACTTCCGTACATTCTTCATATATTCTTAATATGCAGAATATAGACAGAAAAGCAATTACCAGAGGACTGATGAAAAAGTATAATATATCCTGTACATAATACATGAAAGTATGAAAATTGTAGAGGCGTTGCTCTACTGTGCATGTCTTATAAATTGCTCTTCAAAATCATAGAAAGAAAATAAAAGCCGTAGTATGAAAATATTATAGGAGAGTGGATGCTTTTGAAGTGGATGGTCTACAATAGACTAAATATTCTCAGTAAAGCAGGGGCTTAAAAAGTCCTGGGAATATTAATTACATCGATATGCACCAACTCTTTGTATATTTCAAGCAAGCATATGTCAGTGTCGACAAAGCATATGTTAGTGTGTACAAAATAACGCTTGAAACTAGTCCGCATAGTGAAGATTACGATGCTTAGCATAGAGTCGCAGACAAAGGCAAATGGTGAACTATAGGACAGCTTCATAGCGGAGTGAGGCTTAAACCAAGGGGATGGACTTGCCCCAATGCTCTCTGAAATGGCTCTGGAAGATGTCATCGGAAAGGCATCAGCAGAAACCTCGGGTACACTAATATTTAAGTCCACAAAATTGGTAGCATACGCTGATTACATCAATATTATAGTACGTTCAATTTTAGATGCCAAAGGAGTATTTTTGAACCTAGAATCTGAAGCAAATCAAATTGGCCTATGAGTTAATGAAACTAAAATTAAATTCATGACTCAAACGAGGAAGAAAACTTTAGTTCGATAAATTCTGACCGTAGGCGACTACAACCTTAAGAGTGTGGATAATTTTGTGTATCTTGGAGTCGACCTGAATAGAAGAGGCGCCAAAAAGGATGAAATTGAATGCCAAATGAACGATGCAAATAAAGCCTATTATTCCGTACTAGCCACTCCAAGGTCCAGAGTTGTACACAGGCAAAAGAAGCTCCGCATTTACAAAATACTAGTTAAGCCTGTGCTATTATATAGAAGTGAAACATGGACTCTGACGAATGAATCCATATAGACGATGGACGTATTTGAATGCAAAGTCCTCCGGAAAATCGATGGCCCAGTAAAATAAGGAACAGAGTGGAGATTACGTTACAACGATGTGTTGTATAAGCTATTTGATGATTGCAATGGACGGGTCATGTAGAAAGAATGGAAGAAAACCAGTTACCCAAAAAAATATTGGCGGGTAGAGCATAAGGTAGACATCCAGCGGGAAGACTGATGACTCGATGGGAACATATAATAGAAGCTGACAGCAGATCCTTGTTGGGAGTGAATAACTGCCAGACAAGATATAGCATGCCGTTTCGTGGTTCATTTATAAAGAGTAGGGAAACCAGCATAGTTAGCGGCCATGCTCGGTTCTGTCTTTACAACAGCCATGACTGAGTAAAAGGCACATCCATCTGTCGCGCTACGCGTGATCATAAAATTTTCACCAATGAGGACGTCCGAGTATTGGAAATTTTTACTTGTTTAAAGGTGCAGTTTGTGGAGACTATAGTATCTCAGAACCGAGTGAGCCAGGTAGTTTAAGGGTGGACGAGAATGTGTCGAAAATGAAAGTCATGATACAGATTGAAACTCGCCACTTATCCAAAAAAGTGCTTGCAATAATTCTTTTTGCTTGATATGGAGTTTTAGTCATTGATTTTCTTCACGATCAACAAACAGTGAAAGTGGCGTACTGTTGCTGGTTGTTACAGTTAGCGGAAACCTTCTACTGACACAAAAGACAAGCTATAAGAGAGGTTATTCTTCTCCATGATAACGCTAGGCTTTACACCACGGCTGTGACAAGGGATAAACTGGAAGAAACTGGCTGGGAAACGTATGCCCCTGTGTCTACTTTTTGTTTGCTTCCCGGTAGAATTGCTAGGAGGAAAACAATTCGAAAGCAATGAAGAAATCGGAGAGTCTGTGCGCAACTGGTTGGCAACTCGTCCTAAAACTTTTGATTAATAAGCAATTGCAAAACTTCGAAAATAGTGGCCAAAAGGTGTAGACAATGCAGGAGACTACATCAAGAAATATTGGTCATATGATTTGTGTATGATGTTTGTAGTAATTGAGCAGTCACACAAGCAAACTGCTCGAAAACCTTCCTATCCCCTATTTAAAATTTTAATGGCAGATTTAGAAAAATATTTAATTATTTCCATTCATAATCAGAATTTGTAAAATAGTTTTCTTTCTTATTATCATTATTAAATATAATTTTATATAAACTTTCCTTTGTATTAAATTTAAATGTTTCCCTTTAATCAAATTCATCATGAGATTTAACTTTTATTACTATTAAAAATTTTCTTCATTTTTCTTTACTTCAGTTAATTTTTGTTTTTATAATTTTAAATCTCCGAAATAAAATTTCGAGTATGGGAACGCTGATTTCGTGTACCCTAACGGTGTATTACCTTATGGAAGGCAATCGAAAGAGAGGGCGGGAATTTCTAGGATGAATGGAGAGTCGACTTACAGCCGCGACTCGAGAAACACAAGTTTAGGGCGAATCAAGAAGTGCAGGGAGTTCGCGAAAACCCGCAAGCATGACGGACGGGTTTGAGTGGCGCAAATGGCTTGACTGCATAAAACATATCCGGGATTTCCTCATTTTCGAACGAAAAGATTCATCCTGGTGAACGATTGCAGAAAACGAGTGCTCGGTTAGATACTAGTTCTGCCTCGAACAAATCGAAGTTTACCTGTGCAATTTTAAAATAGTGTCACTTTGATATTTGATATAAAAATAAAAAAACGGACTTTGATTCGAACGAGGACCAGGACCCGAAAACCGGGAACAAAATAATATTAATTAAAGGGAGTTCAATTTCGTTGCTCGTGTGTAACGTATGTGGGTGTAGAGATTAGTGTGCAATTCGGTGATACGCAGTTTTTGCGTCTATTTCTGGTGACGGGCGAAAACAGTGAATCATCCGAGCAGTGTTGTAATTTTTCCATGTGTGGGAAATTTAAAGTGTATAGTGTGATATATCCTATCAATTGTGTGTTTTAAAATGATTCGCATAAAAAGAAACCAAACCTCTTTGTCCTTTTTTTTATACAATTATTGATTTTCTTAAGCTTTTCTTAATATTTTTTGTCTTTTTTTATAAAATTTTCTAATTCTCGTAAATTTTCCTTATTTTCCGTTTATTTTTGCATCATAAAAGGAGGAAACAAATTCATGTATTACCATTGGGGTCGAATTGTAGGCAAATACAATAGTTGTTTAAAAAAATTAAAAAATTGATGCGAGGTCAAACGGTTTATGTATTGTTTGGCTGGATTGTTTGTTTAACTCCGATAAATTTCTAGGTAATATCAAAACATTAAACAAGATACAATTTCGTAATCAAAAACAGAGCATTAAAAATTAATTCTATTTTTCAACCGAGCAGAAAACTCCATTCCGACATTTTGGTTAGATATTTACTCGGTTTAGACTAAAAAAATTTTGTTTTGCTTTAAGGAAATTCTAAATTTCATATATTTATTGTGTTTGGAGAAAATTCCTTTTGTTGAAAAAGTATTGACGTCCAGTTGAAACAGTACTTCTTTGTTTTGTTCAATAAAAATTCAAGGGATTAAATAATGAATCATTAAGAAAAAATCTCGGTCTTTCCTTTTTGTAACACCTGACCGGGTATAGGACCCATATCGATGGGAGGCTCTTCTGCTAACATGGGCTAGCCATCAGGCACACTCCCCCGTTTCTTTGTTTAACAGAGGCTCTTGCCGGGAGGAGTAGCCTTCCGCTCGCGTGCCCTTTTATGGTATAGAGCTATGTGATTCTATCACATAATTCTATAACATAAATTGGCCACGTCTATATTTCTCATTTGATGGGAGAATTTATGCAAATTAAGTTTGTATGAGTTTTCTACTCAAATGGGAAATATATGGCCACATCTACATTTGGATCTTGATTCGGTTGGGAAGGCACGAGGGGGCACCACCTTTATCTGGATGCACCACTC
>OZ017741.1:166973784-166998784 GCA_963969285.1 Odontomyia ornata
AGCAATATTATCTTTGATGAAACCAAGATTAAGGAAAGATGGGCATCATATTTCAAGAACCTCCTTGATCCTCCGCATGGCTCCAGAATATCGGAGCCTGTAACATAGTTGTCTACGGAGAGGTTCCATTGGTCCCACTTACTCTAGATGAAGTTTGTATCATCATCAAAGACCAAAAGAATACTAAACCACCGGGCATCGATGGAATTCCAGCGGAGCTCATCAAATATGGTGGCAGTAATTTTCATAGAGCTATTCACAAAGTCATCCAGTACATTTGACAATAAGAACATATGCCGAAAGAGTGAAGCCAATCAATTATATTTTCTATGCTACAGTGCGAAAATTATAGAGGCATATCACTACTTTGTACGGCTTATAAAATATTATCTAAGAACTTAGAAAATAAAATCGGATCATACGCCAACAGTATTATTGGGGAGTATCAAGGTGGTTTTAGAGCAGGTAGATCGATAATAGACCAATTGTTCATAGTCAAGCAGGTACTTGAAAAGTGCAAGGAGTTCAACATAGACGTACACCGAAATTTCGTCGGCTTCAAGCAAGCATACGACAGTATTGATCGTAACGTACTGTACCAAATAATGCTTTGCTTTGACATCCCAGCCAAATTGGTCCGTCTTACGAAAATGATAATGACGTCGACGAAATCCCAAGTCCATACCAATAACCAACTCACCGATGCCTTTGACACAAATATCGGACTAAAGCTGGCAGATGGGCTGGTCCCATTGCTATTGAATTTGGCTCTGGAGAACGTCATAAAGAAGCTACCTGTCGATACACGAGGTACATTACTGTACAAGTCGAGCCAAGTAGTAGGCTATGCGGATGACATCAACATTTTGTCACGCCCATTAACAGCTGCCAGAGAATTCTTCCTGAAACTCGACAGCGAAGCACATCTAGTAGGGCAACAAATCAATGAAAGTAAAACAAAGTTCATGACGCAGTCGAGGAAAAATACGTCAAATACACAAAATATCACTCTTGGCGAATACAGTATCGAAAATGTTTGTGATCTGTGTATTTAGGCGCCAAAATAATGAAAACGGTTAATGAAATAGATGAAATACGCCAAAGATCTTGAAGACCAGCTGCATACACAGGTAAACAAATCTCCAAGTATATAAATCTGTGATAAGACCTGTGTTATGCTATGGGTATGAAATATGGACCCTTACTCAACCATCCACAAATATATTGAACGCCTTTCGAGCGAAGGGCCCTGAGGCGAATAATTGGAGCGAAGCTAGACGGGGCCAATGGCGAGTTCGATACAACCATGAGTTGTATGAAATTTTTGACAAACCGGAGGTCTCAAGGATTGTAAGACTGTGGAAGCTGCAATGGGCTGGACAGATGAATTGCATGGACGAACAACGGATACTTAAGAAGGTATTCGTTGGGAGAACTGAAGGCCAGAGGCCAGTGGAGAAACCGAGGGAACACTGGTCTGACTCGGTCGACGAAGACAGTTCATCGCTGCTCAGATTTCTTAATTGGAGGGCACGGTCAGTGGACAGAGACAGTTGGAGGCACTGAAGACTTCTTGTCTACTAAATGGCGATTCAACATTTTTGAATTCACGTTGATTTCTGAAAAAAAAGCTTGGATTTGTCTACGCAAAATTGAAAATCCAAGTTCCACATTACAATATTTTTGCGGTAAAATCGGAATTCAAATACAACCTTCTTCCCTTCGTTATGCGATTGTTTTTGTAATGTCAAATAGTTCACACTTTGCTCTTGGTCCCTCAAATTCTGCCCTTCAAATGCCCAATTGATCGCATTTGTCACTCTAAAATTCATCAATAAAAGTTACCGCTGACATGATCTTGAAGACTAACAGCATACATAGGAAAAGATCCGTGCCATGCTATAGTTTTGAAAAATCCGCAGCATCCGCAAACATATTGGACGACCACAAGACATGAGCCCTGAGGCAAATAACAGGTTCGAAGTTGGAAGTTGGCTAATGGCGAACTCGATACAAGTATGAGCTTTATGAAATTTTTGACCAGCTGGAGGTTTCAAAAATTGCATGATTGCTGAAACTGCAATGGGCTGGCCAGGTGCATCGTACAGATGAGCAATGGGTGCCCATAATAGCGTTTAGTGAGGAAAAGGGCAGAGGCGAGTGGAGAAGTCGCGCAAACGCTGGTTTGACTTCGTTGACGAAGACAGTTCATCGCTGGTTAGATTTCGAAATTGGAGGATACAGTCATATACTGAGACAGTTGAAAATGCGTTTTGCAGGAATCGAAGGCCCAAGAGGGACTGTAGTGCTACGAAGAAAAAGAAGAAGAATTTAAAATAATTTGTAGCTATTTACACATAGTTGGCTAATCCACCAACTAAATAAAATCACTGTGCAATTTATATTACTCTATTGTACGGATGGCAATTAATTTTATTCCTTTAGTTCATAGAAAAGTTATTTACCACACATCTTTACAATATAAACTTTTTTATTGCTGACAATATTAACAGAAATAAATTTATTCTGATTATTGTCAAAGTACTTTGAATAATACAATAAATAGTGGGTTATAATTTTAAACGAAATTTCATTTGGATTACATCATTTCCGAGTTTGCCGCTTTGGAAAACAGTATGCACCAATTTACTTTTACTTCCCAAATTACTTGTCCAATGCTTTGTAATCAAATTCGCGCTCATAAATGTAAATTGTATTGAAATCACTGTGAAGCAAATGGAAATTTTAATAAAATTTCCATTTCAATTCTTGTGCCTACGTACGTGTATCATCAAGCGTTTATAGAGTCGTAAATTTTATTGTCAAGCAAAGGATTAGAGAAGCTACAAAGCAGTTGAGTTGGAAGGATGGAAGTTTACTATATTTTCCTATTCACTTTGAATGAGGAGGACGAGAATAAAAAATAAAATTCGAAAATAAAAGAAATCTGTGAAATCAGGCAATTTTTTAAGAATCTGAAAATCGTACGCTTACCGTACAGCAAACAATTTACTTCAGGCTGGTTAGGCAAAGAATCTACAGGAGAAAAAGTACTGCACGAGTATGTTTTATATTCAACCATTGGAAATAGATTCAACATTTACTTTGACTTTATTCAAGCTCAAATTCGTACTGAAAGCAACTTCCCTCCTCTTTTTTATCTATTTAGAAAATTTAAAGACATTCTAGGGCTCTCAAATTTAGAGAGTATATTTTTCTGCTTAAAGAAAAGTTTTTACACAAAAAACATCAGCCCGCTGTTTGAACGGTTGCGTTAACAAGTGATGGATTTTCAAATACAATGGTTTCTTTCGTAGGTGCTTCAATCAGTCCATACAAACATTCTTTTCTTTATCAGGGGTTTTGGCAATAAATTGTCTAGTCTGGTCTATATTTTATTTGAAAGTTTGATAAATTTATCGTCTTTATGTCTTGAACATAATCTTATCAGCATATACTATTAAGTCTGCAGATGTAGCTTCATTGTTTTTCAGAATAATTAGTAAAACATGAATATAAAAGTCATGAACTTTTCACAGAAAATTAATGCCAAAAAGACTTTACTAGATACAATAAAAAAAAACAATAACAATGTTGCAAGGAAATCTCTGCAACGCCAGAATGTTAGGCTGATTTTTTTTTCCCAAAAATATAAAACAGAAAAGCTTGCTTTTAGAAATTCGCTTCACATGTATTACGAAAAGTTATTTTTGATTTTTTTGACTATTTATGAATTCGATTTATATAATTTTTTAATGAACAGGACTATTTTGAGTTCCATAAAATGATATCTCGTATCGACGATACTGATGTCTATTGACTGCTTTCAAATGAAAATAAAAATCTTTTTCAGGACATAATTTATATTTTGGTCGTGTTCACTCCAGCTCTTTTGATTTAGAATGCCTTGAAATTTCAAAAAGTAATTTTCCTACACAAAATAGTGAAATGGTGAGAATCTGCTTGTTCCAAACATATTACGTCATGCATTCATTAAACATACCACATGCTTTATTCGTATGTTCTTATGCACAAGGAATATATTCCAAGTTTGTTCTGCTTTTTCTTTCTGAATAAATAAATGTTTCATAACACATTTGTGTCTCCCACATCTCGCACAATGATTCGCTCACATACTGCGAGTATAAATGATTGTCCTTGGTATCCCGTTGATCCTTAACCTTGTGAATTATTAATAAAAGCCAACCAGATTGTATCATTTTTATCAAGTTGAGAGTTGGGTTCGATAAAGTGACTTAATTTCTACAGTACATTGTGGAAATTTTCCTAATATAATGTTTCCTAACAAGGTTTTTTTGCTATTTCATGGGTTAGAAAATTGGGAGGAACATACTGATTTGTATGTGGGAAAATTATTCTTCCAAAGCAGGTGGGAGATTTTTTTTTTTTGAATTTTTAAACGCCGCATATGTCTCAAAGTCTTCAAACTTGCAAACATATTTAAAAGGCATGCATAAAATTCAGAGTGATTCTATGAAGATTGCATTCATTAGACAACGCTTAGAGAAGAGATTTTACAACTAACATCAACTGAAGAATTAGAGCATTTTAGCAACAGAGTCGTATATACGCAAACTATTCTATATGTCTTGCATTGGTTTCAAACAGAATACATATTATGCATCATTTCTTTCTGAAATGATCAAAATATCGACATTGACAGTAAGATGCAGTGACAAAATTATAGAGGCATATCACTACTTTGTACGGCGTATGAAATATTTTCAAAAACCCTAGAAAATAAAGTCGGATCATGCACCAACAGTATTCTTGGGGAGTATCAAGGTGGTTTTGGAGCAGCTAGATCGACAGTAGACCAATTGTTCACAGTCAAGCAGGTATTTGAAAAATTCTGGGAGTTCAATATAGACGTACACCAAATTTTCGTTGACTTTAAACAAGCAGACGACAGTATTGATCGTAACGTGCTGTACCTGATAATGCTTTGCTTTGGCATCCCAGCCAAATAAGTCCGTCTTACCAAAATGATTTTGACGACCTACCAAGTTCGCACGAATAACCAACTCATCGATGCCTTTGACACAAATATCGGGCTAAAGCTGGGAGATGGACTGGCCCCATTGCTATTCAATTTTGCTCTGGAGAACGTCATGAGGAAGCTACCTGTCGATACACGAGGAACATCGCTATAGAAGTCGAGCCAAGTAGTACGCGTAGCCTATGTAGACGACATCAACATTTTGTCACGGTCATTAACAATGCCAAAGAATTCTTCCTGAATGTCGACAGCGAAGCAAAACTAGTAGGGCTACAAATAAATCAAAATAAAACAAAACTCATGACGCAGTCGAGGAAAAATATAGGGTTATCATGTAACGCTTGGGAAAGTAAAGCTAAAAAAAACAACATAAAATATTCAGATGGAAACACAATTTTTTATTCAATATAAAGATTGAATGACTTTTCGGCACATTTCCGGCTATATCTCGGCCATAACTTCACGAGTATTGATTTTCAATTACTCAAGATTTTGAGGATTGTTTGCGTTAACATGATCTTTCACATAAGAAAATCCAAAGGTGTTAGGTCGCAGGATCATGCGGGCCAATTGACATCACTCAATCTGAAAATTACGCGTCCTGGAAATTTCTCTTGCAAAAGTGCTCAATTGGCCTGTGTTGTGTGGCTTGCGGCTCCGTCTTGTTGGAACCACATGTTCTGCAGATCATAATCTTCAATTTCTCTCCAAAAATAATCGGTTATATATTATAATGGCTCTTCCTTGATTGTTTTCAAAAAAATACGGGCCAATAACACCACCAGACCATAATGCACACCAAACGGTCACATTTTTCCGGATGCAAAGGCCTTTCTGCGATCACCTGAGGATTTTGCCCATATGCGGCAATTCTGTTTATTTACGTAACCACTGAGTGAAAAATGAGCCTCATCACAAGAGGAAATTTTGTTTGAAAAATTGTTATCAATGGCTTGTTGTCCAATCACTCAATTCACATACATTTTGCGTTGTGTATGGTCTTGAGGCTTAGGTTCTTGAGTGAGTTTGATTTCGTACGGATGGAGATGCAAATCCAAATGCAAAATCCACCACAACGAGCCGTAAGACAAGCCCAAATGTTGAGCACGTCGAGGAATCGCCAAATTCGGGTCTTCCTCCACACTTTGAGCAACGACAGCGATAATTTTCAGCAGAACGAATGTTGCGATGATGCACAGGCCTTGCAATATCAATAACTGATCCAGTCCCTTCAAATTGTCTCACTGTGTTCGAAATTGTTTGCTGTGTAGGTCAGTTATGTCGACCGTAATCGGCTCGTAAAGCCCTAAATGTTGATACAGCAGAATCACCATTTTTATAATAAAATTTAATAATTTTAACGCGTTCTTTGACTGCTAAACGATCCATACAGGTATTTCTAAATGGCAAACCTTCAACTAAAAAAAAAACGCGCTTTGAATGACATTTAATTCTAACAGATGTCAAATGGCAGGGTTATATTTTCCTACCACTAAATGGATAACCCTGTACCTCAAATATTCAAAAAATTACACTTGGCGAAATCGAAATGTACCGAAGATGTTCCCGAGTTTGTGTATCTCTGTGCCAAATTAACGAAGACGGGTAATGAAAGAAGCGAAATACGCCGAAGAATACAGCTCGCAAAAAAATATTTCATTCAGTTTTGATGATCTTGAAAACCAGCTGCATACACAGGACAACAATGCTCCAAGTATACAAATCTGTGGTAAGACCTACATATGTTATGCTATGACTATGAAACATGTACCCTAACCCAAGCATCCGCAAATATAATGAACGCCTTTGAGTGACGGGCCCTGGGGTGAATAATTGGAGCGAAGCTAGACGGGGACCAATGGCGAATTCGATACAACCAAGACCTGTATGAAATTTCTGTCGAACCGGAGGTCTCAACGGTTGTAAGACTGTGGAAGCTGCAATGGGCTGGACACATGAATCGTATGGATGAATAACGGATACCCAAAAAGGTATTCGCTGGGTGAACTAAAGGCCCAAGGCCAGTGGAGAAACCGAGAAAACACTGGTTTGACTCGGTCGATGAAGACAGTTCTTCGCTGCTCGGATTTAGAAATAGGAGGATGCAGTCAATGGACTGATACAGTTGAAGGCGCTATTTGCAGGAAGCATAGGCCCGAGAAGGGCTGCTATGCTACGAAGGAGAAGAAAAGGATAGATGCAATTAATAAAATTGTATCCAAATATTTCAATATGTGTGATAAGATCTGTGCTATGCTATAGGTGTGAAACATGGACCGTAACATAAACAATTGCAAACACGCCCTAAGATATATAACTGGAGAAAATTTAGATGGGGCCCAAGAGCGAATTCGATACAACCATAGCTGTATGGAATTTCTGATGAGCCGGAGGTCACAACGATTGTAAGACTGTGAGAGCTGCAATGAGTTTTCCAATTGAATTGTCTGGATGAACATTGAATACCTAAAAAGATATTCGTTGAGAGAACTGAAGGGCGGAGATCAGTGGAGAAACTAAGGAAACGCTGATCGAACTCGGTCAATGAAGACAGTCATCGCTGCTCGGATTTGGAATTTGAAGGATACGGTCGACAGGCTGAGACAATTGGAGGCGCTATTTGCAAGTAGTGAACGCCCGAGATCGGCTGTAGTGCTACTAAGAAGAGGAGAAGAATTTTATTTGTAACAAAAAGTTCCTGAAGGGGATTATAATTATCATTCAACCATTGAACATTTTCTGAAGAAATATACTTTCATATAATTACTTCCTACAATACAAAGATAAAAAGTTACAATGCATGGGTCATAATACAAAATAGTGCTTGTTCGTGGTAACTTTCTTATCATAACCATCTTCCAACGTTGACAAAAGGAGCATTTCAACAAACTGAATCTCCTTCATTTTTAAAATTTTTCGTAATGTCTGAGACGTGAAATTGATGTATAATGCACGTGGACGCTATGTTTACAGAAAGAATAATAAAAATAAAGAGCTTCCAACTCAAGATGATCTTTTATCATTATTTAGGGTATGTCATATTTTCTCATGACAGCAAAATGCATTCGTAACCGAAAGGAGTTTGCAAGGATATGAGTTCTTGATGAAAAATTGCCCTCAATGAAGTCAGACTGAGCTGAATGTGTTCCTTTTGAAAAATCAGATTGTTGAAGAATATATTCTCTTATCTGTAAAAAGGCGTTAAAATATTATTCTATTGTATGTAGGCTCCAAGAAGCTTGTATTTCATATTAAATATTTTCTTTGGTCTTGGATCTTTTCCTTTTTAAGCGTTTGATTAGTTTTAGGTGATCAGAATATATATTTATTCCAAGGAACTTTCTAACAAAAGGAGAGCTAGGAAAACAGTGGCCGTGAACGCAAAAATGAGAAATGTTTCGTTATCGAAGATTAATAATTAAATAGGGTGTTTCATTCATTCAATGCAGAATTCTGTGCGAAGGATTCCAAAATTCATTTGATTTCTAAGATAATTTAGGGCAGGAATCTCTAAACTGTGTCTCAAAGCCTCATTTTTATAAAAGATCCGTTCTTTGCCTAATTTGACAAAAAAAAATTTCAAGTGTTATCCCTCCCTGTGCGCCCCCTTGAACCAAAACGTGCCAAATTAAGACCAGTTTTGAAAAGCTCTCATCAAGACCTTTCATTTGATATCCATATAAGCTACCTTTGATGAAATTTTTTTTCGGGGGCCACTCCCCTATGTGGGGAGACCCCCCTTCAATGCCTTATAAATTTTTTTGCAGTTGAACTTTAAAGAGAGCACGGTTTTACACCTGCATACAAAATTTGTTGTTTCTAGCGTAAGTAGTTTGCGAGAAAAATTGCTGTGACCCACGGACGGATGGACGGACGGACGAATGGACGAACGAACAGACGAACAAACAGCTCGCGATTTTAGGAGGGTTTTGTAAAATTATTTTACAAACCCCTAAAAATAATTAAGTCAACTGACAACTACTCCATTCACACTTACAATTAACTAATATTATACAAACTGAAAACTGTCTACAATTCTGCAATGTCGTATCAAAACATTGATACTCGGTTCAAAGCTAAATATGACACCATGATAAAGAAACTTGACAAATTGATGAAAAAACCACACCAGCAAACAGAGCCTTTTATCCACGGGCTGTAAATCTATCAACAAACAAAACTTACATAACACAAACTGCAACTAAGACCTAAAACAACTAGTAACCGACCCTAAACTAGCCATTAGCAAACTGCAGCAGCAACAGCAGACACATGCAAGACATACTGCAGTAGATTTACAATAAAAAAGAGGCACCAGCATAAGCAAAACGAATTTCCACGAAGATCATAAGATAATATCTTCTGACAATTCAGATAAAACTTGCGGACAACCTACTAACAGTGACAAAAGCTGACAAAGGACATACGATGGTGATCTCAAAAACAACATAATACGTACAAAAAACAACAGACTTCATTACCGCCAACGAAAACAAGCTGGCAAACAAAGACCCGACCATTAAGTTCCAAGCAGACTTACGTACTGCTATTACCCAATCCTCACTAATCATTCCTCCTAATACTAACCACCGCTAAATAAACACCACCCCTTAAAGCACAACCTAAGTTCCACAAACCAAATATCCCCATCCAGCCTGTCGTTAATTACCATCCAGCTTGTACATACAAACTAGCACAGTACTTGGCAACGAAAATGGTGGATGCCATGCACCTTGATGACAAATACACATTAAAGAACAGCTGTGATCTAGCAAACTCTACCAACTCGTTAACATTGACTGACACTAGTTGACTTTTATCACTGGACATCATCAACGTCTATAACCCAATGTTGTAACACTGACTATGCTAAAAGAAAAACTTTTATTCGATAACAGCCGACGACCACAATCAACAATGTCCAAAAAATAAGGTGACATTTGAATTTAAACTGCGCGCGTCGAAGGATTTGGAGAATTGTTTTTTTTAGATTGGTAGTACTACCAGTGACATCTATGTCAAATCTACATGTCAAAATATTCATTAGTGTTTGAGATACGCGTCGTTTTGTGAGCTGCTAAAAGTGAGTTTTTCGTTTTTTGCGATGTCGAAATTTGTTGAATTTGCATTAAATTTTGTTTGCGTTGAGGATTGTTTTGGTGATGAGGCTATGTCTAAGAAAAATGTTTACAAGTGGTATAGTGAGTTCCAAGCCGGCCGTGAACGTGTCAAAGATGAAGAGCGTCCTGGGCGACAATCAATCTCTTCTCTTCTTCGATTATCGTGGTGTTGTGCATTATGAATTCCTTCCGCCGGGCCAAACAGTCAACAAGGAATATTATTTGAACGTGATGCGTCGTTTGCGTAACGCCTCAAAAGGCCGGAATTGTGGAAAGAAAATTCTTGGTTTTTACACTAAGATAATGCACCATCCCATCTTCCACTCGTAATTCGTGATCATTTCGCCAAAAACTCAACCCATATCTTTCCGCAACCACCGTATTCACCTGATCTGGCGCCACGCAACTTCTGGCTATTCAGCAAGCTCAAAAGGCCGCTCCGGGGACACCGTTTTGATACGATAGAGGAGATTCAAGCCGCAGCGAAGATGGACCTGAAGAACATCCCGAAATTGACACGTATCTCAAACACTAATGAATATTTTGACATATAAATTTGACACAGATGTCACTGACAGAACTAGCAACCTAAAAAAAATAATTCTCCAAATCTTTCGATGCGCACAGTTTAAATTCAAATGTCACCTTATTTTTTGGTCACAGTAGTACATTGCCAAGGACGGTCTGGGTATGGGACATCTAATATATATCGTTGATAATGTGAGAAATATTCTAACAATCTTTGGAACTATTCATTATGCCCAATATTGTCAAAAGATTCGGTGTATTATTTTACAGACGATATGTGGATGACTGTTTCATCGTTATTGACTCAAAAGAAAATAAACAAGATCAACTACTTACCTATATGAATGAAATACACCCGAATATAAATTTCGCTATAGAGAAAGGAGCAAAAGGACAACTTAACTATATGGACCTAACCGTGACATGCGAAAAAATACGATCAGATTAGAAAATATAAATAAAACCAACCACAACTTATCATACCATACACGTAAAACCTAACCATTCAGCACAACATAAACTAGCAGCGTTCAGATCAATGGTTTAGAGACTTCACTCCATCCCTGTGACTCCTATTGATTTCTCTAACGAAATAAACAGCATTTACTAAATAGCCAGTAATAACGGATACAAACAACGTAGCATTGACAGAATTGTTACATAGTACAGACAAAAACAGGAATGCCAATTGACTGAAATTTATAATAACGACCAACACTGGATTTTGTTAACATAAATTGTGGCAAAAAAGTACCCAGAAATTGCAAATAAAACGCAAAATATTTAATTATTCATCAATATTTATTTTGTCCCCTTCCAAGTAATCCCCATCAGATTCACTACAATCACGCTAACGATTTCTCCAGTCCACTTTTTGGAATGGCCTTCAGCTCTTTCAGCGAGTTTTGTTTTACATTGTGACAAAAAAGTACCCAGGAATCGCAAATAAAACGTAAAATATTTAATTATTCATTAAAATCACACGGAGCAAAATTTGGTGAATACAGTGGTTGATCGATGGTGTTTATTGCGTTTTTAGCTTTAAATTCAGTCACAATAAAAAAGATCACAAAAATCGCAATACACTGCTGAGGTGTACCGACTTAAGCAGCTGCTGTAAACAAACTGGTTGACAGATCGCGCTCATATTTGGCATAGTAATTTAGGACAGTTCTATCAACTTTTCAAAATACATTTTTTTGAAATATCATTCACCGGGGAATTCAAATTACAATTTCCGGGTAATTCATTGTCACAATTTATATACATATATACTTATATGTGTATGTATACATACAGATATGCATATATATATATATATATGCATATCTGTATGTATATAACAAACAAACATATATATATATATATATATATATATATATATATATATATATATATATATATATATATATATATATATATATATGCATATATGTTTGTTTATATACACATATAAGTATTGTCGCGTGTTTTGGTTCGCGGTCAATAATTTTAATGTTCCGGGAAAGAGAAAACGAAATGTCTTTTAAATTAAATTAAAAGAGTTTATTTACTAAAAATGCACAATCACTTACTTAACTATTTCACAACTTTATTAATTTTTATTTCAACTGTTTATCACTTCCCAATCAATATCGCTCTTAATTCGCACTCCACACTATCGCAGTATACTATTTCGCGGTTGTAATGAATAATCCCCTCATTCATTCAGCTCGCCTTTATATAGGGCCTCTAGCCGTTTAATCCATTTCTCGTACATTGGCGAATGTTCTGCTGAGAGGTTTCTGGTATATTCGAGCAGCTTAATGAATGGAGCAGTGACTCACTTTCAGATGTTGATCATGCTTAGTGGGTTCTCGTGGTTTCGAGTAAATTCATTTTGTCGATGTTCTTAATGGTTGTGAAAATAATTGCAACAGAAGCTCGCAGAATTATTTGTACATGTATATAAATTGTGACAATGAAGTAACCGGAAATTGTAATTTAAATTCCCGGGTAAATGATATTTCAAAAATATTATAATTTGTATTTTAGTACAAAGCCCTAAAAAGACCTTACATTGAACTTCTTTAATATAGAGTTTCGTCAAATTTAAGAGTACCAATGCGATTTCATTAAGAATAAATATGAAATGTACTAATCACACTATTATGAACAAAGTTGAGTGAATTTAGAATTCTAAGGTATTTGTGATTGTTGTACTCGTGGAAATATATTTTCATGATTTTTTACATTTGTCGAATCAAAGGTGTTGAAGCGCAAGGATGGGGGGAACCCTGAAGCGACTGCTGGCATTTTAAAACAAATTTTGAAAAGTTCCCGCTAGGATTTTTCATTTCATACCCCCTAGTTATCATCTTTGGCAAATAAATTTTTATAACGGTTTCCCTGTGGATCTTTCATTTTCAGGAGTCAATTACTTCCGATATACTATTTCAAATGTTTGTATGATAGCACGAAACCCTAAAAAATTTTAGCTTTGTATGAGTATTGTAGAAGTTAATGACGTGCCATTATTGCTTTCTGTTAGCTATTGAATTTCCATGTGGTTACGGCGGTCGGACAAATGATTCAAATTAAGGATGGTTCATGGTAAGCCAGTCGTGGTTAGGGTTTGGAAATCATAGTGAAGGCTCTTATCATTAATTTTATAACTAAACGTAAAATAAAATTGCAGCGGCTAAAGTAATTATTTATTATTCCCTACCTCTTTTCAGTTCAATGACACATGGATGGGGAACAGAAATGGTAAATCGATCGTTTCATGTTGGCTTGAAGAGGCAGTCAATAATATATTCGTTCTGGGGTTGTGATAGTGAAGTTCATGGCAAATAAATGGGAAATATTCAATTGTTAATCGTTGATATGTAAAAACCCATAAGCAAAATTTTAAGCAGAATTCAATCGATTAAATGGTTGCATGTAGGCGAAGAGATGTTTGAAAATCTTTTGATACGTTTGGTTTAATTTAATTTTAGAATTTAGGAGCAATTTTCTTTGGGTGTGTCATTTAACCGTTCAACCATTTATAAGATTCAGGGTGAATAGTGATGTACTTATTTCCCGTGTTTTAACCAGAGCAAATATTTCACTTCAACGTGGAATTTGAAGTTTTTCCCTTGATCCGCATAAACATAATTTAAAAAGTATGCCGTATCTGCTTACCCACTGTAGGACAATCTGTTCGGCCAAGGTAGTTGCTTCCCGATTGAGAAAGGGTGAGACCTCAGGCCATTTACAGAAATAATTGACAACGACCAATGTGTAGTAATTCCCCGTTCAGATTCAGGAAAGGGTCCTGCAATGTCCACAGCAACTCTGACGAATGCTTCGCCTACGTTACAGGCTTGCACTTGTCCTCTCCTCTTTGCTTTGGGCCTTTAATGAAAGTGCAAGTCATGTATACCACAATTTGGTTACGTCTTCTCTAGCATGGGCCAATTAAATCTTTCTTGAAACTTTGTTGTTTACAGCAAAGCGGCAGACCAACGACCCTTCGTGTGTTTCTTTAATTACGAGCTGTGATCAGATTTTCCGAAGAAAAATTTGCATGGTAGTTACCATTCGCTGTTTCCCTTTTCACCTCAGCACGACACTTTTCACCTGGAGGGAGTTCCACTGTGTCCAATAGCTTTTCGAAACAGCTGAAACAGTCCGTTTCGTTGTCTCTTTTATATCAACAAAGGCTCAATATCCTCATCAGCTGAGCATCTCAAATTCCTTAGGTAATAATCTTTGTCAAAATCAACCATTATAACCTCCACTTTCATACTTGATTCCTTCTCCTTAACTTGCCGGAAATTACAATTAGTTGAGTAGAAGCAGCGATACAAAGTGTCAGCATTTCCATGTACTACACCTTCTTGATAAACTATGTCATGGTTATATAGCAGAGTCTTTTAATTCACAAAACGACTTGTTATTCACGTTTTTTTTAAGCTAAGTAGCCTTCTCAGTGATATCTGGTCCGCTCGAAGAATTGTCTATATAGAAAATTGTGCAACTGCTTGATGGCTTCTGTTATGGCCAGCAGTTCTTTTCTGGCCGCTTAGCAGTTCCTTTCACTCTTTGAAAGAACTTGGCTGTAGTACGAAAGGACTTTTTCTTCACCATCTATCTGCATGAGGTGTATGGCTAAAACCCCACTTTGCTCACATCAGCATCAACTACCAATGTTTTTACGAGTTTAATTCACATAGTTTTTCCCTCAAAATTTCAACGGTTTTCTGACATTCTTCGTTGTGGAGTTGGTTACTTCACTACAAAGAGGGTACCTTTACCGGGGCTATATTTTAGATTTGCCTTTGTAATCTATTACGATTTAAAAAAAATAGCCCAGAATCACTCTTGGAAGGGAGGATTCCTTGCACTCCAACATTATAATCGGAATCATGTCAAGGAACCACTCTATGCGATCAAGGACCGATAAGGGGAATTAATTAATCGAGTAAATTCAATATTAGTATTAGTAATGCAGTTGTTAGTGATAACTAATGTTTGGGCTAGGAGATCAAAACAAAGGAGTATACGGCCACTAAATTTCAAACTCCGTTCTCATGATGAGCATTGGTCGAAACTATTGGAGCGAGGGAAGCGCAACCAACCAAAAAATGATTTTGGGATACACACTTTAATCATCTTTAATTTTGACGACAATGATGTCCCTTTTTAGTGGTCTCCTGGCTTAAACCACCAATAAAATAATATTTGGTCATCATTCCGTCCACCAGAACCGCCATCGTTTTCATTTCTACCATCATTGCTGAACCATTTTCGGCCCCACCATTCATTTGCAACTCATCATAACCATTAACGTCTTTAAGAAAAGTCTTTACTATTCATTTCGTAGCCATTATGTTGCTTTGCCACTGTAATGTACGTTTTTATATTTTTGCAACTTAACATAATCCTAAGCTATCTAAAAATAGGAAAACTAACGAATGACCCGGTTTCATCAAAATACTTCAGTCATAGAAAAGGAACTATGAACTGAAATGGTCGGAAGAGATGCTCAGCAAAAGAATAAATATAATATAACGAAATCGTGACTTACCAGTTCCTCAACTAATATAGCGGGCCTTGAACGTTCCCACGAAGATGTCTCCACTGGAAAAACACAAGACAATACCGCGCGTAATTTCCACCAAATAAAATGTGAACACTTCACTATTTATATACAAAACGAACGACACTAGCAACGAAAACAAGTTGATATTGCTCTCATAGATAATGCAGATGATCTGCGTGATAGCCACCAAAAATTTGGTTTGAATATAAGAAAACGCTGTCTGGTTGACCCGCCGTAGAGGTTGCTATGGCCTTGAACTTGGGCTCATCACCTCAAAAAAAAAAAGATCCCTTGCCGGCAAATGAAATAAAAGAGCCAACAACGGTTGGAGCGGTCTCTTTTTTGCTGGTTTTTATGTTGTAAGGAAGGCATTTTATCTTTTTGGCTTCAATGATAATCTTGATTTTCTTCTTTCATTTTTCTATTCAAGCTGACGGACAGGATGGGAGCAGATTCAACAGGGCTATAATTAGCTAAGACAGCGTTGGAATTTTCTTCGGATTTACGAAAGTGTGAACAAACGGAAGCATTGTAGAGGTAGCGAGGACCAGTCTTGGTGGCGGTAGCGGAAGAATTGAAAAGCATTCAAAATATATTTGTGGTTTGTACAACAATAGGCCCCCTATGTTGGAAAAAAAGAAACTGGTAAGTTTGTAAAATGTTCGTATTATTTTGATAATTGATTAGAATTGATTAAAATGTCCACACTAAATTACTGTTATATTTCTGGTATCTGGCGTTTAAGCATTATTTCAGCCAGTAGTGAGATTATGTGTGGAGTGATTATTGTGAGGAATAAAATTGAACCGCGCTTGGTGTGACAGCAATCCTTCCCGATGGAGTTTTCGAGGCGCGAAGGTTGTAATTGCACGAGGAGATTCGGAGTAATTTTTATTGAAGTGTGGGCATTTGAGTTTAGCCAGTGCAGGAAATTGGTATACCGGGAAGAAGTACTTGCCGGTTGAGATCAATTCTTTAGTTTCTATATAGTTCATTGATCGATTGAGTGCAGGGAAATAGGTTTAGAAATAGCATGTCACACCAACTCATTTCTTTTGAAGTCTATCAACTATTCCAAGGAGCCTTATGCTCGCCAATTGGCTCCTGGGGCGATTCCAGGGTTGGCGAGTGGCATGATCCTACCCTATGCTGACGGGTAAGCTAGGACCCCAAGGTCCCCAGCCGGAAAAGATTGGAGGAATATAAAAAATCTTCAGAACACCTCTTCCAGGTTCCTCATATGCCCCTGAAATGTTTTCCTTACAAAGATGACGTCATTTAAGTATGCCAAGCAAGACCTCCAACTTAATTTCATAGCACGTATACCATCAGATGTTCAGTGTAGGCTGGGGTGTTGCAAATCCTAAATGGCATCACTGCAAGCCACCATAGCCTGGCGCCTACAAGTACTAAGAATACAGTTTTCAAATGTAAAAATCCATTTTTCGTTAGCTAATGACATCGTCGATGCATGAAAGGGGATCAGTATCTTTCCTCGTGATACTGTTAAACTGCCTATAGAGGAACAGAAGAGGTAATGATATCTTGTTTTTCTATATCCAAAAATAATTAGCTTTCTTCTTGTCATATTGGCTTGGCTCCCTGTTCATCTATAAAGTGAGTTACTATACTTGTTCTTCCTTGATCATTTGGGCCCTTTTGGAAAATATCGCAGCACTTTGGGATTAAGTCAGTGACTTGCACGGAAAGCTAATAAATAGCTTTGTTTGAGTATCGCTGACACTAACTCGCAAATTTTGCCATTTGGTTGTTTCCTACTCGGGTGTTGTCCGCGTTTATTTTTTAAAGATGTTATGGTAAAGACAAGCTGGTAGCTCCCAATTACATCTGCACTTTTGATGGACTCAACTGCATTTAGAACTCTAGCTAGCATGTATTCATTCTCAAAAGCTGTCATGAGGCTTCATCCTACAATAAAACTACGCGGTGTCGGTGTCTTAATTGGTTTGATCATGTAGAATTGTCGGTCCATAGAATCAAAATCAAATCTGGCCCATACGATGCTCCCTGAAGACTTTGACATGTCAGTGCCGGTTTTCGCTACCACGTGCGTATTGGACATTTTCACCATGGGATCTTCCATCATAAACTTAACATTTCGCCATCTCTATACTCGTTTCTTCATTCTGCGGTGCTAGCCCTACAGCCCCTTCCAGGCCTCCGCTCGCTGCAATAAGTGACTCCAACCGTCTTGGTTCATTGACCACGTCCCCCAATTTTAAAATCCGAGCAGCGATGAGCGGTCTTCATGCACCGAGTCAGACTAGTGTTTCCTTGGTTTCCACACTGGGTCTCCGCCCTTCAGTTCTCCCAACGAATACTTTTTGGGTATCCGTTGTTCATCCATGCCATTCACATGGCCAGCCCATTGCAGCTTCCGCAGTCTTACAATCATTTACCGTTTATATTTAATTCAGCCTTGTATCACGAGTCTACTTATCTTCCAACATTTGCGTCACCGCTCTTTATATAGTGTAATCATCATACATATCTTGAATATTCGCCGATGATGTCAGGTATTTTAGATTACCAGTGATTTAATTGTTGTTGTTATAATCACGTAAGCGCCAATGACGTCATTTGCGTTTTGATCACCAACCCTGTACTTGTTGTTGTGACAACATCCCCGCAAGGCATGTGCTTGATCTTTTCGGAGAGGATTCATTATTTGCCATGTTTTTTATTACTATGTTTTTTTTGTGTTTGGAAGGCGAATGCCATTTACGCACAGAATGTAGGACTCCCATGCTCGCAAGAAGGTGACTGGACTACCCACTAAACACCTCCCCTGTCAACCTGAGAACCTAGCCTGGAACCGTTTGACACATTACTTCTACTATGTTAATGATGATAAAATTAAAATGCTAACATATAATAGCAAGTTTATGTGAACATACACATTATGTATATTAATATCAGGACACATTAAGTACCATTGGGTTGCTTTGCGGTGCCACGTACCTTGGATTTGTATGGAATATTGTGGCGGTGGCAATTTGCAGAATATTTACCAAGTTTGGGTTTGGAGTATTTACATCCAATGAGGAATTCATAGGGACATAAAAGGAGCAAATACCCTACTAACGGGGATGCGAAATTGGCTGGTTTTGGCATATCAGCATAAATTACGGCGACAATAAAATACAACAGCTGCAAAAAGCAATGATGCTACGAAGGAATGAAAATAACCTTAATGGACGTGAAGAGCTCACCTGCTGTAATCCACTCATTCTACACACCGACCTAACTTAATTAACAAATTAAAATAATCGAAAGTATTCTGTTCACGTATCTGATGTCAAATTGTATGTATGTAACCATGTATGATGTAATATACTATCAACTTTTCATTTTTTAATAAATTTTGGATAAATTTTAACAATGACAAATTCTAAACACAACACTGACCCGGCGGGCGATAGTTCTAGAGCAAGGAAAATTTATGTTTAAATTTCCCGACACGACAGCAGTTTGTACATATGCCGCTGGCGGATCGCGTATGGCCAAAAGAAAGTTCATTTTCCCCGAAAAGAATTAAACGGATCCCTGTTCAAAACAAGTTGATGAGGGATCAGGGAGCAAAGGAACGAAAAAGTTAAGGAGTCTCAAGATACTGATCGCTGATTCATCCCATCGATGAAAGCAGAAGTTTTTGAATTGGCGGCGGCTAGCAAGTATTGTGGACTTGTGGCAGAATTATTAAGTGCCCCTACGTACATACGATTACCTAATTAGCAAGTTGAATTACATGTTTAAACTGTTCTTGAATAAATACTGAAAATACATGTATATTAATTTGAATACTTTGCTTCTGAATAAATTTGAATAGCTTCTGAATTACGGAAAAGTGACTAGATTTTTGCCGCGGGTAACGCAAGATGGTAAAATTAAACAATACAGATATTCTATCGGTAAGCCCAACTGAAGGGCTCCAGCTGGTTTCCAGTTCAGTAGAGTAAGATTTCGTGATATTTCCTACTTTCCAGTTTAGTGGGACTCACTTTTAGTTCAGTAGACAGGTTGTGTCATTAAAATTCTTTTGGGTCCCTAGTTAGGTGTGGTTGCGGAAAATGCTTTGGTGTTCCGACTTAGTTGTGATAGCGAGAAAACTCCAGTAAACCGTTCGCTCGCTTAGCGGTTGAAGCGAGAGCTTAGGATTAAAGTTAATGGTGCTCCCGCCTGTCTCTGGTGAACGAAACCGGGGCCGCAGCACCCTCAACCGGAGTGCTCTCAAGTGTAGGGTAACAAGGTTTAAAGGAAATTAACTTCTGTGCCATTTATGAGGCTTCCATTTTGTAGCGATTTAGCAAATATCATTCAATGTAAACCAACCGAAGATATTTCAGTTACTGATCTACCTGAAGATTTCAAAAAGATTCCATCAATAATGTAGCATCCAGTTGGTTCAAAAGCCTGTGGTATCAGAAAATCAAACATTGTAACTGTTGTAATAGAAGCAAATTCGAATTGCTATAATTTCACTGAATAGGGTTGTATTCTGTTGAATTTTACATTTTAAGACACTCTAGTATTGAACTAACTCCATACGAAAATTCATTGAATTAAAGGGTGCTTCTCAAATTTTTGGCGGTAATCTGAAATTCACGAATCACACTTGTATTAACAAAGCTCAGCGAAATTGTTTTGAGGTATGCGAGTATATCATTGTTATACTCATAACCTCAATAATTTATTTTTTCAGAATTAGCGGTTTACATGTGTCCAATCACGAGAGGGGGTACACGCAAACACAATTTTTAGTGTCCTTCAGTGCTCCTGCTTACCCCGTAACCTATACTGGAAGATACCGTCAAAACTTTTTGTTGATGCTCTAATCAACCATCTACGACGTAAAAAAACTTCAAGGGTCACATCCTAATATGGGGAGCCCCACCATATAATCCTCAAAAACTTATTTTGACTTAAAAATTTCCATTCATTAAATACTTTTTAGTTTATTACAATTTATTACTTGTATTCGTCGGATCTCGTGACGATCCCAATTCCCAAATGTGGAATTATTACAATTGTACTCGGGTACAATTGCGCATTCCGGCGGGGGCCTTGGGGTCCCGGCTAACCCGTCGAGACAAGGTAGGTTTGGTGCCACTCATCAACTCTTAATTTACCCCCGGAGCCAATGACGAGCTTGAGCCTCCCGGAACGTATCACCTAACCACGCACAAAACTTAAATTTCCTTTGGCATCAAAGAGAAGAGGAACTCAACACAACTCAAGGCACTTTACGCATAAAATAACAAGGAAACGAAGAATTCACTTCACTTGGAGGATCCCAGTACCCGTAATACTACTAATACTTTCCCCTGGAGGATCCCAGCACCCATTTTGCGTTTTTTTAACGCGGTAAGTCGGCGTGATCACTCCAAGAGTGGTTTCACCGGCTGACACTCTGTGGAGCAAATTTACATATCACACAATATCAATATGTAAATCAAAATAAAAGAGTCCAATTCCTCAAATACCAATCAGTCTATTATATTTCAACATTACTTACAATCCTAACAATCCTACAGTTGAGAAGTTGGGTGCCTCCTTTCGACGGGAAATTAGGTTGATTCGCTTTGCAACCCTTGACCCAGCCATAACGCACATACAATAAATGCCATCCAGCCGCTGGCGATATGCTAATTTTTTCCCACGCTACCTCCGTAATGTACGCACAATAGTTGATGTTCCTTAATATTGGCACCGGCTGCATCTTCCTCCAATTAGTTGACTCCGATCACCAAAGAAAAAGAGAGAGAGAGAGAGAGCTTCCATCGTCGCTCGGCCTTAATCAACGGTTAAGATCAAGTTCAAGGTTATACTGCCATCGTCATCGCTGCTCAACCTTCAACCTTAGTAATGGCACAAACCAACATTCAGCGGCCCTGTGTTTACGGGCAGAAGCTTCCAAATGAAAACGAAGTTAAGTTTGTCTTGATTTGATTGATAAATATTAGCTACAGTAGGAAATGCAAATGGACAGAAAATGCGCAAGTTATCTTCTTGCATAATAGTTGTTACATCTTCGCATTCAGTTTCCCTAATAATTTTCAGCGGCTCCTCAGCAATCTCCCAAATTTGTGGTTCAATATGTGTAGAAATTTTACACTGAGATGAAAGGAATATTTGTAAGACTATCACCGCCTCCAAGTTCACAAGTAGATTAGCATTGTTGAATCGAGCGTTTGAATATTAGATGAGTGATTTTGGGTACTTCACGATGAGTAATTTGGCGATGTATTTCAATCCATTTGAAAAACATTTCTTTTATTGTTGACTCTAGATGATGTGCGTGCTGTGTAGAGACAGTAAAATTTCAGAATTTGTTTTTTGCAATAGATTATTTTGACCCGACGGTTCGTTTATCGAGTTCATCGATAGATAATAATTAAGTGGTAAATGAAGATTCATTGTGTCAATTGATTGTGTTCGTTCTTCAGATTTTTTTTTACTCGTAAATCTTAGCCAATTGGTACATTGTTGCAAAATTTTCATTCCAATCATTCACCTCTGAATTTTGTAAAAAAATACTCATTTCAGCCACTATGTAGGGCCAACCTCCAGCACAATCATATATAATTATATGAAACACACCAACTGATAGTTGAAGCCTTAAAAGATCATTCGACATTACTTTCAAGGGTCATCGCTCGATCTTGTCCCTGTATTGAATATATCATTGGTACTTTGATTTTCAATTTCACGTTCAGGTGAGGTCAGCAAATTTGCGTGGGTCCCTTTCGTCGTTCTTTTCAATCCACAAGCATTCTACAACACACAATCTCTTGTGGGAATGGTTAAGCTGCCGCACACGCGTAGAAAGTTGTTTCAAAGTGCAATTTTTAACGTCGAAATTGGAAATGTTTGTCGAATAAAGCCGCTGCGGCGATCCCGGTTAGATAAGTATTATGCGATGATGCATTCCAGTAGCGAGGTATTGATTTTTCCTATCCAGTAATCCTGGTTCTACTTTGCTCTATGTTTTTTTGAGCAGAAATTCATTTTACTTTACTTTACTTACTTAACTATTCTTACTATTTTTTAGTTTAGTACAATAATAGAATTACAATGATAATCCTTACCAGCTCTTCACTTCGTGGAGTGGTCTATAGAAACGTGTCATATTTGCTTGCTGTTGACGCCGGAGTGCTAGAGATCCATGAAAGCCATGACAAGTTGTTCACAAGATTTAATGACTCTAGATTCCATGAGAAAACTTGCTGTGATGCACTGACTGATGTACAGACAGGTATCGATTTTATAAGGCTTTTTGAAAAATTTTTTACAACACCCTTAAATTGACTTCCGTAGCCTTATTGAGCAGTTTAGTACTGTTTTCCATTGATTTTGAGTGACTATGGTTCGGCACTGCTTCTATAGTAGCAAGGAAATGGGATTGGGCTAGGTGAAATTATGAAAAACTTTCTCAAAGTCACCAAATTCGACTCTTTTTTGTAAAGCCTGAATTTTTAACTCGGAATCAACAATAATCTGATTGTGTGACATTCTAATAAGATCAATCTAAAACCATCAAACAAAGAATAAATTTTCACTACCTTTTTTGTGTGATTTATCACATTTTATTGGCAATACACTTCGGATTTTCCAACAATAAATGAAACACCTTATGTTGCCTACTTTGATGTGTCTGATTTCCAAAATGTTCGTTTAAAACGCGGATGGTTATGCTGAGTGCGCCGCCAGCCCAAAAAATTTGGTTTTAAAGCCCACAAAGTGTAATGTGTATTGCAATGGAGCAAGTCATCTAAACCTGCTCTAACCAACAGTTCGTAATGTTAGTGCTGAAAATATATTTTGTTCAAATACAATAATTGCATCTCAAATGATTAAGCTCCAATTTTTATAGATTTTTTGTGCATATGAGCGACATGTCAATTCATAAAATTACGAAGTCAGTTTTGGTTACTGCGGTGATATTATTGAGTAAAAATTTGACTTCTGGGTACTTATTGCTTTTCAACTTACAAAGATCTTCTTCCATATTTTTCCGGTTTTGCGGCTGGAAGATTTTTAATGATGAGGTCACTTCAGTTAATACGGAAATTTCTATATTTTCTAAAAAATTTTAAAAGGCCCTTACTCTTAAATATTTTAAGTTTCACTGTTTCTGGGAAAACTTACGTTAATGCATAATCTGACGGACTGACAAGACCCAATGGTCTTTGTGAAATTTGTCTATTAAGGTTTAAAGGTCATTGGCAAGCAAATTCATGAACATAGTACTCATGACACCAAGCAAAACATATATAAAATGGCACCATGTTGCACATTTCCATGAAATTGTCTAACTGCTTGTATCTCCTTTTTAGACATTTTCTCAAGATATTCTTATTCTCCCCACATATTGCATACAACAAACATTCCAAAAATCTACCGAACTCCAATCTTATTATATACATAATTAGTCAAAAAAGTAAGCATATTCACAAAACAATAAACATACTCGATCCGACCCCTTTTATGATGATTATCTGTCAGAAAAAGGTAAGAAACATTTTCGAAGAAAACTTTTTGCCATATGGCATGAGAACATATTTTCCGAATGTATAAGTTTTCCGAGAGAAAAACTCATTCACAAGTAGCTCTCAGCTCTACACAACACATTTCCTCGAAAAGTTTTATTCGTTGTTATGTTTTCGACTTTTCTATGCCAGCGAATGGACCATTTGCATCTTCACACTTTCATGTCGTCTGTCAGAATTACAGGGAGAAAGTTGGGTGAAAGAAAGCAGAGATTTGTTTGATTTCAATACTCTAAAGTTTTTATGAAGGATTTCATGTACCAGCACAAGAAATGGAAATATGGGAGGATATAATCGATAACTCTACATTCGTGCAAAATGTTCGACACTTTAATTCGTGTTTTGATCTATATGCACTTTTATCAGATTTATTACTTTCATGTACAAACGTTTTTTTTTTTTGTTCAAAGGACCCACTCTACTTTTTTTATATAAAATTAAAAATGGAAACACCAGCGTAGAGAATATCATCGGTCATTTTGCAAAAGTATTAGAGATTTTTCTGTGCTCCGATCGTTTTCCAAAAAAAGTTTATATCATTTGTTCAAAAATTCATTAGATACTCATTAGCGCTTTATTTAGTATGCCTTATTTGGGCATTTAGCGTTAGATGCCAGGGTTTTTTTCGGTTTAGCACCACAGCTCCTTTCGAGCCTTCGATTAGCGATGGTTGGAGTATCTCATTGCCTTCATC
>OZ017741.1:168803784-169053784 GCA_963969285.1 Odontomyia ornata
TATTATCTCGGCGGTGGGATGAAAGTAACTAAATAACGGAGACATTCATTCCAATTTGGAAATGTGAAGAATAATGTCGTTTTGGCTGCATTGCCGGGAAATTGAAATCATCAACTCAACAGCTGTCGAAAAATTAATGTACCAATCCTCTGAGTTTTGGATATGCGCAAATCATCTTCAGATGAAGAGGGGGAGAATGCTGCCTGTGTATATTTTTGTAATTAACATCTACAAAGAGGTGAATTTTGGATTTTTGGTTACCAAATTATCCGTTTTTCAGAGAACAATCTATTTCGTAAATGTTAGCAACAATATATAACTCACTTT
Organism: Odontomyia ornata; assembly: GCA_963969285.1. NCBI lineage: Eukaryota > Metazoa > Arthropoda > Insecta > Diptera > Stratiomyidae > Odontomyia > Odontomyia ornata. Next base: position 168,804,112 of record OZ017741.1, read on the forward strand.
CATACTCAATTGGATCATATATTTTTTTCATGAGCCTGAACCCATTGAACAGTATATATACATATCAGTATTGGCATTCGGTTTGATAGGAGCTTGCCAACGCAACTAAAAGATAATATTTAACTATGAAAATAAAAAATAACATAATTTTCAGAATATAATAGCATCTGACGTACATATGTCCCAATTCAAGTGGTTCAAGATGTTTAACAAATATCTCGTTCTGCAATATCTATCATTAAACGCACAGCTATGCTCAAGAAACATCACAGATGCAAATCAATTTATTTTTTATTTGTCATCGATCAAAATATCAGAAATTTTTAACGTAATTTGAAATAAAATTTTTTGCTTCGGAAATAAACTCATAAATGCTATTAAAAACTTCAAATTTACATCTACGTTTTAGACCACTCAAAATTAAATAATTCTTATTGGTTAAAGTTAACTTATTCTTTTTTATAAGCAATTTTTCTCTTGGCTTTGACTAAAACGTTTAAATGTTTAGAGAGCCATTTAGGAAACCTAGATGGATAAACAACTAAAGTAGGAACATGTTTACTGATCAATTTATTTAAAATTGAAAAACAAGAACTGTCATTTTCATTAACTGATATGTTAAAAAGATATTGCACGATTGCAATAATCAAGAGAAGATACAATACCTTTGGCATCCAGCTTTTTAAAGTTTCTTCTAACAATACTATCGGTGAAGAGATCAAAAAGAGAATCAATAGAATTATGAACTTGAACGTTAGCTACATTAGAAAATCCGAGATCTAAGTTGTTGCCTTTATTACACACTTAGAACGTTGAAAAAGTTCATTTCCATATAAAATAAAGGGTGATTCATAACAAGTGTACACATGTGAATGGGCCTTAACTCTTATTTATCACCAACTTCAGGTCCATATATTGACAGATTATGACAGTTTGGTCTTTTACAATTCTAACCATGGCGTCATATACATCAGCCGAACGTTTTATTATTGTTAAAACTTTTTACAAAAATAATGAATCGCCAGTGCAAACATTTCGCGCTCTGCGTGAATTTTTTGGTCAACATAATCGACCAAGTTCGCGGGTTATTTCAAGAATTGTGAAGAATTTCGAGGAGAACCATATTCTGTTGGACGAAAAAATTCAACAAGCAACCCAGTATCCCGAAAAAGTCACTGTTTGGTGTGGTTTTTGGTGGGTCAGAGTCATTGGTTCGTATTTCTTTGAAAACGATGAGGGAAATGCGGTTACCGTGAATTCTTGGAGCTATCGAAGCATGTTGGAAATTTTTTTTTAGCCAGAATTGGCTGAAATGGATTTGAGAGACATTTGGTTTCAACAAGACGTCGCTACATGCCACACTTCACGCGAAACAATCAATTTATTGAAGACCAAGTTTGGAAATCGAATAATTTCACGAAATGGACCCATAAATTGGCCGGCGAGATCGTGTGATTTGACTCCTTATGACTTCTTCCTTTGGGGATTTCTGAAGGATCGTGTTTACGCTGATGCTCCCAAGACTACTGAAGCATTAAAAAACAATATTCGAGCCAACATACGCCTAATAACGCCGGAAATGTGCGAAAATGTCATCGAAAATTACAATCATCGTTTAATAGTCTGTAAAGCAGCACGAGGTGCACATATGCCCAAAGTAATGTTTCATGTTTAATTGTTCGGGACCAATTTTCATAATAAATAACCATTACAGCTCAATCTTCGTACACTATATTTTTTTTCGACAAAAATGTGTACACTTGTTATGACTCACCCTTTAGTAGAGATAGTTGTAGCCGCAGATTGGGTAAATCGTCAGCTGCTGCCGTACTTAAACTTGGTTACCATGTGACCAAAAAATGTTTGGTAGATTGATAACCAATTAAAACAAGTTGAGTAAGCAGGAGAGTGCTCCTACCAGAAGGTCGTTGTAAACATCCTAGGGTTAGAAACAAGTTTTCTAATGGCGTGAATCGATAACTTTGAATTATTCATCCAATACTTGGATATTAAATCGTTCAAATTTATACAAAAGATGCACAGTTTCTTTCATAAGCACAGTGCAGCCGCCAGTTTAATCTAGCTTAAATGATTTTTCTGAATGCTCTGCCGATTGAATATGTTCAAGTTAAACATTATTCCTTAAATTTTCATGAAATTGAAAGAAAATAAAAGTGTCTAAGTCAATTTTAAATATATATAGGGTTTTCCAATAAGAGGTGTTATTTTGAATAGATTTTGTGATTTAACACCTTGCGACTTCTTCCTTTGGAGCCACGTGATAGAGAAGGCCTACGCCAATAGCCCAGCGTCAATTCAAGATCTCAAAGATGAAATTCGTGAGGCTATCGAGGACATAGGGCAGACACTTTGCGATTTGGTTATGGTAAATTTCATGAAGAGGATATGGTCCTGTAAGCGTGTCGTAGTGATTATTTGCCTGATGTTTATTTTTGCTATTAACGGCATATCTTCTTCTTTATAATGAAATAAACATACGATCATTTATTTAAAAAAATGGCATTTGTCTTTTAATATCAAAATAACACCTCTTATTGGAAAACCCTATATCAACCATAAACACGTGTTATTGTTGTTGTCATTCCATATAATTGAAATGGCTATAACTCACTTGATTATGATTCGATCTCAATTAAATTTTGTGAACATATATATCTTATGTCAGTCTATATAATTGCAAAATTTCAAGAAGTTTAAAGGTACTGTTTTGATTTTATAGGCAAAATGTAAAATCTACAAATCATACTATTATTAACAAAGTTGAGTGGGTATTTGTTGCCCTTGTACTCATTAAGGCCCACGTCCGTGATAATTTTCAGATTTTGCGGCTGACAGGTGTCCAATCGCGAGGGGGGGTACACAAATTTTGCGTACATTTTGCCTTCCCCTGGACCCCCTAATTCATGAAATGATTTTTTTATTTCAGATTCTAAAAGTTTTAATCAAGACTTTTCATTTGATACTCGACTACCTTTGATTAAAAAAATTTTTAAGGGTTCATTCGTTATTAGGGGGGACCCCCCTTAACAATTTTTTAAATTTTTGTTAAGGCCTTAAATTTTGAGAAGCTATCACTTCTGACCTTTTCACAAAGTTTGAGCATTCTAGCTTCTATAGTTTCTGAGGAAATTAGCTGTGATGCACGGACAGACGGACGGACAGACGGACAGACAGGTCGCGAAACTAGTAGGACTTTGTAAAAAAATTTTTTTACAAAGACCTAAAAATGGGATAATTAGGCAGCAAGGTTGAAGTATCTTCAATAAAAAGTCCAATTTTTTGATGCTTTTCAGCTGCACATTCAGGTGAGATACAAACTGCTCCAACAATATATTTCTTTTCATTTTTATGTTCACAAATCAACTTTTGGATGACATCGAGGTAAATACCGATACGAAAATTGTATTCATAGTAACCATGCGATTTTTGCATAGCAATCAGTACTCCCTCATCTCTTGTTACATCAAGACTTAATTTTCTATCATCTCTAAAAACATGATAGTCCGTAAGTTCATGTTCCGCATCACTAATATTATTTTTGAGTCCGATTTCAGTTGTTACCAAAATATCGTATTGAACAGAAAATAATGAGATCTCATTTTGAAATTGTTCAAGCTTAATACCCATGCCCTGAAAGCTTTAGGAAAAACGCTGGGATCCAAAGAGCCGTCATGGGGAGTTTTATATTTAAGGTTTTGTAATGTGAATTTTACAAAGACCTACTAGTTTCACGTCCTGTCTGTTCGTACGTTACAGCAAGTTTCTCAAGCTTTGTGGAAAATTCGGAAGTGGTGATCTCTCAAAAGCTGAGGTGTCATTGAACATTTCAAAAATTATATCGAAGTGACCCTTAAACAATTTTTTATCAAAAGTAGTCGAGTGATTAAAACTTTTAGAACATGAAAAAAGTTGTTTTATGTACCGGGCGGCCCAGAGGTAGGCAAAAAGTAAGGAAGACGTGTGTCCCCCTTCCAGATTGAACAGCTTTGACCCGAAAAATCTAAAAAGCATGGAGGTAGGTATTTTTAAGTAAAAAGGCAACTTATGCCTCTGAAATTTAAATTCACTCAACTTCAATTAATATAAAACCCTTTTGCCCACAAAATTTCATTGTAAATTAACCCGTTCGGGGGGAAAACGTCCACCACAGCCCAAACATTTTTCTTTTGTCTTATACGCCAGGAATTGGCATAGATTTAACATATTTTTTTTAGAACATTCGAAAAACGTAAAATAAGTATCCTGTTAAACCGTCACAAACATGTGACGTTTGTTGAAAACTTCTGGCTATAGCCCACGTGTCACATTGAATAAGATAAGATTGAGTAAAGAATAAAATGTCGAGTCAATTTTGTAATATAAAAAATTTTTTATGACAGATTTTAAAGCATTTATCTACACATAATTCAATTGGCTGCCCGTAGTTGGTTTAACAAGTCTCACAGGCATAGAATGTAGTCTTGCGCCGTTTATTTTTGGCGCGGATGAAGCATCTAACTCGTTTCTCCAGTTTTTGCACGAAATGTTGACTGCAAAAATTTATGCTGCGTGAAAGCCCAGAAACATTGCTCCTCAAATTCAGCAGTTCAGCAGTTCATTATTATATAACCAACAAGCATTCCAAACTGCCACGTCAAATATATAAAAATAAAGTGTCAAATACCAGCTTATTGATTTCCGGGGCGTGGAATAGTAGGATCAGCTCTATCAATGCCCGACATATTATTAAAATCAGCTGCAGTAGACGACTTAATTACAGCATCACCTCTTTTTGATACTACTTCTTGGAATGACACTTTGTGTTTTGTAGATATTGTTAAGACAACACGCCTGTCGTTCCACTTCTGAACCAAAATATTTCCTTTTCTTGCAAAAATGAACTCGCCTTTTTTTTAATTTTTTATCCATTACTATTTCCGATTTCTGCGAAGTTGCCCACAACGTGCGTTTTATCTCTGTCAAGAGAGGTGGTTAACTGGACACTATTGTAGTAATTGTCCATAAAAATAGTATGTCCTGTTTCTAAATATTTCTCCAACAACTTCTAAACAACACAAGAAGAGTGGCCATCTTCATTGGGTACTGTATTTTTTCCACTGTAAACCAAAATATTTAACACAAATCATCAGGTGTACACAGTTCGTATATCTTGATTCCATATTTTGCTCTCTTCTGTGGAATATATTGCTTAAATGTCAGACGTCCTTTTCGCAAGAGTAAAGCTTCTTCTATGGATAAGTTCTCACCCGGATAATAAGCACTTTGAATATTACGAAGTACGCGACTCAATACCTGATGGATATTATGAAGGCGATTTGTTTGATCGTCTATTTTAGTGTAGAACTTTAGGCAGCGAAGTATTGATTCAAATCTATTTCTCCCCTTAGTTTTACCAAACAATAGGTGATTATAAAGTGTGTTGGTGCTCGAGTATGTTTTTAATGAAGGCATCCGAATATTCCCTACCATAATGCAATGGCCAAAGAACTTTTTCATTTCATCCTCTGAAAATGCAATCCACTTTTATAGATTTGAATTATAGGAAACATTTAACCTATTTGTCATAATTTGAGCTTGAGTCTTGTTCCATTGCATTGTCAAATAGTAATAAAAAAGCTTCAAACGGTGAACATTTTTCTGAGAGACTCACTTTTAGTCTCTCTTCTACAGTGAACTCATGGATTGTAGGATTGCATCGTGTTGAAACCACTCTGAACCACTTTGTAACACATAATTGTTGCCACTGTTAATGGAGCCATAACTGTTTTCGAGCCAGTAACCACCATGCGTTCCACCAGTCATTAATGAATTTGATGAGCTACTCGTTTCCTCACTATCCGCAAAAGAGAAATTATCTGTTGAATCCAGTATGTCTTCATCACTCACCATTTCTTCATCACTGGTGTAAACAACATATCTCTTCCTCATCATTTTGTTAATCGGTATAGTTCTTTTAAAAATAATGCAATGTCTATCTATTAGACTTTAGTCACTTACCTAGCAATTTGAATTTTATTTATTTTTTTTATTACTGTTCACTAGTTTTTTAACGATATTTTTATTGGAAACAAGATTGTTCTTTGAAATAAAACTATTGAGATTTAATATATTTTATAACTCCGAAAGCCTTTTGAAGATTTGTCCGTTCAATAAGTAAATCTCAACGAGAGTAAACCTAAATTTCTCAATAAACTACTCCTGATAATATTACATCTGGCTTTCAAATGTTTCAAAGGATCTTCAATATTGCATATTTTGCATTTTTTTCTTTATTGTATCTTTAATTCAGTTTAGGCTTATGGTACATCACGACACGATAGCGGCTAAACGATCGCAATTAACACATGGTTAAATGGGAGCGCGCACCACGAGAGAGATCTGCGATTTTCCCTTAAAACCAGTGCATTAGGCAAGACGATTTTCGGGTTGCATGATACTCGCGCATGCGCACATAATTGGAAATTTGATGTAGTCATGTAAAGAGGTATGTCGACTAAGTACAAATATGAGACTCACGATCTTAGCATGCTTGGCATATGTATGTATTCCTGGCAAGGACATACCCTGACCATATCAGTTCTGCACATGCCTGAAAATACTTAGCAAATCTTGCCATATTGTGCTTACGTTTGCGGCTAAAAATCGTACGTTGCGAAAGTCGTGTCGTAATGTGCCATAAGCCTTAACTGAAACTCTTTCCAAATATCTTTGAGTCATTAAATTCCATCTCTCGATTTATTTTTGTTTTCGAATTTTCTCACAAGTAGAGCATAACCCCAACCAATTAGCACTAAGATGCGAACACAGATTCCAAACGCAAGCATTTATAGAACATTTCATTACAAGCAACATTTCTTTTTTTTCAGGATTCCGAGTAATGGAAACAATTAAACTTTTTCACATGACCTACGCAACCTACATCTTCAATTGCTGTATAAAATATATACAATTTAATATAATCCCAGACCAAGGGCAGCCTCCATATTTTTGACTGTTCTAGAACTGGAAAGTTTTGTACAAAACCCAAAATTAACTAAAATCGCCTTTCACATATATATGACGCTGGGCTGGGTTTAGAAACCACTGTATCACATATATGTATGTGACGGTTGGTAGCTAACGGGTTAATATAAGACCCTTGATCCAAAAATGTTACGAGAAGAATCTGCAAAGCGATTTCCCCGGCGCCGTACGACGTGACCACGGGGATGCCGACCAACTTGCAGAGATGGATTACGGGGCGCCACACGCTCACTTTTTAGGGTTTTGTAAAATAACTTTACAAAACCCTGCTTGAATCGCGTCCTGTCTGTCCGTTTGTCCATCCGTCCGTGTGTCACAGCACTTTTTCTCGCACACTACCAAAGCTAGAAACATCAAATTTTGTATACAGGTGTAAAGTAGTGCCCTCTTCAAAATTCAATTACAAAATTTTTTTAAGGTATTTAAGGGTGGGTTTCTCCATATAGGGGAGTGGCCCCTGAAAAAAAAATAATGAAAGGCAACCGATATGGGTATCAAATGAGAGGTTTTGATGAGAACTTTTCAAAACAGGTCTTAAACTGACAAATTTGAAAAATGTTGTGTCCCCCACGCGATTGGACACTTGTGATCCGAAAAATCTGAAGAAATTATGAAAGCCGGTGTTTATGAATACAACAACAACAAATACCTTACAAGTCCAAATTCGCTAAACTTTGTTAATAATAGTATAATCTTCGAAATTCACATTTTTTCCAATCAAGTCCTATAGATAACCTTAAACTCTACGAAATTTTATATTTAAGAAGTCTTACAAAAGGTTCTAATATTCTGTAAGTTTGATGAAAATCGAATCATACTCACGGAAGTTATAGGCATTTGAAATTTCTCCAATTACAACAAAAATAACACACGAATTTGGTATTTTATGGACTTCGAATCAGACATTGCAGTTTTGGTTTGATTTCCTTAAAATTTTCAGATAAGATCAATGACATCAATATCTTTAGGAATTCATGTTTGAGTGATTTTTGTTAGTTTGGCGACCGTTGAAAATGGAGAAACAATGGATTTTCTTTTAAACGTGCACATATTTTTCTTGATTTTATTCGTTGCTGGTGACTGCATTTCGTAAGTTGAGTGCAAAACCTTTCTGACATGAGCAGAATCTGTCTACCCAACTTGTTTATCCCCGGAGTCGCCTAGTAGCCTGAAGCGCCAACTTTCGATCAGGGCCACCGCATCTATCCCCACCAAGAATAGAAGGAAGAATCACCTTACACAAAAAAAATCGCTGGCCACTTTCCAGCTCTAGGAATTGCTTGTCACCCATACACGGGGAATCTCCACTGCGTACTTCTCAATTTCCACTAAAGTAAAAGGGTAGTCTTTCGTCTCAATTATTCTGTGATTTGCTCCGCTCTTAACGCCAACCTCAGACGACTACTCATATCGTCTACCGTCGCCTCCTCCCTTTCTCCAATCGCCCTCCGAATCACGCCTCTCTTTCAATGTTTTCTTCCGAATAAAACCCGCCTCACACGCTGAACCAATCACTCCACCAGTCACATTAACTTAATCGCTTTCCCATAAAATATCTTCTTCTTTTGTAGCACTACAGCCCCTCTCGCGCATTCGCCTCCTCCAAATAGCGCCTCAAACTGTCTCGGGCTATTGACCACGTCCTCCAATTTTAAAATCCAACAGCGATGACCTGTCTTCGTCGACCGAGCCAGACCAGCGTTTCGTCGGTTTCCCCACTGGTCTCCGGCCTTCAATTCTCCCAACGAATACCTTCTTGGGTATCCGTTCTTTACCGATACAATTCATCTCGCCAGCCCATTGCAGCTTCCGCAGTCTTTCAATCGTTGAGACCTCCGGCTCGTCAAATATTTCATACAGCTCATGGTTGTATCGAACTCGCTATTGGTCCCCGTCTAGCTCCGCTCTGATTATTCGCCTCAGGATCCGTCGCTCAAAGGCGTTTAATATATTTGCGGATGCTTGGGTTAGGGTCCATGTTTCGCAGCCATAGCATAGCACAGGTCTTATGACGGATTTGCATACTTCGAGCTTTGTTTTCCTGTGTATGCAGCAGGTCTTCAAGATCGTCAAAACTGAATCAAAATATATTATTTGCGAGCTGGATTCTTCGGCGTATTTCGTCTCTTTCGTTATTGTTTCTCGTTATTTTGGCGCCTAGACACACAAAATCGGCCGCATTTTCGATATTGTATTCGCATGTATGATATTTTGTGTATTTGAGGTATTTTTCTTTGACTGCGTCATGAGCTTTATTTTAGTCTCATTAATTAATTTTGCTTCGCTGTCGAGTTTCAGGAAAAGTTCTTTGGTGGTTGTTAACGACCGTGACAAAATATTCAAGTCGTCTACATAGGCTACTACTTGGTTTGTATATTAAATTACCTCTTGTATCAACAGGTAGCTTTCTTATGACATATTCCAGAGCCAAATTGAATATCAACGGGGCCAGCCCATCTCTGTGCTTTAGTCCGGTGTTTGTGCCAAAGGAATCGGTGAGTTGGTTATTGATGCGGACTTGGGAGTTCGATGACGTCATTGCCATTTTGGTGAGACAGACTGATATGGCTTGGACGCGAAAGCAAAGTAAATTTGGTGTACGTCTATGTTGAACTCTCAGCATTCCTCAAGTACCCGCTTGACAGTGAACAATTGGTCTATTGTCGATCTACCTGCTCTAAAACCGCCTTGATACTCCCTAATAATACTGTATGGCGTATGATTTGATTTCAGTTTCTAAGGTTTTTGAAAATATTTTATACGCCGTACAAAGTAGTAATATGCCTCTATAGTTTTGGCACTGTAGCTTGTCACCTTTTTTGTGGATAGGGAATATAATTGATTGGCAACACTCGTTCGGCATATGACCTTGTTGCCAAATGTGCTGGACGACTTTATGGATTGCTTTCTGAACACTACTGCCACAATATCTAATGAGCTTCACTGGAATCTCACTTTAATATTCTTTTGGGCTTTGATGGTAGAACAAATATCATCCAGAGTTGGTGCGACCAATTGACGCTCTCCGGGAATATAAATATGCTCTGATGTTCCGAGGCTGCACGGAGGATTGAGGAGGTTCTTGAAATATCATGCGCCGATGTCATCAAGGCAGAGCAGAGTCTTGGACTGATAATCTCGCTTCAGGCTTTTCACTACTTTGCATGCTTGTCTTGTATTGTTGCTCACTAGATTTACATCGATATTTCTCATTTGGCCGTGATATTTTTTGTCTTCATTCTAATTATTTTATTCGCTACTCTCCAGAGATTTTCACATTGCTCTCTCTTCGTCCTGGTTTTCCTACCTTAATATTGTTTGTAAACCTGATTATTTTTGTTTAACGCATACTGGCACTCATCATCGAACCAATCATTTCTTTTGCTTCGGGCTTTATGGCCGACCATCTGTTCTGCCATGGTCTTAATAGCCGCTTTCATTTCCACCCATAGCTCGTGGCTTGTTTTCAGCGATGTGTCTGATAGGATTGCTGGTTGGTTGAAATTTTTGCTGTAAAATGTTTTTTCTGATTAGTTCCGTCTAAGCTTTCACTGGGAGTTCCGGAGACCAATAATGGGTTTGCCAATAAATTCATGAACAGGTTCACGGTCAAATGAGCCACTCATCCCAAGGCAAATTTTTGAATTATTTCTATGAAAATGTTTGTTTTTATCGAGCCTGGCAGTATTCTGCGCTGTCGCTCAGTCCGTATGTAAGTCTTTCCATCCGTTGGTCCGCTAGCAGAAGCAAAAGGAAAATAGAGACAGATCTATAGCGGAGACTTAGCAATGTGAAATTAATTTTGAGGAAGATGAGACCTAACGTCACTAGTTTGAGACAGTTTTTATGAACACAAAAGCTGAAGAGCTTGGAACCTTTAAGAAAGAAGTGTTTTTAACTTTCTTAGGCTATGTGATAGTCATGTGGAATATTAAATGAAAGGTCTTGAGTGAGACCTTTTCAATATAAGTGTTATAATTGTTTTTCTATCGAGGGTTACGAAAAGACTACCAATATAAGCTCATAAATATTTTAATATACACAGTTACTTTGTTACTATTTTGTCTACACAATAATATCTATCAATGCATATTTTTTGCAAGAGCCCATTTATGCATCAGACACCCAGACGTTTTTTTTTCATAAAATTTTGAAACCAGTCAACTTTTTTAATGGACAAGGTGTACTTGGAAATTGTAATATATGATGGTACTAGGGAATCCAGTTTATGTTATTTCTTTTGACATTGGTTTTGGATGTTTTCCCTTTCATCCCATTTCTAGTATTTTCAGTCTTTCAGCGCTTAAAATCTTTTTAAACCCTGCCAGTATTATTAATTTGATTGGCGCTTAATATTTGGTTTTTTTTTTTTAATTCCGAGCCTTTGAAAAATGTGGTATCGTAAGATTCAATTTGCTTGCTAAAGAACTGAAAATAGAAAAAGACAGCTTCCTTTTAATTTTGTGTATTATTTTTATTCTCGAAATCGATTTTCGACCGTAATCGTTCGGTCTTCTTCAGCGATTAATCGCTGAAGAAGACCGAACGATTACGGTCGAAAATCGATTTCGAGAATAAAAATAATACACAAAATTAAAAGGAAGCTGTCTTTTTCTATTTTCAGTTGGAGTATTTTGTCAAGGCGAAAATGAATTCGATTACAAATATTGCTAAAGAAGTTGCAATCATTAAACTTTGCGAAGAGGTCAGAGGTGATAGCCTAGTGAAAATTTTGGAATGCTGCCCTTAAACCCTTCGGAAATCGTTACCAAAGGTATTATTTGAAAAAGTTATTAAATAAAAGGGCTTGTCAAGAACTTTTAAAATTATGTTTGACACTGAAATAGTAGAAATATGGTGTGCAGATGTCCAATTCCAAGTAGTAAAAGCGAGCCGTAATCAAAGATAAAGCATTGCAGTTTTCTACTCATAAATTTTCATTGTATTATAATAAAGCTGATACAGCTCCCTGAACTTTCTAAAATTATAAAAACAATAGTGCATCTAAATAACACATCAAACGAAAAGATGTTAAATAAGTGGTCTAAATTAAGGAATATTTTAGTCATAGCTGAAAGATATCCCGTGGATGTCTTTCAAATGCACCAAAAAAGCCTAAGCAAAAAAGATAAACGATAACTCGTGGATATCTTCAAAACGCGAACTTCAATTTAGACGAGTTTTCTGTTATACTTGTAAAAGTGAGTCATCATTTCCTCATAGTTTCAAAAGCCTCAAGAACGTGTAACAGTAGGTCCCCGGACGGCCGAGAATAAAAGTCTTCTCAGTTTCCGATGATGTGGCAGATGGGAGGAGTCTGCTAAATTTGGGATTTTTCCGGGTCCATTTCTGATAGGTTATGCATTATACAACTACTCAACAAGATATGCATCTACAGCCAGCGTTCTTACTACAGCCGGATTGCTGCAATTATGTAGAAACAGTGGAACCTGGTCAATCAATTGTCACTAGGAGCAACTCGCTGTTGAGGCCGCTTTCTATTAATCAACAATCTGATTTACTAGTCATCAGCCCACTTGGTTCTTCGTCCAACAGCCGGGGAGCGATTCCAAAGAAAATACCACCTCCAATTCAACATCAGGAATCGAGCGACCACGTTGCCTCAACAGATCTCGATTCTCCTGTCATTCGCGCTTCTATTTCTTTGAAGAATATCTTCATCTCTAGAGTGGCGTACGAAATTTCTGTTGAAGACTTAAAGCGTTATGTCACCAAAAAGTTTGGATCATCCGTTAAGGTTTTTAGTGGTCATAAGATGACTAAGGAAAATCTAACGGACAAAGTAGTTGCCTCATTTAAAATTGTGATTTCTGCAAATACTAATATTGTCCTGAATTCGAATTGCCAGCATGCTGGTATACTTGTTCAGCCGAGAGACGAAGAAATTTTCGTTGGTCAATAAACGAAATCCCAAGGCTTTAGTCACAAGTAATCTTGATGAATATTCTGATAATCATAATGTTTATCACACTGTATCCTCTTTAAACCTCAATGAATCTCTTTGAAACCTTAATACTGTTCAATCTAACTTCTCTTCTCCTAATAAAATGTGTATCTCTATTTTTTACCAAAATGTACGACGATTAAGGACCACGCTTGGGGAACTCTTTATCTCCTACCAACTTAATAAAGATTCTATTATTTGCTTCTCCAAAACCTGGCTGAATGTAAAAATTGTGAGAAGTGAAAGGTCATATTGTATATAGATGTGACCGCGCCGTAATTGCTACTAATAAGGTTTTGGTTGCAGTTCACAAAACTCTACCTAGTTTTTTTGTTCTGATTTCTGTTTTTCTCATACTTTAGAATGTGTTATTGTCAAAATTTCTCTCCCTCATAATACAGAGTTTTTGATCTCGTCTATTTATATTTCCTGTAATTCACCGTTAACTGTTTATGAGACGCTTTTTGATCTATCCTCTTTTCTAGTTTTGCGACACCTTCACGCCAAAATATTGGTTTTACGGGGATTTTAACTTACCATTCATAGAGTGGAAGAATTATCCTACTTCCTCTATTTCGTCAGTTGGTCCTTTTTCTATAACCCTGTCATCTTTCCTATCTCATTACTCCTTTTCTCAATTTAATCCGCAATCCGAATGGTCGTTGACATTGTTCTATCAAATGTTGCAGTTAGTTACTTATCTGTATCTCAAGCCATACATCCGTATGTTCCTCCTAATCGACATCACCCTCCCTTATCTATAGATCTTATAGTCGGTGAAATTAAATTTAACCCGTGAGAAGGCGCGCTATGAGCATTTTGCTCACGGAAAATTTTTATCGTTATTTTCAATGTTAGGGATATCGTATCGTGGCAACCTTCTCAGTAACTTCCTATAAATTTTTGCCCTTACACCTGATCTACCTCACACACCATTTAGTGCCACTGTGACCGCGTAGTGAAGTGTTTGTTCGAATCGTGTCTACAAGTGCGGCATTTTGCTCATTGCTTTGGGTTTTTTCTTTATTTTAGGAACATGTGTCTCAATGCATTCGAAGAGTGTTTCATAGAATGAAGAGACTGCTTCCTCTAAATCTAAACTTGAAAGATAGTTCCAATCAATATTGGCAAGATAAAATTTAATGCTATTATAATCAGCATTTAAGAAATCAAATGCAATACAGTCATTGTACGTTCGGGAAACAGTTACATCAGATATGGGAAGTTCAACCGAAGAAGCGAAATGGCTTCGTGTGTTAGCGAAAAGGTTCTCTTTGTCATTGGTTGGACTTACCACAACATCGTCATAAGCATTGGTAAAAATAAGATCCAACCAGTTTCCGTTTTGGTTGGGAGTAAGTGATACTTGTTGTAAGTCATTACCAAAAATAGCATTGATTAGATTTAGATCGATGGTATTTGAGAGGTTTACTGGTAGAAGATGGTTATCAGTTTCATAAGGAGTAAAAGATAAATTAGGGCGGTTAAAGTCTCCCAAAATTATAATTTGATCATGTTCCTCTAGAGATGCAGCAATAGAATTTATAATTTCATATATCTTCTCGAAGGAGGTTTTGTCAGATTTTGGTGGAATGTAAAATACCCCTACGTATAAAAACCACTTGCCTAAGCGTATTCGAACCACCTTATGTTCAGAAGTTTTATAGGAGGTAGTATCAACGTTTTCAGAGGCCATGGAGCTTTTGATCGCAATCAACACTCCGCCACCTTTGGTTAGGCCTGTGGATGAGTAGTCACGATCGGCTCTATAAATGGTCCAGCTACTGTCTAGAATTTCTTCGTTTATGTAACCATCATATAGCCAGGTTTCGGTGAACGTTAATACGTTAAAATGACAGGACTTAGCATCAAGGTATAATTTATTTATTTTCCCTCTCATACCGCTACAATTATGGTAAAATAGTTTAAAACCATTCAATGGTAAGTTAGTATTAGGAATAATATTTTTTAAACTCTTCTCTTGCTTTTTCGAGCATAGAGACATTCTTAGATCTCACATGCAACGAGTATGTTTCCAGATCATTTTTTACCTGGTCAGCAGAAATTCCGAGCTGCTCGTGATATTTTACAAATAGATGTCGTAATGGCTCAATCTCAATTGGCAGGCTTTCTTGCTGAATTAGTACTTTGAGATTTATTTTGGTTTTACCATCGAAACAGGTTGATTCAGGCGCTTTGTGCATGTAAGCAAGATAAAGTCGAACGCAATCAAACAATTTGTGGTCCCTAAGTCTAGAAAGTAGATATCTACTCTCAAGATTATCCTTCATATCTGTAGACAACTTCACAGGAGGTGGGTTTAGTGGGTCTAGGTGACTGACATTGATAGTGTCTGAAACTGGCGGAACAAGGATTATATCCTCAGAAGACCGAGCCAACGTATCACCACGGACAAAATTTGAGTAAGGTGTTAGTGTAGTTGATTGTACAGAAGTTTTTTGGGAGAGGCTATTAACAGGTGCAATCATCGGTTCAATCAGAGGAGAATTTTGCATCTCATTACTCTGAGTAGTCTGAGTTTCAGTAGAAATTTGTCTCTCCAAGTGTCTATCATTTGAAGAGAAAGTCGACGTCTGAGAATAAGACTGAATCGTATCAGAAGAGTAAGTCCTTGATGACGAGCCAACTATATTGGATGTTGAAGATCTTCTACTTCTCATTAAATTTTGAATACATTTTTGATTGGTTTTTAAAAATTTCTGAAAATCATCTTTATTTTTATTTTGACCAATCGTCTTACTCTAAGTGAATTTAGATTTGGATCTCTATTTCCTAAAAGTCATTCCATTCCAGTTCTAGCACTTGTTATCCTCTTGTAGATCAATGAACATCCAGGCATATCGTACAGGAATATATACTTTGGAGAATTTGTACTTGCGTTGCACCAACTCTACAGAACAGTTTTCAATTAAGAGCTCAAATTTGAGAAATTTCCTCATCCACACAACATCTGCCGACTTTGGAGCTCCTTTGACGAAAAATACCTGGTATTCAGGATTTTTCCGGTGTGATTCGGGCATTATTTTCAGATGTTGGGAACTCACCATTTTAATTTTCTCGATCCGCCTGTTCCATTCCTCTTCCAACCAGGGAGTGCCACATTGGATAATGTTATTTGTACACCGAACAGGAGATTTGGTCGACTACATATTTGCGACAGGGGTTATTTTCTTCATGGGAGATGTAAAAGCATCCTTCACTTCTTTGTGGCTAGAGTTGACCGTTGCTGCTTGCTTAAATTCTGCGAGTATCAGCTCGTGATTTAATGATGGCGTTGAATTTACTTTAGAGTTGATTTCTTCAAGCAAATTTTTTTCCATACTATTAATGGCTCTTAGCAGTTGTTGCTCCAAATTTTCGGCAATTGTGAATTTTGTTTGGAAATTTTGCTATCGATATCAGAAACCAGTTTTTCCAAATCACGCAGGCGAGTACCGATAGTGCTATATGACAAGGATGCCGATGCATTAAACGGATAATTAATCGATCCATCCTTCACTGCTAAAGCATCTTTCAATTCTTCTAGCTTACTTTCTTTGGGTCGTCTTGCAACAATAATCTTTAATTGAAATAAGCGCACTCTTTAGTATTTAGACCAATGTTTCAAAGTCAAAGTCAAAATTCGATCAAATTTGTTAATAAAATTTTAAGAATTTTACGTTTTTGACTATAAATTTACGTAATTGAATAAAATTTACTCAAAACTCTAACCTTAGGAGTAGGGGTAAGTATTCTGCAAATTTCAGAATAATCGACTCATAAAAAACTAAGTTACAGCCGACTGATTATTTAACAATTACAACAACATATCATACCGTGGATACACACGTTTGCAATTAAAAATATTTAGTAATATTGATGAAAATTATAGAAATGTTTTGTGACATGGATACCTTCTCATTACTATTCAAACAATGAGATCAACGCGCTCAAAATAAAATAGCGGCGAATTTAAATACATAACTTATTTGAGTTTATTTAACTTAATTTACGGAATCTGTTTATGAGTCACATCTTGATATTCAGAAGACGGTTTGAGTTCCTTTGTTTACAAAACCCTTTTGGCAGGAGCACTCCCCTTGCTACTGCAACTTGTTTTCAATTAATACAGTTGTGATTAATTCCATCGCACAACCGTCCAAATCTCAACCTAGGCGTTGAGATTTATTGTTAGGGTAGCCCATTCCATGATCGTAACGGAATCCGAGGTGATATGGTCAATATCACGCTCAACCGTGTGATTATTAGCAAATTTTTCAATTAGTACCCATCACAGCTAGGTGGGCTGATAGTTCGACAGCAGCATCAAAGGCTCAAATTCGATGCCGCCACCAAGATTTGAACTTGGAAGCTGCTGCGCAGGTGGAGTGTGCCCTGACCCACTGCTCCATACGAACTGATTTATTTATTACTTACCTTATACCAGCAATTATCAATACTCCTATCAGGGTATGATGAATAAGTGTATGACAGAAATCAGTTTTACTCGTTCTTAGTCAAGAAGCTCAGCATCTGATCTGATCCCATTGTTTAATAAAACAGGATAAATGGAAATAATCTTTTTTAGAGGAAGTTTGATTAATAATAAAAACATATCTGAAGCTAAAAGAAACCCAAGCGAGAAGCATGGTTTAAAGAGTAAATTCATTCAATAAAATCATCGTATGTTCTATGTTATTTATCAAGCGAATTTATGTTCACATTACTTTGGTATGAAAAATTTTACAGAATGTTGAATATTCACTACTGTTTAGTTAATAATAAATTCGCGGCGATTTTTGTAAACAATGAGTCTTATTTTTTCGGACGGTACAGCGGGTTGCAGTTTCTGTTACTAAAAATTTATTTCAATCTCGACAACCCTTACGAGTAAATCTTCAAAGGACATCGTGGCAGGTAAATCAGCCAACTGACTCCAAAGTTCGACAGATATTCCCTAAAAAGCGAAAGAAAGAAGACGGGAGAGCCTCAGGAGAATCTGATGGCGTGTCGAACTAATGGCCAAACGACTCCCTATCCCGATCACCTCATGCGTGTGAGTATGCAGAAAGGACGTCCGGCGAATAGAGCAAATCAATAACTCCTGGAAATTTTGGGCATAGGCACAGCTGCCTCTGCTCAGCTGCGTAGGGAGTGCGAGCGAACGAACCAGCTCAGCAGGCCGCGACTCGCTATATTAAATTCCAATCGGAATAAATATTTCACTGTCCGGGAATAGAGTCCTCGGCCTACTCGCTATCAACTCCACTTACCATTAATCGCCGCCCAATCGTTCGTTACTTTCCTCTTATCCAATTTCCGCTGGTATGTCCGTCCTTTAGTCTGTTAGAGAAATGCTTGTTATTATTCACAGCCACCTACGCGTCCCCGCACTCAACACTCCGCGACACTTCTCTTGTCATCCGTCTAACAACAGTCCACCACTCGTTCACCACCAATTAGCCATCAATCAGGAGCACCATGAAAACATCACCACAAGAAACAACAACACAGCGCACCAGATCCAGCTGCATTCAACCACAAAAGACAATAACACCTTGGAAACAACACCGGGGGTTCCTGTAGGACACGACTGGGGACAGCTAGGGAGAATCCGCCCCACGTCAAACACTTTCTGTGATTAAACCTTACACAAAAACACTTTTCAGCGGTTGAGAGTCCTTTCGATCGTCCCCAATGCCACCGGTGGGAGTCTTAATTTCTTCCAATTCACGCAATCCAGACGTGACGTGAAATCTCCAATGAAACCAGCAAAAACCGACCCGCATCGAAATCCTCTCATTCATGTATCCAGTTGCGGAGGAGCACCAACTTCTTTCTTATTTTTCACCGTTTTCTCACATAAACCACTCGATTTCGACTATGGCCACTATTCAGCACAACCAACGATTACTAGATTTCACCTTTTCAGGAATTTTTATGGTGTCAAGACAGAGAAACGGTCGAAAATTTAGAAAAGTTTGCGGAACAACGACCCGACAGACGTCAAAACCTCGCACAAACTCACGGCCATTTTGTGTTTTGATTTTCCCTTTCAGTCGGAGTTTTTCTCGTTTTGTTGCTTTCTATGCGTCGTTCGGTCCAATTGTTGGTGTTGTTTTGATAAATTTTTCGTTGCAGCGACGCGATGTGAAGTTGGTCGGGGTAATGGTGTACGAGGGTTGGGGAATTGGAGTCCGTTGTAAACAGCTGATGGTTTGAGCTCGTGATAAATTGTCAAATGTATTTAAATTGGAAAAGTTTAAACAAACCCAGCAAGGAATAAACTGAATTTTAACCGAATCAGATTAGAAAATGCTGGAAAGATGCTATTCAACAATTAGTCAAAAATTGTGGCTAATATAATGTGGTGAACTACATAAACCACCTCGATAATATCTTAAGCTAAATTAGTTGACTTAAAAGCACATTTTTTGATTTTATGTTTTGTATGATATTTAGTTTTATGTTTATTTGTTACATTCCCGAATTTACAAATGAATCTAAAAATAATTGTCTTGAATATGAGTATCAGATAATGATATTAATTTTTTATTCATTTGAATATGTATATATTTTCTCTTCAAATTTAAAATTTCCTCAGGGCCATTAACCACTTGCCGCATGAATTATTAAGGAGATGAAAAAAAAAAAATTTCAGTATGAAAGAGAAAACGAGAAACTCAAACTTCGGATCAAGTTGCTAGAAGAACTATCAAGAAAGAAAAAGAAGTATAGTCAAAAGCCACCAGACAAAAAAATCAAGAAACCGCAACAGGAACCTGATCAAGAAGATGTCCTCAGCGCAGGTGGAGCAAACGTCAGTACAAACTATTATGCAGTGCTAGCTGGGCTAGACGATTCTATGAACATGGAAGAGGATAACGGCAACAAAACTTCAGAACATTGTATTACTAAACCTGATAATGAACTCATCGAATATTTAAGAATTAAAAATAAGGAGAAAAAACCAACAGTTTTGCCTGCTGGTCCGTGTGTCAATGTTAAAAGAAAGAAAAAATCCCACCATTTGAGCTAACAGGCAAAAATATGGTTCGGCTTTTGGCAGCCGAAAATAAATTAAATGATTTTGAGATAAAAAAATTAATGCCGACAAACTGACAACTAGAAGTAAATCACTGGTTGACTTTCAGGCAGCAAGATGTCCATGCTCCCGGCGAGTGCAAATTGGCTCAGATGGAGCCAAAAGAAAAATTATATGATATTCAGGTTAAATTCCCTCCGGTAAGTACTTGCCCTTGTTAAACTTTAAATTGATCATTTTACCCTTTTTAAATCATTTAAATGCAACTCCATACGATAATAAAAGACAAGTACTTACAGGAGGAAATTTAACATATTGAGTTCACGTAAGTAGAAAAATTTAAAATAACTCTCTCACCTCTAAGCACGGCAGTCGCCATCGCTGGCGTGTATCTAAGAGTGTTGGCCTGATGAGAATTAGAACACACGTCGAAACCACCTTCTTCTAACATTTTTCTTCTCTAATAATTTTTCAGAAAAAAATTATTAAAAAAAATATGCAACTCATTCATGTAGCTACAAAGAATTCCATAAGTAATTTAAAAAGCTATCGGAGCCATCCGAAAAAGAGATCGATATCCGTGCGACGCAATGAAAGCTTCAATGTAGAGCAAAATTATCGTATAGGTTTACACTAAAATTGATGTGAAAAGGGTGAAATGATCCAATTAAAATTTAGCTAAAAAAAATACTCATCTTGTTCTCTGTGCTAGTAGCATATTTCGCACATTGTCTGTAGCACTAATTGTCGATAATGAAAGCAACTATAATCCCTGTTTTACTTCTTGACGAACCTTTCCGTATGCAGGATTTCCGATCATAATAAATGAGATGCGCGCTTCAGAACCCATTCACGATGCGACCAGGCTTGACAGTTACTCACTGCTCCATCAGCACATCGATCACACATTCCTATTGTAATCACCCAATCAATTGATTCAGTACTTGGAAACGAATCCAGCCATCTTTTATATGCAAGTGCCCCACTTATATTTATTCTTCTCCACCAGCTGCCGATGCATAAGCCAAAAAGGTTGTAGCCTCAAGATTTATGAGTAATGCACAATTCAAGTACTTAACTAATGAACCATTGTACACATATTTACTACCAACTCATATCGGCGCGATTAAATGGGTCGGCGCGAGAGTAATAATACTTGTTCACTCCCCCAATGGCGAGCTCTTCTTCGCACGCTACACAGATTTGCACGGGGCTTCGACACACGTCCACCGTAAGAACTCCCGTCATTTGTACGTGACTTTGAGCACACAAAAGAGTAAAAGTGCACTTCAAGTTACGATGGCCAAGGGAATTTGGCTACTTTCTATGAATTTAAACGGGAACTTATTTTCATGCAGTTTTTCCCTTTTTCGGCGTGGTTTTCCGCGACGTGCGCCCTGCGTGCCGTCCTCTCGAAGGCCCTGCAGAAAATTGTGACGACGTTCACGACGCGTTATCCAAATATTTCCAAAAATTTTCACTTGCTGCGCCGTGAAAAACGAAAACTAATTTCGTGACCACGTATTGCAAACAATCAAATCAATTCTATCCGGATACTACAAGCACAGCCACGGGAACTTTTCTATCTTTGACTCCTCTCTTCCGCGTTGCAATGTGATCAACGTGAAGGCGACTAACAGATTCCCTTTTCAATTGTCCAAAAACTTGTCCTTCTTTTTTCGCATCCCGTGTATACGGTGAATCCATCAGCTGAGCTCTATCAGCCCAGTTGCTTGCCTTCCATGATATAATACACCATTGGGGTGTATTACATCAGCGTTCCCAAACTCGAAATTCTATGTGCATATTTACGATTTTTTTTTTAAACAAAATTTAATTTAAGTAGAGAAAATTTAAATGAAGTAAAGGAATTTTAAATGAAGCAACGAAATGAAGGTTTTAAATAGTGATAAAAGTTAAATCTCATGACGAATAAAATTAAAGGGAAACATTTAAATTTTAATACAAAGGAAAATTGATATGAAATAACGTTTAATAAAATTAATAAGAAGAAACAGTATTCTACAAATTAAGCATATTGAATAAAAATAGTTACATATTTTTTCAAATCTGCCACAAAATTCCGAGTAAGAGATAGGAAGGTTTTCGAGCAGTTTGCTTATGTGGCTGCTCGATTAATACACCTTCTTCTAATATTTTCCTTCCCTAATTATTTTTTAGAAAAAAATATTAAAAATAAGCATTCATGTAGCTACACATAAAAAATTTTCATAAGTAATTTCAAGCTATCGGAGCCATCCAAAAACGATATCAATATCCACACGAAGCAATAATAGCTCACTATAGAGCATCAAATTATCGTATAGATTTACATTAAATTGATGTAAAAAGGGTGAAATTGTCAATTGAAAGTTTTCAAAAGAAGTTTAGTCGGGATTTCCAGAAGCAATGTCCTCCTTCCGGTGATGGCAACCCTTGCTCTATGGTTCCTAATGAAAGGGATCTAACTAACGATGAAATGGATCTCTATTTGTCGAAGCTAGAGAAGCTGACGTTGAAAGCGATTGAGAAAGTATTTCCCAAGATTAAACATCAAAACAATGTGGAAGGATATGAAACACCAACCATCGCAAGGTTGGAAAAATTGAAAAGCCTTCTTCTCATATGCAACAACAATATTTATCGATGATTTTTGGACTACAACCATCCCTCATTAACTTTGTTGAAATTACACCTGACGAATGTCCGGAACTTAATCCGTTCACACTTCAAGACTGAGGTCAGCAATCAATGGGTAGAAAAACTGAGGAGTATTAGCCCAAAGGACCCAGATGGCATTTTCACGGAAGTAAATAGCATATTCCACAAGAAGTTTCGAGTGAAGGTATCGAATCTTGGAATCGCTAGTAATGAGGTAAATCTTCTCGATAGGGCTTGTACCGAAATTGATAGTACAACTCTGGGTAGAAATACATGTAATGGATTGCAGATACTTATCCTTATTGGAACACATTTTGAGCTGGTGCATCTACCGAACACAGAGGGGGAATGAAATATTTTAAGAGGTTGTTGAAGCAAACATTTCCGACTTCAAATCAAGCCTGAACGGCGAATGAATTCTAAAATTCTATGAATTATTGACATCTGACCTCATACCGAGCATGAATCTTATTGATTATTTTGTCAGCTATGAAGGATTGTGTTTCATATTTGGCAGGATAAACAACAAGAAATCATGTGGTATTGACGGTATTCCAAATATAGTTCTCCGACATTTGGTTGAGCTTGCTATTAGAAATTATTGTATATTGTTTAATAAAATTTTGAGCACTTTATATCTCCCAAATGAGTAGATAAAAGCTAAGGTACTTCCAATCTTGAAAAAAGAATAAGAATCTTCGTGCCCAAAAGCTATCGCCCAATCAGCTTGCTGCCTAACAACAGCAAGGTTTTTGAAGTGATACTAAATAAAGCATTAAACGCCTACATTGAGAAATATTAGTTGATGCCGAATTGCCAATATGGTTTTCATGCCAGGCAATTGACCATACATGCAATAACGAAAGTAACGTCAGACATCTGTTGGAAACTAAATGATAGAGAATCTGTTGGAGCATGTCTCATTGATATGGAGAAAGTCTTCGATACGGTGTGGTTAGATGGACTAGTTTTTAAACTTCTTCAGGACAGGTTCCCTAGACACCTTATCGCCATGGTGTGCAATATGTTATATGGGAAATTGTTTGTTGTAGCTGATGGAAATCTGACAAAAATACGCGGATCAAGGTCTTGAATGGTCTACAGCAGGGAACAGTTACTGTGCCTCTACTCTTCTCAATATTCATTCGTAAGCTATTGAACGGCTTTGGTTATAACGTCTCGCCAACGCGTTTTCTGATGATCTGATCATCTATATGGCAGACCGAAATGCTACAATAGTTCACAGCAACCTCCAAAAAATGTTCAATGATATGCAGCTGTACACTGTCAATTGTCAAATGAAAATCAATGTGCAGAAGTGCGAAACAATTTTGTTTTGGACAATGCTGCAGGGGGTCAATCAAGAACTGGAACGTAATTGGAAGGACTTCCACATCATGGCTGGCGGGGGTAATTTAGAACGGGTTCCACATAAATCCTGTGTTTGATACGTTAGTGTTCATCTGAACAGAATTTCATTCCAAACACATTGATCAAAAGACCCTGGTTAGACCGGTTTTGACATATGCCAGATCTGGTAAAACCAGAGTGCTAGTACTATGGAAAGAGTAAGAGTTTTCGAGTGTACTGGCTTGTGCAGAAAGCCTGAGATGGATTGGAAGCATTATATATCGAATAGAAGAATTTATCAAACTGCTGAAGTGACAAGAGCCGATATCTTCATATTGAAACTTCTTCAGAATCATATCGCAAGATCTGTAACTGTGAGTGAAAACCCTCGAATTTCACAGCCATTTAACCCTATAGACTGATATATTGCGACTTGCCTCGCTACTGGTTTCATTCCTCCAGAAGCATTCGTGTATTTGGATATGAATCGATATGTTTTTGATTCTGACGGCGTTCCAGTCATATATCACATATACAGACGGGCCACCGATAAGAAGATAAAATATCCTCCAAATTTGAGTTCACCAGACCAACAATTCCAATGGAGATACTCATTTGCTAGATTCGTTGAAGCTGATCGAGCTTAGACGGGGCAATCTAGGTATTGGTGGCTGAATGACAATGTCTAAATTATTCGTGTTTATTTTCTGTTTTTGTGTTTTTTGTTACTAAGTTTTTGAGTTTCAGATCATTATTGCTACATTCAGTGTTGTTCTTTGTTTGTGTTCAAAATTAGGGATAGGTTAGGTATATGCTATGTTTATCATATTAGGTTTAGAGATAAGGTTAAACGCATAGGTTAGGAATATTGTGATATAATTTTTTAGTATAAGATAAAGTTTTTTGATTAAATTTTTATTAGAATTAGGTTATAACATGTTAGGTGTACTATCAAAGTTCACTATTGAGTTAAAATTATAAATACTTTTAGGATAGCGTTGGTTGGTTTTTTCTCCTTTTTCCAATCAAATCATAAAATATGTATTAATCTTTATTATTTTGAATTTGCTATAGTTTTTTTGATAAAACTTGTTTAACTGATAACGTATAAATTTAGAAAGCCATTTGGGCTATTAAGTTTTTGAATTGTTATTGTTTGGAATTTATTTTATATTCTTTGAAAATTTAAAACGGTTAGTATTGAATAAAGTGCTTTTGACATTGAAAAGGACGTAGCTTGGCACTGAATGTGGACGCATTTTGGAGAATTGAACAAGCGACTTTCTCTAGAGCAAATCGATTTATGCGTTTTGGGCAGAGTGCCTACGTATCACATAAAAATAGCCTCGAATTGCACTTTATCATAGAACCATCAATTCTCAACAAAGAACTAGAAAATTAGTATCAGTTCTTTCCAAAATTACCCAAAAACTAAGTATCTCAAGGAAATGCAAATTAACTATTGTATCGATAATGTTTCATGAATATGACGATTCAAAAGCAAAAAACAATTTCTACTCGAGCTAAAAATACCAAACAATCGAACAATTGATCGGTGAAACGGGAAGATTGTTCAACGATTCTCTCGAGTTAAAACTAATACCACACACTAAATGCTATTTGAAAGTCAATTTCAAGATTATTCCGCTATAATGATTACAGTTTCTATCATCTTCTGCACGAGGAGTTCAATACTACACATCAAACCCAGAAGTGATTGTAGCTGTTCTCCTTTTTCTTTATTTGGGCCCGGTTGTATAACAGTTTAAAGTTGATGAGCTCTTTGTTTATCAAACCAGTTGCAAATGCAAAATACTAAGTAAATCCATTACTGGCAACAATCGTGCGGGAATAACTGTATGAATTTGTGAGGTTTCATGTCCTATTGTTGTACTTACTATCTTCTTAATGTGATTCTAGTCCTTGTATGATTATTAAAGTGCATCATCTAAGCGTTGTAAATTCAATGTACAAATACAAGGTCTTATTATTTCTCAATTTTACAATTTCACATCCCTTTCGCTGAAATATTCTCTCATTACAATCAAAACTTGCATGTGCCAGTATTAAGTATAACGTGTATATATAATTGTTCATTTGATTCTTAAGTTTACGGTTTTTTATCGAATGAATCGAATATTAATTTACATTGAGGGTTTAAACTTTAGCTTAAGCTCTGACCAACATAAACCCAGGGAAGTTTAATTTACACATTCTAATGACAGATACGCGACAGAACAAAAAACGAATTCTACAATCAAACATCCATTATTCTTCTAACTGTCCAATGGGGTGCTATGTGTGCCACTACCATTGCTATCATTACCAAAAAAATTTTTCCCAAAGAAGCAATTGAAAAATTAAATAAAAACCACAAAAAATTAATGCTAGTAACCCCCTTTGCCACGCAATTTAGCAAAGAATTGCAGTTTATCTCAACGAGGAAAACCTCCGTTACCGCGATAAAGATACTCGTCAAGACAAACGAGAAGATTGTCAGACGGCACCAGTATGTGGAACGATGAGGAGATAGCCGTCGCATGGGTTGGAATTTGGATCTTTCGCGCAAATTATACAGCTGATACGATTAAAATTGGGAGTGAATATTCGTATTCATCCATAAAATGATTTTCCTTGTCGCCTCCGTGAAATAGTTAACTATTGCTCATTCCCCTATGTTCAACTTTTATTTATCATTAAGTTTGCAACTGAAAATTTCTTTTGAATGTAATTAATCAGTGGCATTGAATTTGACTAAAGTTATTCGGTGAAATATATATGTGTAGTGAAAAGTGAGAAGAGAGCAAGTCAGAAAAATCAAGTTGGTGGAATCCTGATTGTGTGACTAAGAATTGTTCAGCTCCCATAAATCGCTAACAAATCAGTGACTTGCTGGGCTAATCTGGGAAATTAACGTTTGAATGAATTCACTGTACAGGCTTTGATATAATCTAATCGTTACAGCAGTGCTTCAGTAAATAATTCAATGCTTTGAGCTACTCACCCAGGAATTCAAGACTTCCTCCGAATCTCAAATTGCCGGCATGTATGTTGCATACCACTACCGAGACAACTATAAAAGCCAAGTAGCAGATGAAAAAACATAAAGATTTTTGACTGCACCAGATCTGGACATACAAACTTTACGGTATCCCTACCCGCACGTGCATCAAAAACAAGATCAAATGTTTACAAGTGAAATCGATAACCTTCTCTCCCTTGCGAGATGGTTAAAAGATAGTGATTCCAATTTAGAATTAAAATTTGATTCTTTAAATCCACTTGGATACCCCACTCTTATTTGGTGGTCGTAAGTATATGGTAAAGAAGAGATCCTCTAAAGTCTCGTCCGCGTTCACCAGGCTCAGTCCGTCGTTTTGCTTTGTCAATCCATCCCTTCGGTAGGTTACCTCAACCTCCACAACCGAGTCCTATGACCACTTAATTCATGAATGGGAAATTATTTTGTAGTGAGGTCTTGTGCTGGGCAAAAAACGGCCCCACGATGACACAATGCTAGCCTGCCAGCACATTCACGCGTCTTCAGACATAGCCAATTCCGGCGAGCACCAACATCTTCACTCGCCGAGGCAGCAGACCATCACTGCAGTCCTTTACGGACATTGATATCCACCCAGCTCACAACATATGTATGTGAGTTGGCACGCCTTTCTTTTTCTATTTTTGTGGCCAGTACACTAATATTAGTGCACTGACTAAAATCAGCTAGACTAGAAGTTGTACATTCATGGCTTAAGTACATTTTTACTTTAATAGCCTTTTGAGCTGGATTAAAGACTTTAATTGTTTGCTCTTACTAGCCTTCGAGGCTAAGTAGAGACTTGTATTTTTAGCTTTGCTAGCCCTTAAGGCTAAAGTAAAGACTTTAATTGTTTGCTTTTGGTAGCATTTGGAGCTTCAGTAGAAACTTGCTTTTTGGCCTGAAGTAAAGTCAAATCAGTTATGTCTTCTAGCAAACTTGCTTCAAAGGTGTTTGTTCAACAAATAGCGCTTAAGTTTAAGTGTATAGTTATTTATATACTAATAAATTAGTGACTAAAACTTAACCTAACGTTTCTTGATTTTAGTTTTTCGCAGAACATACTGGATTGAAGATAAACTCACTCTAGTTTAGTTGACCTTGATAAAAATAATTTCACAATGTAATATGTATATTTTAATTCTTCTACCTCAATTCATTTGCCACCAACAACCTATCTTTGGATAGCAATCATAAATAAACTTTAACTTAATATTTTTTTTTTCTTTAAGAGCCGTCGGGCTTTGCTTAGTTGTGTGAGCAGACGCGTTTCGACTACTTTGAGTCATCTTCAGTGTCTAAAGGATGTGTTGAAGGGAGCGACTTTATATAGTCGTAGGATGGGTAGTTTGCAAATGGGTAATTAGCGGATGGGTAATTAGCGTATGGGTAATTAGCGGATGGGTAATTAGTGGATGGGTAATGAGGTCAGGAAGGAAATTACTCAATTATACCAGGTAGGGGTGTATTATGTTTTTGTTTTTTTGCTTGTTGGCTGTCCGTTTGTTCTGTTTCATCTCGTTTCCGTCCGTTTTCGTCTAAGAGTGTGGTCTAGGACTGAGAAAATTGCGTCGGGATTGGTAACAAGTTGTTCGTTGATAATGTCACCGTCTGTCTTTCTATGTTTATAAATTTCAAGCCTTTCTAGGATGTCAAGTCTCGGTCCTTTGTTTTGTTTGTGTAGCAATTTCATAGAGTTTGTCATAGCGTCAGGCTCATGTGCGTGGTTTTGTAGGTTCGTCGCATAATTGGAGTCTGCCTTGTTGTATAAGAAAGATCGTAGGTGCTTTTGTATCTTGTCGTTAGTTTTTGTGTTGTCCTTCCTATATATACCATGTCGCAGTCCTTGCATGTCAGTTTGTATATGCCGCTGCCTTCGTTTATCGATGTGTCATTTAGTTTTGGTTTTAATTTAATATGCTTGAAAATGTACCATATTTGATTTTTGCTTGGTAAGGTATCATCAACAATTTTTACATAAATATGTATTATAATTCCTTTTCACTCGAATAAGGACGAGGAATTATTTTTAACTGA
This sequence comes from Odontomyia ornata, assembly GCA_963969285.1. NCBI lineage: Eukaryota > Metazoa > Arthropoda > Insecta > Diptera > Stratiomyidae > Odontomyia > Odontomyia ornata. The sequence goes on from OZ017741.1 coordinate 168,833,254, forward strand.
ATATTATTATATCTTATTACTACTATTGTAAAGGTCAGAATCTTGGATAAAAGAGTTAAGAGAGCTTTTTATTCCTCTATTCGACAAAACTTATTCTAACAAAGCTTATTTATGTTGGTGTACGAAATTTTCATTTGAATTTATTTATTCTTTGATTTAATTCACTTCCAAATTGTTTATTGGGCAGTTGTCTGTGTTACATAGCTGTGTTATGAGTAATCGTACCAGTCTTCTAAGTGAAAGCACAACTTTTTATTCACTTAGGCCATTTTAGCTATCCACAGAACAGAAACCGATGTTTTAACAAACTGTTATTTCGGCAAGTCTGCATATTTTTTTTCCCCGTTATGGGATTTCTTAAACAGATTTAAATGAAATGTAGCGCTGGTTATTTTTTAAAAGCGTTATTAAAACTTTTACACAATACACCTAGAGTCGACGTTTATTCTACATAATTGAGAGTACAATAAATTACGTTGGAAATATTATACATGTTTCAATAAATTTGATTCAAATTGACCGCCTCAAAATTTGTTGAAAATTCTTGGCACCATGTATGGAATGACAGTTTCTCCCATTTGCCATGCGGTGAGAGAAATTCGGTCCTCTGTCAATGAACAATTTCCCCGTCTGATTTGTAGAGTTCTCTTCATCCGTCATTTCTCTCAAGTCAAATGTGTGCAAATATTCTCTACACATCACGCACCACACCATACAATTTTGTTACTCTACAATTTGTCTTTCTCCTCCGTCGTTGGTCGTCGTTGTCGGCACTTGGCCGATCCGAAAGTTTATTTATTTCCTCAACTTGAAAGAAGTTCGCGCGTTTCGCATTTACCAAATAGACATTTTAAACAATCGACGATCTATCGTGAGTTGGTGAAATTTTACCAAAGGAATTCGCTTATAAAATCGCAAAATGCAAGCACACAGCAAGAAACGAGTCTGCTATTACTATGACAGTAAGTATGAATTCAATGCGAGGCGGTTTGATGTGAAACGTCGGAAAAGTGTATTAAAATTGACTGAAAAGTAAGCTTTTATCGTTAAAAAATGTTTCTTCGTTGTCAATCAATCATTTTATCAAAGAATAATTTCAGTTGGTCCAAGAACTACTGAAATTTCGTTTTTGAAAAATTTATCTCGACAGTCGCTCATTACACTTGGATGGTTGTTTGTCAGTTGCGAGTTTGGTGGCGGCTTGCGATATTGCGTGCGTCGACCATTTGTATGGCTGTCGTGCTGTACGCCGCAAGTGCAATGATCCCACTTTCGCATTTAAAATTTTTGAAAAGCAATAACAGCTTTATTATGAAAATATTAATGTTTCTATTATGTTTTGCAGGTGATATTGGAAACTACTATTATGGACAGGGACATCCCATGAAGCCACATCGCATTCGAATGACACACAATTTGTTGCTGAATTATGGCATCTATCGGAAGATGGAGATTTATGTGAGTTAAGATTCATTGTTAATTTGGGGTTATCCAATTTTATTGCTGAATCTTTCTGAAATAATCATTTGAGTACAATTCCTATCAGTATTCGATTTAACTAAGCTTGCTCTGGTTTGTGAGGAAAAATTTAACATTCCCAAGCGCAAAATATCTTAGACTTGAGGCTTTTGATGAAATTTGGAAGAATTCCCATTAGAACTCTTCAAAGATTGTTAAAGTCTTTTGAATTAGTGTACTTGTAGGAGCAGAAGAACTGTTCTCCTCTGAAAAGAAGAAGAATGTACCTAGTTTCACGTGTAAGCTCTGATACATTTGGGAATTTCTTAAGATCGATATAAGATATGTGAAATCTGATGAACTCGTAAAGAAATTCGACCTTATAAGACTTAATCGGAAACAAAAAACTTCTCAATCAAATATCAATTTGTCTGGAACCTAAAAATATAGAGGAAGTTATGTCATGCATTAACTTACTAAAGAACTCTTCGCCGAGTAGTGATGGAATTTCAGCAAAGGACCTAAAGCATGCCTATGGAGTAATTGCTTCACATATGGCGCATATCTTCAATAATCTGATGTTCAGAAGAATATTCCCTGTTGAATTTAAGGATTCTGCGAATGCTCGAATATTTTAATCTGGCAATGAGAATGATCCTCCAAATTATAGGGTGATAAGCTTAACAAGCACGCAGAGTAAGGTTTTTGAAAAAATAATAAATGCACGAATCACCCGCTTTATTCATGACACCTTAGGATTTGATATAAACCAGTATGAATTTGTCTGAAAAAGTAGTACAACATCTGCAACTACGTGTTCCTTACAGATCATGAACAGCGAACTAGATGAAGACAAATATGTTGCTGGCCAGTGCCTTTATCTTAGTTCAGGCCATTTTTCGGACAGGATTTTTATTGGGGCCTACCACGCAACTTAAAAAAAATTTAATAAAATGGCCAGTCTTCATGGGTATATGAGTGGGTAGTTGAAATATCAGAAACCCCTGAAACAATCTATATAAATAAAATCCGATCTGATTCTACTAAAAATTATCAAAATCAGATGAAAAATAAAAAAGTCGAGATTTCAGACTTAATATTTGTAGCTGCCTGTTTTAATAAAAATTTATTATTTTTGTCCTTCTAGAGTAAAACTCCGAATTGAACGAGATTAGGCACAGTGATTGATAAGAACTGTGGATATGAAAGCCAGTGTGTGGCATATGGTTTAGAGCATATTGATGTAATTTGTCCAACGATAAATATTGATAAAAATTTATCAGATCCCTATACCTTCTGTATTGTGCGTGCTGTGCTTTTCCAATGGACATCCTCCAAATTATTATGTCTGTTCAGAACGAATAAAGCTTAAAGCGTAAATTGCCAAAAAGCGTGCAAATAAACCGAGCTCTACCGTATTTGTCCCATCTATTGGTAATAGTAATCATCCTGTGTTAGTTTCTAAGAACAACGATTTATTATTTTCTTCCTTATCCAGAAACTCGAATGGTTTATCTTATTCTGCAATTACTAAAACCTCACCCCTTAAGTCTGGGAATATGGATAACAATAATCAGGAAAATTGTTTAGCCATATTAAATCGAGAATCCCTTCTCCATTTTGGAGTCTCTCCGGCTGTGCTGGTAATAAAATCTGAAGTGTCTTATAACCTTTTGAATTCTGATGACCAATCAGAAGCCCTTTTTAATTTGTTCATTAATATTTGAGTAGTAAATAATTTAAAAACCATTGCATTATACTCGTATATAAATTCTCTTCAATCGCATCATAAAAGAATCACTTTGCAGTCATTCTTGATCAGTATCTCCTAGATCCTGTTTTTTTTAAACGAAACCCGATATAAGCCATTATTTAACAATTACACAATTCTTCCCAATAATGTTGGTAGAGGTACAGCTATTCTTGCAAATTTAAAATATTCGGTTTTTCAAATACCCTGCAACATTTCCTCTCTGATTTAGGTTCTCTATTGATGAATTTTATCGTTTTTATGGGATGGAGATTTAAATGCACGGCATTCTAGCTCTCTAATGGTAGAATCATTCATAATTGGCTTACATCAGGTAATAGCTCCTCTTTATCTATTATTAATGCAATGCGTCCCCACCTCATTTTTAGATAATTTTTTAGTTTTATTATCTCGTGTGGAGCAGTGGGTTACGGCACACTCCACTTGCGCATCAGCTCCCAAGTTCAAACATCGGTGGCGACATCGAGTTTGAGCTTCTGATACTGCTGTCGGACTATTAGCCCAGCCAGCTGTGATGTATACTACTTGTAATTGAAAAATTAGGTAATAATCACATGGTTGTGCGTGATATTGACCATATCACCTCGATATCCATTACGGTCATGGAATGAGATACCCTAACAATGCATCTCAACACCAAGGATCGGATTTTGACTGTTTTGCGATGGATTATTATTATTATTATTAGCTCTTTTGAGCGTTAGTTATGATACGCATCACTATTTCTCTGTTTTTAAAGTTCCGCATGAGAAACAAATTCATTTCAAACTTCAATCAAATATGTAATTATTAACGCTTAATGAGTTCCAAAGGAAAATTTAAGGTTTTCTCTGTGTTTGTTTCTTGTATTTCTCCCCTCACTGCATGCTGCTAATACTGCTCTATGCGCCTTAAACGATCTCTTTATTCCCAACACAGCAGATTCCTGAAGAAAGTGGTAGTCTAATTCGGTACCAAATTCAACAGCTTGGTGAAGATATATCTCTTTTTCTTGAGATTCTGTTTGATTCACGGACTCGACCTTTTTTGAATATTTGTATGGCGTCCAAATTCGACCTGTACCAGTGCGTGCTCCTAATTCAAATCCTTTCAGTCTCATTAACTGTTTCTTTTCATTTTCAAGAATTATGATGACATCGATAATTCTTCGATGTTCGCTTTAAAGGCAAAAGTAGTGATTCGGGTATTTTAGCATAGCAAACACATTTTACCTCCATTCCTTACCACTCTCTCCATCAGACTTTCTTCGTCGCACAACGCTCGTGCGATCTGCACTTCACATTTCGTCGCTTCTTCTAGTGTGACACCCAGAAAATGTTTATAACATCGGTAGAAGGGTGCACACAAAAATATGTGAAGTCATTCTATTATCTTTTCTTGTCAAATTCGTGATCAGCTCTCAGAGATAAAAAAAAATATAAATTCGACGCAGTAAAAACAACTCTGAGTTATAAAAAATAGCTGTCTCTTCAAGCATCTCGACGATAGGGTTTCAAAAATGCCCTAAGATGCTATGTTGAACTTTACTGGACTGAATTTCAAACGTTATTAATTAAATATTCTTTAAGCCTTTTCTTAAAGACTATAAGTGAGTTTGCTTCCTTAACTGAATCAGGAAGATTGTTGTATACTCGTATTCGCAGCGCATCATTTGTAGCATCGTTCTTCAGACGTTCCGTTCTTGCAAAAGGTATTACGAATTGATTTGCATTTCTAGCATTGTACTGATTCTATTGCGATACTTTAATAAATTGAACTTGTGATGACGATTTTAATTGTAAACATTTGAAGATAAACTTGGCTTTCTCCATTTCAATGATTTGAGGAAAGGTTAATGCTTTCGCTGATTGGTACACTAATCTGGTTTGATGGAGCATCAGATTTAGAATGTTTTTATACGCTTTGGTGAGCATTCTAGAGATGATATTAAGATGCTGCTTTGATGACTGGCTCCAAATTACTACTCCATAAGTAGTTTCGACAGTACGAGTGCATTTAGGATCATCTGCTTGATGTTTTTTGGAAAACCTTCATATCTTCTAAGTAGTCCGACAATAGGAGCTAATTGTCTCCTTAAGTTATTAATGTGTGATAACCATGTTAGTCTATGGTCAATGATAAGTCCAAGATACTTGATCTCCGTTACTCTTTCTAGTTTTTCGTCATTAATTTTTATGTCCATGTCAATGTCACCTTTATTCTTTTGCTTGAAAATGACAAATTTTGTTTTTGAAGTATTCAGTGCTAGTTTACTATCAATCAGCCACGAATGATATGTTTTTAGAGCCTCATTAATGATGTTTTCGAGGTAATCTCTTTCGTGTCCCGAGTAAAGTAGTACTGTATCATCTGCGTATAGTGCATAATGTCCTTTAAGTCCACATGTATTCAAATTATTAGTGTATAACAAGAATAAGCTTGGGCCAAGTATCGAGCCTTGTGGAACGCCCGATTTCATAGGAGTAGCGTCGCTCAAAACTTTATTGACTGCTGTTCTCTGCGATCTGATTTTTAAGTAATTTCTAAATAGCTGAATACTATATAATTCCATTTTACGAAGTAGAAGATCATGATCCACCGTATCAAAAGCTTTTTTCAGATCCACAAAAATCACAGCAACATAATCTCCTTTATCCAGGCCTGTATTGATGAAATGCGTGACTGAAAGGAGAGCATCAAAAGTTCCTCTATTTTTCTGGAACCCAAATCGTTGTAAATTTAATATTGTTTTTTCCGAAATGAAAGATGTTAGGCGGTTATTTACTAGTTTTTCGAAAATTTTACTAAACCCTGTTAAAAGGGCGATCGGGCGGTAGTTGTTTGGATCCATTCGGTCTTTTCCCTTGAAAATTGGGACTATTTTGGCTAGTTTCCCTTCCTCTGGAAACGTTCCTTTCCTAATGTGCTCATTAAGGTAAGTTGCAATATAATCAGCTATCAGTTCTTTAATGAGTTTTATTTCATCCATGGTTATGTTGTCAATCCCGGGTGCTGCGTTTTTCTTCATTCCGTCAATGATGTTTATAACTTCAGATTTGTTTGTTGGATTCATATGAAATTAGGATTTTGGCAAAGTGATTGTGGGACTAAAATTTCTTGTTGTGCTTGTCCGGATTTCATTGGCAATCTTTTCACCAATAGTCGAAAAAAAATTATTGAGTGTACTTGCAATTTTAAATGCATTTAATTGTGTAGTTGAGTTATCTAATCTGAAAGAAGATTCCTGGGCTACTGAGTGACGCGGTGAGTTACTTTTAACTTCTTTTATTATGTCCCATATTTCATGTGGATTGTCAGCCGCTGCATCCAGTCTTTTGGAATAGTACAAAGCTTTCGCTTCTTTCACAGCGCATTTGGACAATTTGTTTGCTTTGTTATACATGAGCTTTAGTGACTGATCGTTCATATTCCATTTGTAGTCCATATATGCCTTCCGCTTGTTCTTGCTCGCCTCAATCACTTTTTGAGTAATCCATGAATGCTGACGACATCTAATTTTTTTCTCTTTAGACGCGTTGTCTTTAGCTTCTGCTATAATCTTTGAAAGTTCCATTAGGTTTGTAGGACTCCGTTGTTCTAATAATCGTTTGATGTAAGATTTGAAGAGCTCCTTGTTCAAGTATCGGAAAGTTTTATAAGCAGGCCTCTGTTTATGAGCGCTTATGCCTTGAATGTTTATTTTTAAAATACGATGGTCTAGCTCTGGCCAATCCTCATATATGAAATTAATTTTTCCCGCAGTTGGCTTATCGTTTGTAACTATGTGATCGAGGCAAGTATTTGAAACAGGACGTGTAATTGTTTCTTGGTTCACGATAATAGCACCATTTGTATCCAGAGTATCCTTATATAGCCTTGATTCTGGGAATCAGTAATTATATCGATGTTTGTGTCAGCTATTGTAAGTAGATTTTTTTCTGAGGAATAAAGGTTGCCTAGTACCGAACATAGATCTTGCGCATTCAGGCGGTTGAGGTTGTAGAAAGTACCAATTTTAATTTTTTTCCTGCGTAGTTTATTTCGATTATAATAATGCAGTATTTATCAGGTGTGACGCATTTATTAATGAAGTTTATTGTATTTTTTACACAAATAGCTGTGCCACCACCTCTTCCAGGTCTACAGGAGAATACAGAATTATAGCCTACGATATTAAAATACTTTGCTTCCTCTGGGTAAATCTATACTTCATTTAGAACAATCACATCTGTCTCGGGATATTGCTGCAGATAAATCTGAATGTCACTCAGTTTGTTCCGTAGGCTTCTTATATTAGCATATAAGATCGTTAGTTGTGTGCCACTTGATCGATTTGTATTGCTAAAAATCATTTGGAATCGTCAATGCTCCTCCTAGCAATTGTTATCCTACGCGGGTATTCTTGGCACTCCCTAGAGTCTGCACTGTGGGAATGATCAACATTCTTACTATTTCCCGCGCAGCTGCAACATTTTTCGTACGCGCTTTTGCAGTCCTTCAATTGATGCTTTCCCCCACACCTAGCACATATTTGCTCCCCTTCGCATTTCGCCGTTTTATGATTAAACTTTTGGCACTTATAACATCTTGTCACATTGTAGTCTTCCTTTACGAAGTAGGACCCGTAATCGCGATGTTTATATACCTATTTACCAGTCTTTTATACATACATCCATTCACCTGACAAATGTGCACTTTCCATTTTTTGTGCGTCTGGCGTGAACTAATTCCATTTTCTCGTTTTTCCCAATATTGGAGTACTCTTCTCAAGCTCTTTTTTTAATATTCAGGAAGTCCTTATCAATTTCATTTTCTTCTGAGGCGGTGTTATCAATCTTAACATCTTCAGCTTTTGAATCAGATACTTTTTCCTTCGCTCCTCCCTAACTAAAATGTTCACCCTCGGGGCTATTTACACCAAGCTCTACGTTTTCATCCATATCATCAAACATAATAATCTCCGGCCCGGATTGCATTTTACCACGAGCACATCCACCGGATGACCTTTTTATCTTGACCATTTAAAAAACTCCGAATCTAACTCGCCGACTAAGAAAACCGAGTGCCAGAATATGAATCGCATCGGTTTGTGCTCGTAAATGTTCAATAATATTCACGTTATAGGTTAAGTACTTGCCCGCTGAACAAACCATTTACCAAAAACCGTCCAGTGCTTTATTCAATGGATATAATTGAATTCATAAAACCTAGCATACTTCAGTAAAACCAGCGTGAACCCGCATTCTCCGTGCATTTGGCATTTTCACACTTAATTGTTTCCAATCATCACAAACGCAGAATGTCAAACTAAACAAATCATCTGCACAGAAGCCAGCGTGACAAACCCGCCATTAACATTAGCACATATCTCAATTTAATTAATTTGATTGCCTCTTATTATGGGATTAATAAAGAAGCTTTGATAATGAAGAAACAGATAACAGAATACCTGCACTGGCTGCACAAAATCGTTTCCTCTTGAAGCCAGTGAACTGCACATTTCAACTCTCGCATAGCATCGTGAAGTAAAAATGTTGACCGAAGCTCATCAACGCAAGTTATGACTTATTCCGTCCAGGCAGCACCTTACAGTTGACGGTAACTAACATGGACACACCCGGTCGACTACGGCAGCTTTCATTTCCTTTGAATTTCACCAAGGTGAAAAGTTCTTCCAGCAGCTAGATGTGGGATCACACAGGCTTGCAACGAACTCCCGAATTCAATCACAGACTAGGTTTAGAACCGACCTACTCAACTGATATTTTGATAAGAACTCCAATCAACTTCTTAACGTACTCTTTCATTTTCCAGTCCCATCCTAACCAAAAAAGTTATTTGACAATCCTCGGTCATAGAAAATTGTCAACTTTTCCAACTTGGTACTGCTGTATTAAGCCGTTGATGCAACACTCTGATTTACTACATTGCCTGAAATTTCACCAAGAAATCTAAATTCAGGAATGATAATATTATCTCCAATGCACTTTTCTAATGCTTCAGGGGCTTGTACTTCAAAGGTATTGTTTTGAATGTGTTTTATAGTTCCGTCAGCAATCGAAAACAAGTCCTGATAGCAGTGTATTTGCCTCAAACGTCACTGAATGCTGGCTTCTTTCAGAGAACTAATAAATGCGTCCCAAGTAACCGCTAAGTTAATTTTGGTACCAACGAACATGGGTTTCGCATGGAAAACTCGTAATCAAATCTTCCTTGCTCTAAATTTCCATCAACGGCAATCTTTAAGGCGATTATCTCGGCGAACACCATCGCATCCATGACTATTCCACTTGAGATTTTTAATGGGAAGCAAAGGAATGCTTTTTTTGTTGAAGTTTTGCTAGTAGGCAGGTATTTTGGGGAAGAATTGAGTCACTTGCAAGAGAACACCATCACTGAACTCGTAAAATTACTACCAGAAATAATCCGCAACTACAGGAAATTTAAGCAGTGTAGTGTTATATGTTTGCCGGCTAGAATTGTACTCCGCGATCGAGCATTTCTCTTACTCCATGTAATTTCTTTTCTTCCCGGCCGTTCTCTGCGTGCTCGCCGTGTCGCGGTCGTAAGTCAACTCCACGATCCGTCCCCAAAACTTGTCTTTCCTCTTTCTCATCCCGTGCATACGGTAAATCGCATTAGCTGAGCTCACCCTAGTTAGCTTGCCTTCGGTAATGTAATACACCGTTGGGGTGCCATAAATCAGTGTTCCCATGGACAAAATTTTAATTGGCAGTTTCAAAAAAATTTTTTTTGTTTGAAAAATTAACTGAATTAACGAAAAACGAAAAAAATTCTAAATAGTACAATAATAAAAGTTAAATCTCATGAAAAATATAATTAAAGGGAAACTTTTAAATTTAATAGAAAGGAAAATTTATATAAAATTAGATTTAATGATAATAATAAGAAAGAAAACTATCTTACAAATTACGATTATGAATGGAAATAATTATTTTTCTAAATCTGCCATTAAAATTATGAATAGGAGATAGGAAGGTTTTCGAGCAGTTTGCTTGTGTGACTGCTCGATTACTAAACATATTTAAGGATTTTATCTACTACAAATCGTTCATCACATCCCACTTCTCAAACAATCGTGAATTCTTTACTAATATCGATGGCCCCTTTTGGTTGCGGTGGAATTCCAAATTTTGTTATGAGAAAGTGTTGTAACTCTCTTTCTCTCTCTATATCTCTTTCCCTCTCTCTCTCTCTCTTTTTCAGCCTCTTGTTGTTATTGCTAATTATTGTATTAATAACGGTTATTTTCCCACAACTTGAAAACCTGCCTTTTTACCTCCATGGCCAAAAAAAGGTTCAATGTCTACGGTGAATTTCTATCTGTCTATTTAATTTTTTTTTGGATTATCTCTATATCAAATTTAAATGTTTTGTGTCATGTTAGTCAATGAATTTTTGTTTTATTTCATTACTATAAAGCCATTAAGCGATGGTGTACTCTCAACATTTCCGTAGACCGTCCCAAGCCCGGTTGAGAACCCACAGCTTCCATGACTCCTCATTCGAAACCCCACGAACAAATGGTAGTAATTGGTGTCGGGGTCGCACATTAGGTTTACTGGTTCCCCAAAGATGTAACATTAAATGCTAAGAAATGCCAATAACTGCAAATACACCTACGGCTCTGCTACTAAATCTTACTTGTACCTCCTTTGTGCTTACGTAAAAGGGTGAAGGCGAGTCTTCCGTGCCTGAGCGGACAACGTCGCAAAACCGTAATCATTGGAGATTAATTCTGGAGATCAAGGCCTAGCTTGTGCTGTCGCGCCATAGATGGCGATGAAAGTACTACAAGTGTGACTCATGGTTAGCGCTTTGCGCCCAGATAATCTAGCACGAGTGGCTCGATATTGAAGGCTATGGGGTTAAGGGAGTCTGTCCATATACTTGGACTCTAAAATTTTTTGTTAAAGGAAGTGTGTATACCACATACAAATGAATGGTTTTGATTTTAACACCTGCAACTAAAAACTCAAATTGTGAATCAGTGGGCCAGATGGAGTCAAAAAATATGAAAAATTCTCCCGATTATACGATTTTGCGCCAGAAAAATCTAAAAATTATCACGTAGATATGTCGTTATGAGTACGAGGCCAGAAGCCAAAATTCACTCAATATTTTTAATAATAGATTGATTTGTCAATTTTTCATCTCGTCTCATAAAATTAAATACGCACTCTTGAATTCACTCAAATTTACAACAACGTAACAACCGTTTTTTCCCAAATTTTAGAAGAAATCGTATTAAAATCAAGTGAGGTCTAGCTATCAACTATGTGGAATTCCAATAACGGCACGTACTGCTGGTTGATATCTGCATATTTCAAATTGACCTAGACACTTCAATATTATCGAATTATCATGAAAATTTCAAGAATAGTGTTTTATTTCAATATGTTCAATTCGCCACGCATTCAGCAAATTTTATCTAAGCTACAACGAAACGACGGTTATTTTGTGTTTATAAAGGAAACTCTCGATTTTTCTGATATGGTTAATGCTATCTAGGCTTCAAAGGTAATCGGGGACTTTTCTTCGATTTAACATTTTTTCGTTTCCCCTTCATTCTCCTGAGCGAGGCACAGCCATTATCTATTTACATCACATATGTTGTTGTATGTATTTATCTCACTGAACTGAATTCACACAGTGTACCAAAAATACTTATCAAAAGTAAATACTTACTCGTACTTCCTTTCCAATGTAGAAAAAATGTTCTCATGCAGTGAAGTACCGATAGCACGAAAAATTAAGAACTACGAGCACACTCCTTAGGAATCACTAAGCTGATAATAAGTACACGAGATGTACGTGGATCAAAGCACTAGAGAGGAGACACCAGATCCGCACAGGGCTCAATCTGGGCACGAAGGAATTTTCATAGGGGTTCGTAAAATATTCACAAATTCTTAAATATACAGAAAAACGGGTCAGGAACAAAAGCATGGCACTGCTACAACGTTAAAAAAACAACCAAGACCAAAGAATAGGCTCGAATAAATTCACTCAACTGATCCCATGACCTTGAGATACGCGAGAGAACCCAGCCCCATACAAAAACATGTTTTAAACGAAAGCAAAGCAAGCAAATTAGGTGAGTTGATAATACCCGTAGCCACGTGGTTAAATTTGAATGAAACACCACCTTCTGTGCGTTTATATTCGCGTCCGTTTCTTTAATTTTTTGGATAAGAAACACATTGAATGGACCTAGGTGCAAAACTTATTTACCATCAAATTGAAGGACTGTCGATTCTACTGTCCCAGAAAACACAATTTCAAGAGATGCTAAAATGACTCAAAACGAAAAAAACTGCTGTAATTTCCTTCACGTAAGGCAATTCGATCAAAACTATCAAGTTGATCCATTAGAATGTCGTGTAGATACAAGTGCAGTTTCAATCGCAAAAAGCACCACAGTCTCGATGGGTTATTTGAAGATCATTGATCGTTGAGAATAATCTGGCCTTTTTCATAAATTAGAGAGAGTAAGCCTTATATCTCTCTCAGGGCTTCATTTTATATTTTATTAAATATCTTTCTGCAAAATTGGATTCCTAAACAAAAACCATATTGATATCCTTGGTCCATCTTCACGTAATTTTAGAAGTTCTGTATTCATCAAATGATATATGTGTAGTAATCGAGCAGTCACACAAGCAAATTGCTAGAAAACCTTCCTAACCCTTATCCATAATTTTAATTGCAGATTTAGAAAAAAAAATTTCATTACTTCCATTCATAGTTGTAATTTATAAAATTATTTTTTTTTTTGTATTAAATTTAAACGTTTCCCTTTAATTATATTCTTCATGATATTTAACTTTTATTATTATTTAAAATCTTTTTCATTTTTCTTTACTTCTGTAAATTTTTGAAAAACTTTAAATCTGCAAATTAAAATTTCGGACATGAGAACCCTGATTTAGTGCATCCCAACTGTATATTGCATTATCGAATGCAGTCGAACTTGGCTGAGCGAGCAGCTGATTCGAGTACCGTTGCAAGACGGAAGGGGAGAAAGATAAAATTTGGACGGATGAGTGAGTCCACGGGAGATCGTGAAGAACCACGGGTAAAATTGGCGAATTTTTGTTCAAGAAGACCCATTTTGTAATTCGATAAGTTTTGTTGCCATTTGGTTCAGTTTCCGTGCAAGTCGAAATATCGGCTCACTGCTAAAAATCACTTTGGCTCTTGTTCCGAAAACTTCGCAAACTTCGAGTGGAATACGCTCTCTTGTGTGGCAACTCGTCGCTTGGTGTTTCTGGGTCGCAATTTGTTCTAGATCTGACGTTGGCGCGGCCCGTCTTGTTTTGGTGTTTCTGCTTGGGTTTATGTGAACAGAGTGAGTGAATCGTACGGTTTCAAGACACCTCAAACGAAAACGTTTCTCGACCGCCTTCTATACGAGTGTGTGTGAACAACGTTACTGAAAGTGGAGAGTGGCGTGAGATCTTGGCAAACTGATACGACATCCAAATTATAACGCGACAGTTATGTTTGTTCGCAATTCACCGAGAGTAAAATCTGGTGCCCATTGGTGGCCATGACATTCATCCATTGAAAGTGGGCGATGCGAAAGGGAAAATTCCCTCCTTGTAATCGGATGTTGGGGCGGTCGTCATCGGAATCGTGTTTAAAACTAAAAATTGCATCTAGCCAGCTCCTACATTGGAAACCCTTTCGGGAAGTATAACTGTGACCTTGGCGGTGCCAAATTTCGAACAAGGAGAGGAGAACACCATTTTTTTTTTGAGGCGCGGGTTGAGGTTATCTGTGTGTTATTTCAGTGCATCCAAGCGAAACACCATTTCGAAACTTGTTCAGAAACCCGTCCTTTTTGGTGAAAGTGTACGTGCTGCGAAATTGACAAAACGCCACAATCAGAAATTTGATCTGATGGTGGATGTTTGGCTCTATACACTACAAATATCGTAATGAACTGAATCTGAACTGATCATGAATTATTATTGAATTTGCATGCTGTTGCAAACAATTTGAAATCGCTCAGCCTCTAATCGGAAAAGTAACAAACTTGTCGATCACCCGCGGTTGTGTTGGTCCTAATGACAATGGTAGCAGTCCGCACTGGGTCATTTTGAATGTTGAAGATAAGCGAAAACGATACTTGACCCTACTTTGAGACCACCAAAAACAAGTAAACACACAGGACTGACTCAAATTTGGATTCACGCGAACGACGCGTTTCATTAAGACAACGCATTCTATCTGGGGATTTTGTTCCAGCGAGGGAAATGTAGATTGTAAGAATTAAATAATAATTTTAATGCCTTTTTTTAAATACAAGTATAAATTTGTAATTTACAAGTCAATAATACCAACGTAAATGTATAGCTATGAGTCCCGTCTTGTTTTTTAGGTAAGCAAAGTTTGATTCGAAGATGTAATTAGCATATGAATAACGTAACTTTATGTAAAGTAAAAAGAAGGTAACTACACACAAATAAAATTTATTAAAATAATGTGATACCGATGGAAAAGGATATCCAAATATCAGTGAGAGAAAAATGCATTAATAATTGGTCGTAATCAAGTCAGTTAGAATTTACTAGTTTTTAAATTTTGAATGAGACCATTATGATTAGTTCTATTTATTCGATTATAAAATTAACTGAATGATCTGTCTGATTTACACTCCTTCGCATCAAAAGAAGCATGTTTTTTTGTAAGGAATCTATATATTACGACGGTTCATCCTATTTGAAATTGCTACTAGATGAATAAACCTTTTTTGTTGACAGTCTTGTTAAAAATGGGCTTTTTGCAGGTAATCTTTTGTGAAGCGTAAATTTCAAATAATAGAATAAAATCAATTGGTTAACATCGGTTTATAAATGATAATGGATTGTTAAAACTTAAAACTCGGTCTTTCCATTTCTTTCGACATGACTGGGTATAGGACCCGCAACGATGGCAGGCTCCTCCTCTAGAATGGGTTAGCCATCGGGCGTGCTCTTTCTTTTTTTTTGCATAACAGGGGCTCTTGCCGGGTAGAGTGGCCTTCCGCTCGCGTTCGCTTTTATGATATAGGGTTATGTGATTTCATTGCATAACGCTATGGCATAAATCGGTTGTTTGTATTCCTCATTTGAGCGAAAAAGTCATGCAAATTATGTCTGTATGAGTTTTTCACTCAAATGGGAAATACATGGCCACGTCTACGTTTGAATCTTGATCCGGTTGGGAGTGTAATAATATGCAGGATCGCCATGTAATAATATGCAGGATCGCTATGTAATAATATAAGAATCGCCATGTAATTAATACGTGTTGAAATGCTTTCTGACCTAAGGAAACAAGCACAAGCGTTGGACGCCTTCCAGCTTGTTTCCTGCAACGAGGATTCTTGTAAATTGTATAATATTAAATTTGTAGAATGCAGACCCAAGCGTGGAACGTCTTCCATTCTATATCTACTCTAATAATATAATCCCATGCGAGCATTTGCATGCCCTTAGCAAAGGAATATTACCAAGCAAGTAAAACCACCAGCGTATAGAGAATGAAAGAGAGTTTTATTCAATTCGCTTCCACTTAAATACTATTTTAACCTAACTGTATATATAGAACTTAATATATCCTAATTGCTTACAAACTATAGTTAATATTTATATTGCTTATAAAAAAGGGCATTGCTAGATGTTAAATCTACTAGAACGAAAAATGTGCTAGAGTCGGCTATATTCAAATATTTGCTAACTTTACATCATTGTTTGAATTTATAATGTATCTAATAATGGAGATATGGAGGGGGCACCGGTTCCATCTGGATGCCCCACTCTTGTTTGTGGGTCATAAGTCTCGTCGGGAACGACGAAGTCATCTTAAGTCCGTCTGTTTTCTCCAGGCCCAGTTTGTCCTTTGAGTCAGCAATTTTCTTTGGCCCTTAGTAGGTTACCTCCTTCTTCACTTCGGTCGATATTTCTCTGACCCTCAAAATTCGTGGATGTGAATTTTTTTTTGCAGTGGGTCATTGCGCTAGGGCGAAGAACCCTCCCCACGGCACCGCAATGCTAGCCTGCCAGCGCATTCACGCGTCCCCAGACAAGGCCAATCTCGGCGGATCTCAACATCCTCTTTCGCCGAGGCAGCAGACCATCGCTGCAGTCCTGAACGGACATTAATCTACCTAAGTCACTACATATGATAGCTATGATAGGTCAACTCACTTTATTATATAGGCTTCTTCATGCTCGGTACACTAATTTGACTCATACTATTGATAAACTGCATCTGATGGCCCTTGCGGCTTGCTGTTGCAGAATTTGCATGTTGTTTGAATTCTGTTGGTGCTGTAAGTTCAAACTAACTGATATTTTTCGATTAATGTTCAACATGTTTTTCGAACTATCCCTGATTGCACTTTTCTGACTTCCATTTCGTAAAAATTTTGTCGCTAATTTTTCTTATATGCAGATTTCCATCGCTTAAAATGCGTAGAGTGATTATTGAACTATCGTTTAAATTTTCAAAGTTGTAGATTGGAAACCTTCGTAGCTAGACTTTTTACAAGAAGCGCCACCATATGCTTTGCCATATTCATCGGCTATGTCCTTCAATTCCGCAACCTGTGTAGTGATGTACAATTTTGTAGGGAAAGTCTAGTGTATAGTCTTTGTGCAGTTTCACACTAAAAGTGGCATTGGTTTCTTTGTGGTTTCAAACTGCCTTGTTCACTATCCATTTCTCGAAATGATTTCGATGTCAAGATTGCTTTTTGTAGTAGAAGATGGTAGACTGATTGCACATGAATTCTTCACGCTAAGTCTACGTACTCTTACGACTGCATCATAGCGGACAGACCTAACATTGTGCACTGTTCGCAGCGATTCCGGTTAAGTGTAGCCCAATTTTATTCGCCATTGCATCCTTCAGTTGTTCCTCGGTGAGCTTCCTGGTGAAACATTCCGAACAAAACAAACATTCCGCACATTTCAAAGAACATTTTGTCTTACACGCATTAAAATTTTATTTTTATATTTTTTAGCGTCCACACAAAGCCACAGCCGACGAAATGACTAAATTTCATTCCGATGAATATATTCGTTTCTTAAGATCCATTCGTCCTGATAACATGACAGAGTACAACAAACAAATGCAACGTTTCAACGTCGGAGAAGATTGCCCGGTTTTCGACGGTTTGTACGAGTTTTGTCAATTGTCTGCAGGTGGATCTGTCGCAGCAGCCGTTAAGCTGAACAAACAAGCTTCAGAAATATGCATCAATTGGGGTGGTGGTCTCCATCATGCGAAAAAATCAGAAGCTTCAGGTTTCTGTTATGTTAACGACATTGTCTTGGGTATCCTGGAACTTCTTAAGTATCATCAACGTGTCCTTTACATTGATATCGACGTGCATCATGGCGATGGTGTGGAGGAAGCCTTCTATACAACCGACAGAGTTATGACAGTCAGTTTTCACAAATACGGAGAATATTTCCCAGGCACCGGCGATCTTCGAGATATTGGGGCTGGAAAAGGAAAATACTATGCAGTGAATATTCCGTTGCGAGACGGCATGGATGATGAATCCTATGAGTCAATCTTTGTACCAATAATTTCTAAAGTTATGGAAACATTCCAACCGTCGGCTGTTGTGCTGCAATGTGGCGCAGATTCTTTGACTGGCGATCGATTGGGCTGTTTCAATCTAACAGTGAAAGGACACGGAAAATGTGTGGAGTTTGTGAAGAAATATAATTTACCATTTCTTATGGTTGGTGGTGGAGGCTATACGATTCGTAACGTTTCACGTTGCTGGACATACGAGACTTCAGTGGCATTGGGTGTTGAGATAGCCAATGAACTTCCTTACAATGATTACTTCGAGTATTTCGGGCCCGACTTCAAACTGCACATCAGTCCGAGTAATATGTCGAATCAAAACACAAGCGAATATTTGGAGAAAATCAAAAACAGGTTAGTAGCTTTTATATATTGCAAATGTAAATCGATTTTGATGTGCAACTACTAAATTTATTTGTAAATTCATAGAATTACACCGCTTTTTTAAAACATATATTCATTTCTTTTAGACTCTTTGAAAATCTTCGTATGTTGCCTCATGCTCCCGGCGTTCAAGTTCAAGCAATTCCCGAAGATGCGGTCAATGATGAATCAGAGGATGAAGATAAAATTGACAAAGATGAGAGGCTACCACAAAGTGATAAAGACAAACGGATTGTTCCCGATAATGAATTCTCAGATTCAGAAGACGAAGGTGAAGGCGGTCGCCGTGACAACCGTTCATATAAAGGTCAGCGAAAGCGACCAAGACTGGACAAAGAATCAAAAACAGAAAATGTCGATACAAAAGAAGAAAAAGATAACAAAAGTGAGTATTGTGAGAAATTAATATTTTCCAATAAAAATCTTATAATTTTTCATTAATTACAGTGGACACAACCGAAGCTGATGACAACAAAGCAGATGACGCAAAGAAAGAGACATCGGCAATGACGTGATAGAAAAGTATCCTCGCTCTTTGTACTTTGTGTTCATTTTGATTTTAATTCTCTCTTATTAAGTGATTTTTCATATCCGAATGTTGAAAAGATATTTTTTATATGCTATGCAAAATTATGCAGGGATGAAAATGAAGAAAACGTTCTAATTAAAAGAGTCCGATCATACGCAATGTGAAACCCGAATGCTTATGAGCTATAGAATGTAACCGATGGCGGAAAGAAAACGTATACTGCGACGAAATGTTACATATTTTATCACAAGAATGAACATTTTGTTTTGTATCTACCTTCAAGTACTTCGAAAATAAAATCCATTCAATTATATTTATTCTTCATTTCATCCTTTAAAACAATATATTGTCGTTAGCTTCTCACGTTTCGATCTCAATTTCCACTTTTTATATTTCACGTTGTTCATGCATTTAAAAATAATTTTAAATGGTCCCCTACGTCCTCCGATAAGTGCAAAGCAAATGTTTTGTTATAAATTTAGGATTATTAATAACGACGAAGTAATATTAAATTAATTTTAAATAAAAGAAATTTTAAAAGTAAACAAATTTGAGAATAAAATTGTTGAGACAAAAACAAATGTTTCAGAACTACTTGCACTCGTTCTTTTCTTCTATTCACTTTTTTTTTTAAATGCGGTCAGCAGTGATTCGTATGGTAGGCAATAATATTCATCAGTAGCCTTTTAATCTGATGTATTTTAAGAAGTAGGAAGATTAAAATAAGACGAAAAAAGAATATATGAATAATATGTAATGATTTGCTAGACAGAATCTGAGACGAAATGATAAATATACAATAATTTATTTTCAAAGGAATAAAGTTTTTGTTTGTTTCGAAAGGAAAGTTACTTTAAAAATTTGTTCTCAGAGACAGTGACTACTGAAGAACACCAATAGCCGGATTTTTGTGGTTTGTCTCGTTAATGTGCACTCATACCTTATGGTCAAGTTTCAGCAATATTTTTGGTAATTATAAATGTTTGTGTTCATGTGGCTCACATTGGTTGCCCTTCGCAAGATATTTTAAAATAATGTGCATCTTGTATCAATCGGGAATTTTGTCATATGTTCTCTAGTAAGGTTGATCTACAGATGCGCCTACAGTAAAACTCCGATTGAGTCCGATTTGTTTTTAAAAATTTTCAGGTTTCGAATCAAAGGAGCTGCTTTGGATTAAACAGCGATAGGGTCGGCAAAATCAACAGGAATTTTATTACACGTCTAGAAATATTTTGTACTTCACACATAACAATTGCAATAATTCTACCAGTGACCATTTATCACAGTGAGCGCTTTTCTATTTGAATAAAATTTACTAACAGATCCAAACCTTTGTGAGGATTAATTGATTGTAGTCACTAGGTCGAGTTTAGCAGATTTTACAGAGTGTAAGATTCGAAATTGTTTTAGAATCATTCTGATAGGAAATTAAAAGAATGCATTAATGAAATGGTGACAACCATTTGTTCCGATTTTTTCCGAAAAAATGCTATTCTTTGAACATTTTCGCTAAAATGTGGTATAGCTTAGATTCTCGAATTTTTCGAAAATTTTAAAGAAAGTGGTCAACATTAAGGGAATTCCAAAATATGAAGTAATACTCAATCGCAAAATATTTGAGATTCTTCAAAAAAAATGGCCTTCTTAATATTTTCCGAGTCTTTCGAAAATGTGTTACTAGTGACGTATTAAAAGCTTTCACAAGGGGGGTCCAAAGGTCAAGGTAGACAGAAAGTAATGTTACTGATAATTACATTATGCTCTAAAATGCAGCTTTTTTACACCACTCTAAGCTATTTTATTCAAATTACATACACATTAAAGTAGCTGCGAGCAAAGCATCGTCAAACAAATACGAAAGGAATGTTGGCAAAATATTGTTTATATGTATTTACACATAAATAGTTTTAATGAGAAAATTATAAAACATGAACACATTTATCTAGAATATCAATTTACATTATTTACACCTTTGAGTCATTGTTAAGTTATAGTAAATTATGGAAATTCCCTGATGGATAAAATGCATTTCCGTTTGGCCCAATCTATTAAAAAAAAATCATGAGGTGCACTCAATGCCTAAGTAAGATATTGAATTTTAATCATTTTGTATTTCGATTTACTTACACTGTTAAAAACTCATATTTTACGTTCGCTAGACATTACAGAAAACATTTACGCACAATATTTTAGCAGTAATACGAAAATAATGTTTTTGGTATACCACCAATGTCTTATCCTCTTTTACATAACTAATTTTGTAGATTTACAAAAACGCAGTCCACACTTCATTTTTTTAAAAGTATGCTGTGAAATGTACAATAATTTTAAACAGTATTTTAAATGCATATGTATTAGTTTCTTTGAAGCAAAGAACTTATTCAAACTTACTTAAAGTATTAAATTGAGTCTTTTGCGCCGTGTTGCTATCATGTTCAGGACTTCTTCTGCGTCTAGCTGGATCGCTAAATCACGATGAACGCTCATCAGCGCAAGTCCAATGAGTCTTTCATTTCCCATGGTGTTTCTGAGATAGTTTTCAACCTCTTTAGGGTGGACACTGGAAGGGTGGCCAAAATCTTAAGCAGCATTTTGATGGTTGGGAAGAACTCTTGGTCGCATTTATCAAGAGTTGCTAGAGCAGTTGACGGTTTTTCGGGTATTGATTCCCAGTGATTGTGCCATATTTCATATTCACTAGGAAAAGAGTTTGCAATCTTTTCTCCCAGAAAAAACAATGCTACTTTCCCTAGGTTCTCTTTAACAGTTTTCTCATTTTTTATGTTCTCGGGCAGAATCATCTGTATTCCTTTGATAGTCTCCTCGTGTGGCTTAAAGCGAACATTAAGCTCCATAATTACATGGTCAACAAATGGATAAAATATATTCCGCCGATAATATTCTTCCGCACTTTCTCCTGGAACATTACCACGCTGCGTTTGCCTTCCAGTTGTTCGTGGAGCAATGATGCCACTTGAACTCAGCTCCATTGCTTGGTCGAAAAGTATTTTAAACTCGGTTTCATTTCGAATATTTTCGAGAGTATTTTTAACCGACGTCACGTAGGTGGTTACGTTTGTCAAATCTACATTCACCTTCTGCATTGCATTGTTTAAGTTTGTTGTATATGAAAAAACTTCTTTCAGAATCACCAACGACATAATAAATTGGCTACTTTCTATGGCTGCATGCATTTGGTATGCTTGACTCGCCACATCTCTGTTAGTAGATTGTTGAAGTGACTCAAGCGTGGATCTTACTACAGGATACAGTTCTGCAAACCTCTCAACCGCCTTATGCTTTTTTGTCCATCGAGTCTCACAGAGAGAGAAGGGTTGAATGAAGAGAATTAGTTTGACCTGCTATTTGTTTAAACATACCGTCCCGAAGTGGAGATTGTCGAAAGAAATTGACAGTGCTTTTGAAAGTGCCGATACAGTTTCGAATCATTGGTATCTCACTTGAATGTACCAGAACTAAGTTCAGCACGTGAGCTACACAGTGCACAAACTGTGCCTTTGGGTATTTCTCCGCAGTTATTGCTCGTACGCCTCTTAGTCTGCCGCTCATTACTGCAGCCCCATCAAAGCCTTGTCCAATAAATTTTGTCATATCCAAATCATACGACAAGAGATTCGTTATGATTGTAGTCGCTAACGATTGTGCTGAAACATCTTCTAGATGAACGAATTGCAGGAAATCCTCACGAACAACTGATTTTCTAGAGGAGCAATCAACGTATCTCAGGCATAGCGCTAATTGTTCCTTTCGTGAAATGTCTTGGGTTTCATCTGCCAATAAGGTAAAATAACCTGCCTTTCTAACCCTTTTAAGGACATAAGCTTGAATAGCATTACCGCATAGTGTAATAATTTCGTTCTGTATAACTGATGAAGTATACATCGCTCTATTGTGGTTGGTTTGTGTCAGTAAATGACTTTTAAGTACTTCATCACCAGATCGTGCACGAAAGCGAAGAAGTGCTCGGAAATTGCCGTCATTATGATCAGGTTCATTTATTCCAATTTCACCGGAGTCATGGTTACCTCTTAATGGTATTTCTTGTCTTCCACAAAGAAGTATTGTTTCAATGATGGCTTTAAGTCTTTGTCGATTTTCTTCGGCGATCTTGTTGTTTTCTGTATTGATACTCTCTGTTACATTAAGTGTTTTACCTTCTGCTACCTTTACAAAATTTGCTGCTTGTTCAAGAGCAAATTTATGGTATCTCGTGCCTGTATGCTGATCGAAGTTTTCCAATGCATTTTTCCAATTGTTAAATGGTTTGCTAACTAAGGCTCCAAGTCTCTGATCACCGCGGCCACCTTGCATTTTGCTGAGCAAAACACATACTTTGCAAAGCGCTCCCTGCATTATGTTTGAATAAACTAGCCATGGATACCGCGTGGTCCAATGTCGCTGAAAAGAAAGATTCTTTTTGCCTGTAACTGGAAATTTGAATGTTTCAGGTGAACTCCAAGGTTCCTTCAACGCACGCAGCTTTTCTTCATCGTTCTTCGGAGGATCACATACATATTTCCCAATATCGAACTCTATGGGTGGATCTGGAAGTACGTCGATCCTAGCTGTAAAAGAAGGAAATGAACGAAACCGAACATGGATAGAAAAAGAGAAGGAATAGAGACAGAAAGCAACACATCCACGCACAAAAAATATTTGATGGTGGATTTTACGTGATAAATGGCGCAAACGTATTTATTGTATTTGCTATAAAGTCGAAGCTAGTGAAAAATGTCTTAGCCTAAACACCCTTTTTCCGAAGAAAACATAAACACTCTTTCAACATACATACATCTCCAGTTGTGAAAAATAAGCTTTAAACAAATGTTTCGGCTGATAAATCTCCAGAGTGGCATATATATATATATATATATATATATATATATATATATATATATATATATATATATATATATATATATATATATATATATATATATATATATATATATATATATATATATATATATATATATATATATATATATATATATATATATATATATATATATATATATATATATATATATATTCCAGTAGCTCAGTTATCTAGATGATTATTGAACAGTGCTCTGATTACACTTCTATTAATACGTTTGAATAAGTTTTTGTTTTATTTTTTTTATTTCTAGTTTTCCGTCGATTTGGGAACCGTTTTGGTGAATGTAAGAGAGTAAAAAATATACGAAGCTAAATATAAGGAGCAAATATCAACGCTGTCGTTTTCAAATATTACTTTGCATTTAGTTGAAAGTTTGGCAATGTATTGCTATTTTCAAAGCTGAGTATGATTTGCCAGTTTCTTCACTCAGCATATTTTTACAAGTGAGAAAATCTTGGTACGAAGAAACACCAAACCGATGATACTTTGAAGCATTATATTCAATTTTTTTTCAAAACTGATATGTAGCGTTGACTGTATGGCGCGCGCGTATTTACTGGTAAAGTATACTTTGGTAGCGAAGATGATAAATGCTACCATTAGGCAAATAAGCAAAATGATATTTTGTTTAGAAAAACAGGACATACGCTACTTCGGAGCATAGCCAGTAGAGCTCAAAAGAAAATTTTTCGGCAACAATAAAATTAGAATAAAAACATAAGTTTATATGAACAAGAATGAATGTTTATTAACAAAACATAAGCTAAAACTTTTACTGAGAGAAATACTTACAAGAAAACAGTTAAAACTCAGCTTACCAGATAAATTTGTTAAATAAGTCATAGATTAGTCAAATACAGTAACAATTTTTCGGTACTTCTTACGATAAAATAGTAACCGTTACTAGAAAATGATGAAATGTACTATTTTAAAATTAGAAGGACTTAAAAAATGGTTACTGTGTATAATAAATACACGACTATATTTAAAAAACTGATCTGATCAAAAAAAATATTGAGACACCTTTCCATATGCAAATATCTAGACTGCGCTGTACACGACGCGAACTAGCCGCCAAATTTTAATTTTGTGGCGTGTTCCGTTTTACACGAATGAAGTTTATGACCACTTTCTTTGTTATAATTTTACTTACCTTTCTTCACTTGATTGCTAGATGGGCCTGCGACATCTCTGTCAGCTTCAGCATGGTTTTCATCCTCTGATTTTGAAGAGTCCTTTCTTTTGAAGAAATTCAAAAGAGTTATTTTCTCTGATACTTTTTTTCATTTTTTAGGGTTTTGTAAAATAATTTTACAAAACCCTTCTAAAATCGCGTCCTGTCTGTCCGTCTGTCCGTCTGTCTGTCCGTCTGTCCGTCCGTCCGTCTGTCCGTCCGTCCGTCCGTCTGTCCGTCCGTCCGTCCGTCCGTGTGTCACAGCAGTTTTTCTCGGGAACTACCTAAGCTAGAAACATCAAATTTTGTATGTAGGTGTAAAGTGGTGCTCTCTTCAAAGTTCAGCTACAAAAAAATTTTATAAGGTATTTAAAGGGGGTCTCCCCATATAGGGGAGTGACCCCCCGAAAAAAAAATTTAATTAAATGTAGCCGATATGGGTATCAAATGAAACGTCTTGATGAGAACTTTTCAAAACAAGTCTTAGTTTGGCAAAGTTTGCTTCGAGGGGCGCACAGGGAGGGGAAATACACGAAAAATTTGTGTCCCCCCCTCGCGATTGGACACCTGTGATCCGAAAAATCTGAAAAAAATCATGAAAGTAGGCCTTGATGAGTACAACAACAACAAATACGTGAGAAGTCGCAATTCACTCAACTTTGTTAGTAATAGTATGATTTACGGATTTTATGTTTTCTTGAATAAAATCTTAACGGTACCCTTAAATACAAAGAAATTCAGTATACAGATGACAATTTATAAGATGGATTTATCCTGAAAGTTTCATAAAGATTGAATCATAATTAGCGAAGTTATAGCGGTTTGAATTTTCCTGTATTACTATAGAACAATATGCGCTGCATTTATTACTATGGCAACATATGGCTATGGAACAACATGCGCTTTTTACCGACTCAGACACTACAGTTTTGCTAGGATTTGCATGAAAATTTCAGGACTGATAGTTGTCATGTATATCTTTGAGAATCGGTTCATTTAGTGGTATCAGTAATCGTAAAACAAAATAGTGGCTGTTTTAAATGCGAAGATTGAATAATTTTGAGTTAGTTTTTCCCAACTTCAACGTTTAAGGTGCATGCTTTGAACACTTGATTCAATTTCATGAACCACTGATGATGAGTACCCACAATTAATAACCATAAGTGAAACAAGTCAAAGAGGCGGGAGAGAGCTCCTAGCAAAAGGGCCTTGTAACCATTCTAGGATTCGAAAAATTGGCCATTAATCGATGATAACAGTACAGGAGAGTGGCCCCTGAAAAAAAAAATCATCAAACGTAGCCAATATGAGTATGTAATGACATTTTTCATGGGAGCTTTTCAAAACAGTTCTTAAACTGTCAGTTTTTTCTTCAGTGGTGCATAAGGGGGAAATACATGAAAAATGTGTTTCCTCCCTCGCGAATGGACATCTGAAATAATTATCAAGGGAGATATTTTTGAGTATAACAATAACAAAAACATCAGAAGTCGAAATTCGTTCAACTTTGTTAATAATAGTATGATCTTCGAATTTCATACTTTCTCCAATAAAATTGTCTTTGACATGTTTCTTGATTTTATTCGATCTGGTGACTGTATTTTGTAAATTGAATACAAAACCCTTCTGACATGACCGTAGGTCTGTTTACCCAACTTGTTTTTCTTATACTTAGCATAGAAATTAGCAATTTGATCAAAGCGTACTGGGATTGCTTCTACAATGCCGGTGAATCTGAAATTCGGGACACGTTTCTCATTTAGATTGTCGTCAGATAAATATGTTAGAACGTTTGCATCGTATTCGATACCGTCGGAATGATGATTGACGATATCACACCTTAACGTTGGATATCTTAGTGCGTCCCGAAATCGTTCTTTGGGAGGTTGCGCTTCCCTAGCTTGGAATTTTCTTGCCAATCCTCGTCGTGGGAGCGGAGCTGAAATTCGGTGGCGAAGAATAGCTGCTTCCTTTTAACTTAATCCCTAATCTTACTTATCGCTTATAATTACATGGTTTATACTAACATTAACTCTACTTGATCAATTAATCCTTCTTACAAGTCGTTCAGCGCGTGGAATGGTTCCTTGACAATATTCCGAGTAAAATGTTGGAGTGCAATCCTTCCCTTCCAGGAGTGGCTCCGGGGTTAATTGTTTTTTTTATTTAATTTTATATTTCGTAACACTTGCTTGTAAATTTCTTGCGAGAAGTTTACCTATTGCGGAGAGTATCATATATATATATATATATATATATATATATATATATATATATATATATATATATATATATATATATATATATATATAACTATATATATATATATATATATATATATATATATATATATATATATATATATATATATATATGGGATATAACGACATTTCTGACCACGCTAGAGGTTGCAATTTTCCTCCGATTTGCACCAAATTTTCAGGAAAGGTGTATTGAGTAAATATCTCGGGTAAGTTTGTGATATATCGGCCAGGCGAAAACAAAATTTCTATTCCGATCAAAGTATAGCTCCGATTTGGATGAAATTTGGTACAAAGGTTCACTGTTGTATGTGATGAATCTCGCAATAAAAAATCCAAAGTCGGTACGGCTGAAAGAAAATGGCGGCCGCTCGAATGCCGAAAACCGTACAAAACTTTGTTGTTGTAGTTTTCAACAAAGCTTTCAACCAATGTCAATGAAATTTGGTACTTTGATAGAAACTGTAGGTATTTAAAAAGTTATGTAGAAAAAACTGGAGCTCAGGTCGCAAAAAACAAAATGGCGGCCTGGTGAAACTCAAAGTTTCAAAGTCCTCTAAAAGTTGCAATTTCGATCCGATGTAAGAATATGCAATTTGATTTTAAGATAGAAATCAATTAGATCAAGAAACTTTGACATTTTGGTGATCATACAAGTGCAATTTTCAAATTGGCGGCGGTTTAAATAGCGACTTTTTCAGGTTTTCGTGACCCTCTAGTGGTCACATTTTCCAACGGATTTTGATTAAACTTGAGATTATGGATCTTTGTACTAAGTTCTTGTACGATGCAGAAATTTTTTTCAAATCGAATGAAAAATAAAAAAGTCGAAATTTTGAAACCTAATATTTTTAGCTATTTTAACTAAAATTTGAATAATTTTGCCCTGTTTAAAGTGGAACTCTGATTGATGAGGTCCTAGCATACAAAGATTTAAAATAATCCAAAATCAAATGCATGCATTCAAAATGGCGTCCCCCCAAAGTTCAGAAGGCAAGCTCAATTCGCTATTTTAATAGCAAGTGAAATAATGAATAATTTTCTTGGAAACATTTTAAATGACTTAACTTGGAAGTATTTATAAAGCAGACCATTTTAAGGATATTGTTAAAATATTTTTACAATACCATAAAAAATTATGAAATCGTGACTTGTCTGTCTGTCCGTCCATCCGTCCGTTTGGTCGTGCGTCACAGTAAGTTTCCTTGCAAACCACATGAGCTAGAATGAGGAAATTTTCAACGTAGGTCAAAAGTGGTGCCTCTCGAAATTTGCAGTGCAAGAAAATATTTTAAAGTGTTTCAGGGGGCCTCCCCATACAGGGGAGTGACTTAAATTTTTTTTATTTCTGTAGCCCTCTAGCAGCCAAGTTTCTCAATAGATTCCGATGAAATTTGAAATTATAAGTTATTAAAGAAAGTTAATTTAACCTGCAAAAAATTATGCAAATCGGATGACAAATGAAAAAGTCGAAAATTTACAGCTTAATATTTGTAGCAGCCGTTTGGAATAAAAATTCCAAATGGTGGCCTCTGATGGTTCAGAAAAGAATTGAAAATATTTATATTAATTGCAACGCAATTGCTGTTTAAACTTTTATGGAAATCTTTTGAAATTATCTATTTGAGCTATTTAAGCCGACAAGTTATCACATTTGTGTGGTAACCACTGTGAAATGTATAAATAGCAAATGTGAGAAGGATAACACCTGTATTTATATGTTTATAACAATTTATTATCTGCCGATTTCGATATGTGATCCATAAATGTGCAACTCAATTGAATGAGCAAAATATTTGCGCCTCTATAAAGGGCCTTTAAATACAAACGTCGGCAGATTCTTTTCATGTCAATAAATACCCATGTGGTGTTACGAAAATTGCAGTAAGAAGTTTAGTAGTACACAAGCCAAATTCTTTTCCAACATCTTACGCTACATACGAGAAATTTACCTTTCCGGCTGGTGCTGCCAACGGGGATTTTAGTTGTTTAAGAGGAAAACACCAATCTGACCATGTAGGATCATGTTTCCGTTTATCTGTTGGCTCTTGGTGTTGATTGTCTTTCTTCGGCATATTTTTTAGCTTGACGCCGGAGGCTTCTATATTGTTCTTCTTTGACCCGAGTTGGTTGCTGAATGTATTCCTTGTGCGCATGGCTTCTTTTTTAAATCCCTTCCTTGCATTCTTCTTCGTACCAGTCGTTCCTACTTTTCTTTGCCTGGAGCCCCAAGACCTCCTCGGCTGCTTCTGTCACCACATCTCTTACTGTCTTCCATATGGTTTTGATGTCATCATTATTTTCTCCCGCCTGCGGGGATATGTTGAAGCGACTTTGAAGCGCTGACGTGTATGTGGACTTTACTTTACATTTAGCTTGTGTATCTGGTACCTTGGAGTAACGGATGCTCCTTGTTTACAGCTCTTGGAGATGCGACATCGAAACTTGACCCTCATAAGGTAGTAGTCGATCTGGTTGAATGTGTGACCACCTGGGGTTGTCCACATTCTCTTATGGATGTCTCGATGTAGAAAGCGTGTGGAGCTTACTGTGAAGCCTCTTATAGTAGCGAAGTCTATAAGCCGTTGTCCGTTGTCGCTGGTCTCTGTATGGAGGCTTTGTCCTCCGGTTGTTCCTCTATGTGTCATTTCTCGGCCGGTTTTTGCATTGAAGTCCTCCAGAACAATTTTAATGTCATTTGACGGTAATGCATCGACAGTGCGTTCCATGATCCTGTAAAATTTGTCGTTGATTGCCTCTTACTTTTCTTCTGCGGGTACGTGACAGTTGACCAGCCAGACATAAAAAAATTTTCTCTTGATACAAATCGCACAGAGCCTTTCGTTAACGGGCTTGAAGTCGGTAATAATTTGTTTAAATGTGCTGTCGACAATGAAAGCCTATCCGAATTCATGGCTTTCTTGCAGTTTTTCGCTTTTAAACACGGTGTGCGTTCGCATGTCTAATATGTCTTCACCATGCCATCTGGTTTCTTGAACTTCGAGGATGTTGATTTTATATTTCTTTATTTTCTCCAGAAGTTGTGGCAGTGCACCTGGTCTGTTCAATGATGTAATATTCCAAGTTCCAAAAGAATAGTCCCTCATACGTTTCGATATTCTTTGCCGTTTATCCAATCCAACCCGAGGCTGTTTTCCTGGTTCCATGACAAGTAAATACTAAGTGGAGCGTTGTCAGCGCCACTATTCAATAACTAAATACATGACCGAAAAAATTCTACGGTTTTTTTTGTGATAATTGATTCAAGAATGAAAGTTGTTCTTTATTTAAATTCTATTTTTGATTGCGTGAGCAATGATGAAGAGCTATAAGTTCGACTGATTCGAATGCTTTTGTAAGATAATTTTCCTTTATTGCCTTATCTCGGAACGTTATATCGCATATAAAAAATAATTTGAAAACCTACAGATATATGTAACGAAAAGATGAAAAAAAAATTAAAGTCTTTTGTGGCTCAGAAAATTATGCAGTGAAAAGAATTATAGAATTCTAAAATTATATTTAAAACATGAAGAAAAAATAGTGAGCCGTCGCGGAACGGCTGGCGGATGTGAAACATCTAAATTATTTTGTACAGATAATATGCATAAGAGGATAGTTTATGAAAGGAAATAAAAAGATGAAATAAATAAAAATAATGCATCCAGATTTTTTTTTAAAGAAATAAAGATGATTGTATACTCGTACTTGGGAATTTATTATAAAAATTCAAAATTCAAAAATTTCAAATATTTTATTTTCATTGTTATTTATTGTTAAAAAATGATAACTTCTAATTAAGACACAGCTAACCTATACCGAAGTAAACAATAAACAAACAGTATACAGTAGATATACAAGGTCAATGCGGCGCGAGAGGTGAGGCATCGGCGAGCCAAGTGGGGACAGTTGCATAGTCACTTGCGCTTGGCGACGCATCACCACACAGTATTTAGATATTTCATAGCATATTATGTTGTAAAGAATGCAAGGTACGCTTCGCTGAGAATATGAATCAATAATGCATAGTTTTTAATTTCATTCAAATCTGTTGAGAAACTTTGTCCCTAAAGGTCACAAAGTCTGAAAGGAATTTTCCTATTCGATAGGAGGGACATCACACCGCATTAGATGTTTCACATTGTAATGATTTTCGTTTCAAATCGCTCGAACGTCGAGATTTCCCGAAGAAAATCTGAACAGACCTCTCATCGGTTCTAGACGTGAAGTTTGAGTCGTGCCAACGAATGGTACCAATCGGTCAACCAGTCCGAGCACTTGTAATCCATTTCGCGGTGGCTGCTTATCGGCCAGCTAGTTCGGACAGGATTTCGGTCGCAGGTCTTTCAAATGGATTACGCTCGATTACTTTATTTCAGCCACCATTACGTGCCCGTTTCAAACGCGTCTAAAATACAAACATATGGAAAAGAAACCTATCGTTACGTTATTCCGTATTTAACTTCCATTCAGTCAAGTCAGATAACAACAAAAACAGGATTTAATTTCGCGTTCCCGAATTTTCTCTTTCTAAAATCCTACCCTCTTAACGGCATACTTACCGCTTGCTGCCATTCCTGCTGAAAAAAAGAGGGGTTTGCTGGAAAAGAAAGTCGTTGTTTGTTTATTAATTCATATTATTCATTTTTAGGCTCCATCTTATGAATCGGTACAATAATAATTACAACACGTATTTAAAAAAAGAATAATTGATGCCTTTTCACTAAAGAATAAACTAAGTCTTAATAGAAAAACTACTAATTAGAATTGTAAGGCGATTCGAGCCAATAACCCTTATATTGAACAGGTAAGAAAAGAAATATTTCATTAATTATATTTCATTTGTTGCTGTTGTCTTAATGCGTAGTAAATAGTTGTAATATAATTAGTATAAATATTATTTAAGCAAATTTTTATTTTTCTGTCTTTCTCTTTACTTAATTTTGCGCAGAAACTAAATTACTCTATTTATATATTTACTCTTAAGTACCATTTTTTTCTATTTGTCTTGTTAGGTGGTTCTTTTTAAAGTTATTTTATTTCTCTTTCAGGTATTCTTTTTCTTCATTTCTTTTTGTATGACAACTTTATGGACTTGATTCCATTTATTTCTCTAATCTTTTTTTTTCTTTTACGCAGCCACTTAAGTGCAAATGTTTATGTAAATAGTTTTATTTGTATGAATAAGGTATAGTGTTTGGCCACCTTAGTTCTCTGCGTTTCTTTACCAATCATAAAATGCACAAAAATTATAGATGTATTAAATATTCCACACACGGAATGTAAATAATGGTCATAAAATGATATAAACGACAATACACATTAAGGTGAAATGCTTACGATAATTTATTTGAAGAATCCTAAAATGTGCAAGTATATATAGTCTACATATACGAGTATATGCATTGCATGCTTTCTTTTTCTTTTTACAAAAAAAAATTATCTAGCTATCGGTAAATGCGATCACCTAAAATCAATAACCTACTGAGTTGAATGTAAAAGGGGCTAATTAAACTAAAATGAAGCTCATTTCGCTATCAAATTCAATGAAAATGAGGCTCGATCTCACTGGGAAGAGCTAAACAAATTTCAAAATATTCAATTTAAGCTGTTGAAACTTACAGGATTGAAATAAAAAGAATAATATAAAAGCGTATGACAGACACCCAATGCCGATTTATGCAATGGATCTTGAATATCATTCTCATACTCAAAGATCAATGTGGAATATGTTAACAAAACACTGCCTTCACGGCGAAGGTAGTTAAGATCTTAATTAATCAAAGCGACAGGTTCCGACCTTGATTCCAGTGGAATAATAGGTTGCAGTTCAAAGCACTCGATACCAAAACTACACAATTCATGCAAACATTGATACAAAAGGACTTATTTGTGACTGATTTTCTTCACACAGTTGACGAATAATTCAGGAGTAAGCTTGACCAAAAAATAAGGTGACATTGTATTTATTTTGAAATTTTTTTATTTATTCTTCCAAATCTCTTCCCCTTCAAAGTAATCCCCTCCCGATGCAAAGCACTTATCCCAACGGATTTTCCAATCTTCGAAACACTGATTGTAGTCACTTTCCGGGATGGCCTTCAGTTCCTTCTTCGCTGCGGCTTGAATCTCCTCTATCGTATCAAAACCGTGTCCCCGGAGCGGTCTTTTGAGTTTGCTGAACAGCCAGAAGTCGCACGGCAAGAGATCAGGTGAATGCGGAACGATATGGGTTGAGTTTTTGGCGAAATGATCACGAATTACGAGTGCAGTATGGAATGGTGCATTATCGTGGTGTTAAAACCAAGAACTGTCTTTCCAAAGTTCCGGCCTCTTTAGGCGGATAGCGTTATGCAAATGACTTGTAAATTTGACATAGATGTCACTGATAGTACTACCAACCTAAGAAAATAATTCTTCAAATCCTTCGACGCGCACAGTATAAATTTAAATGTCACCTTATTTTTTGGACACAGTTTCAAAATGATATTACCTCTGAAAATCGTCTAACTCGTATTAAAATAAACTCAAAATTTGAAACATTTTTCTGAATCAGCTAAAATTTATATAGAATTATTGCTAAAATAAAGCAGAATGCGACGTTTAACTTGTAAAAGAGTAAATGGAAAATAATCAGCCGGTCAAAATGTTGAATTTTCGAAAACTTATCAGGTGCAAGTTTTTTTTTTTCAATCAAGTAATTTAATGAGAAAACTAACAGACTTTTTGTAATTGCTCTGGCGATTCCCTTGTTACCGCACTGCGTGTGAAAGTTCGATCCCGATGCGTATCATTTCCAAACAGAATCGCACAAAAAATAAATCAGTCATATGTTACATGCATCATATATAGATATATGTATATGAATACATAAATGGTGTAGGTAAAGGTATAAATATATCTATATAACTAGAAATTATGGAACCCGCATTGGCGTAGCAGCCATTGACCCAGATTATTTATAATGATCGGCTTTCCTAATATCAATGGTAACAATGTTTTGTCCGATGCCTTCGTAAAATTAATTCTTTCTTAAGCAAATGAATTGTTGACTAACGTTACTTATGCATGTATGGAGTTAATTCTTTCCAATTCTTTTTTTATTGTTAAATTAGCATTGGAAATGTTGATTATTCTTCGAACATAAAGTGTACTTTAGCCTCCAATTTATTTTCACAGTTGGCAATTCATCATCAAAAGAAAGCAACTCCCTTAAATTTCCTAACTGGAAAATTCTGATGCAATTTTCCTTTTTCTCTGGGTACTTCTTAGGTTATAAGTTCTAACACTCGCGGTCATCTATTTAAAGCACTTCTTGGTAGCAAAAAGCATTAGGTTTTGTTCGAGGATCTGTTTCTAATATTTCTCAACGCATTTTACTGATTTCTTTTCAGAGTTGTTTTTTTAAAGATCCATACATTAGACTAAATTAACCTGTCTTTTCTCTTCTTGATTTTAATCTTAAGTTATTAATCCTAAACACTTTGAACTGATATATTTCCCCCCATAGGAAAACGTAATATCCAATCAATACTGGATATGCGCGTCTAGAAAGTTCGATGTTATATTGTAGTATTAATTATGTATATCTTACTTTTTCCTTTAAAATCGAGAGACTACGCAAGCTTCCTATGGCTAGACTGCATCTACGCACCGGTCACTTGCGCTCCTTACATGGATTGATTCATTTAGAACTAACCTGCAACAGCTGATTGCCGAGCGTGTATCTATCAAGAGCACGTATCGGCATTGCCGCTTCCTCATGTGTTGCATTTTTAGTATTTTCCCCCTTATTCCATTTGCACGATGATCAGGAACCCCAAATGAATGTGCTTGGTGTAAGTCCATCAAACTATCAACGGCACGTCGGGTCTTCTGCCACAGTTCCAACCTGTTTAGCAATTACAATTATTTGTCGCTGATGATGTTGCTAATGTTGCTGCAAATTATGTAGCCGGGGCTCACCCCTCGTGTAATAAGAACAACTTTCATTTGTAGGTTTCTGCACTAAATGTTCGAGCCTAAGACAGGCAAAGTCTGACGGGAATTGCTGTTCTCGTTATGTCAGTAAAGCAATCTAAACAAAACAGGATGAGATTATGATTTAAAAGTTGATAAAAGAAAATTTTTCGTCTTCAGCACCCCTACCTTGCAATTGCACATTCACTACTCACGTGAGAACGCCATTTTGTCGTAGTGGCGTTGCGGATTCGCGCACTCGTGTCGCCTGGTTTTTCTACGGGGAAATTCTGTGTGTAGCACTTGACTTTGGTTCAAAAAAAAAAAATTCACATACCTAGCTCTCCTTCACGAGTAAACTAAAGTCGATTAACCACTGGACTCGGACACTGCACTCACTTCTGCCAAAGAGCAATAAAATCCGTCTTAAGCGACACTCGGATTGTCAGCCATCTTCCCGGCGTATTCCTTTTCACTCACTGACGTTTTCCATTCAACTGTCAAAACGCGGTTCTTGACAGCGAGCGGTTAAAGAGTCGTTACCGAACCACCGACGCCAAGGACAATCTGCGGTTCGTTGTCAGTGGCGTAGTGCTGATTTATTACAACACCAAAAGGAAATAAAAAAACTAACATGAAGTATTAAACGAAACAAGGTTTTCTTCTTTCCCTCAAGCAGGTCTAGGAGCCGCAACGTTAGCGGACGCCTCATAAAAATGAGCTAGACATCGGGTGAGCATCTCCTTTCTTGTGATTTCAGGGGCTCTTGCCTGGGATGAGTGGCTTTTCACTTTTTCTACATGATCAAGTCATCATTTAGATCTTTTATCTAGTTGGGAAGGATGCAAGGGGGCATCACTAACACCCGGGTGCCCCATCCTTTTTGTGGGCTGTGAATATTCGTGTCAACGACAAATTCGTGTCAAACCTCGTGCGTGGGTAACTTGGAAAAGTCGTCGAGTCTCGCTATTGTTATATCTTTCGGTTGGTGACCTCATCCGTCGAATGTATCCGATTTCTAAGTCCAAAAAGAATTCGTAAGCGTGAATTTTTTTTGTAGTGGGCCCTTTTTTTGTGATAGGGAGACGAATGCTATTTATGGACAGAGTGTTGGACTCCCATGCGTGACTGGACTACCCACTAAACACCTCCCTTGTCAACCTGAGAACCCAGCCTGGAACCGTTTGACACATTACTTCGGGCCAGGTCTTGTTTTGTTACGCCGTGGGGCGCCTTCAAGCTGGGGACTCCCTTCCCTAGCGGGAGGGGAGAGGGGAAGAGGAAATGCCAGAACAGCGATCCCCCAGCCCCAGCGTCCCCGGGTGCTGTGAGTCCCTTTTATATTTTAAGACTGCCCGAGCATAATGTGCCACCTGTTTCCATTTGTCAACCGATTCGAGCATCACCGCAACTTTATTATCCGGGCTGAGCTCTCCCGTCTCCCTGTAAGTTTCCCTTCGCAGCCTGACCCATTTGGTACACGCGAAAAATGTGTGACAGGCATTGTCCTCCTCTCCTGGGCAAAACCGACAATCGGGGGACCGTGACTTACCGATCTTATGTAGGTAAGACTGAAAACACCCAAGCCCACTCAAAAGCTGGGTCAGATAGAAGTCAATCTCACCATGCCTTCGATTTAGCCACGGTCTCACATCCGGGATGAGGCGCGCAGTCTACCTTCCCTTCGTGCAGTTGACCCAAGACTGCTGCCAATCGTTGAGCGAGCGATGTCTCTCCTCGCGGACAACCATCTCCCTCGCATCCTCGTTTCAGCGTAGGTAAATAGCGCCTGCAACAACTCTCACCGCCGGGTCAGAGACTGTTGGATACGAAGATGCAAATGTTTTCAGTATACCTCCTTGCTGAGAGCGTCGCCCCATACCTCTGCTCCGTACAGTAGCACTGACCCTACAGCACTCATCAAGAGGCGTCTTCTTGATGGGCTGGGTCCCCTTACGATGGCCATAAGTCAACTCAGAGCCGATATCCCCGAAGAAGTCTTCTCAGTCGTTGTCCTGATTTGCTCAGAGAAACTCATCTTCGAGTCGATCAGTAGCCCTAGGTACTTCACCGATGGCTTCGATTCGATTCGCATATCTCTAATACAGATCATCCTTACTCTAGGGATTCTCTTTTTTGTCAAGATGACCACTTCGGTTTTCTCCAGTGCTAAACTGAGCCCGCGAGCAGTTACCCAGTCCCTCACTCGGCGCATTAGCATACCTAGCCTAAGTTGTGCTTGTTCAACGGAGCGTCCAGTGACCAGATCCACAACATCATCTGCATAGCCGACCAAGCGTGACTCATCTGGCATCTCAAGTCTCAGTAGCCCGTCGTAAGACACGTTCCACAGGTCCGGACCAAGGATAGATCCCTGAGCAACACCCGATGTAATTTCCATCCTTCGTCGGCCCTGTGTCGTGTCGTAGAGCAGGCTTCGGTCCTTTAGGTAGTTCCTCAAAGGCCGCATCAGATATTCTGGAACTTGAAAGAGTTTTCCAGCGTATCTAGAATACCCACCCATCTAGCAGAGTTGAAGGCATTCCTGACGTCGAGTGTCACCAACAGGACGATCCGTCGCTTAGTGCGACTATATGCCTCTGCCTTTTGGACCGCGTTCACCACCTCTGCAATCGCATCAATGGTAGAACGTCCTGCTCTGAAGCCGTACTGCCGAGGAGATAGGTCCCCAGCAGCACGAATCGCGTCAGTGAGTCTTCCCTTGTTGAGTTTCTCTAGCACTTTCCCAGCCGTGTCTAGCATGCATAACGGGCGGTATGCAGACGGCGATTCAGGATTTCCCTGCCTCTTGCTGATCAGCACGAGCCTCGCCACCTTCCATCGTACCGGGAAAACCCCGTCACGTAGGCAAGCGTTGAATGTGCTGAGCAGCAAGTTAGGACAATGGTGAAAGACGAGCCGCAACACCTCAGCTGGAACACCATCTGGACCTGGAGCCTTCTTTGTTTTCTATGAGAGGACTGCCTCCTCCAGTTCCAGCTGTGTGACCAGTGGGCACTCGATGCTGTTTCACCATGGACAGCGTCAACACAGACGGGATGGGCGGGGAAGAGTCCCCGCACTATTGGGTGCTACTGGGGGCTTGCCGTGCCGGGGTCTCCGACGGGGCATAGAAGCGCAGCAAGCAGTCATAATGTTGCTCATAGTAGAGTTCATCACGTCCTGCAGCGGCTCACCTGCTGTGAGCACCTCGACGAACCTCTCGACCTCCATCCTTCCGATGTTCCATCCAGTTGTAGAAGGCCGAGAGCACGGACGTCGGGAGACAGCATCACTGATCTCAAGCAGAATGCACTGATGATCACTGGCTGAGTAGTCCTCTAATACTTTCCAGTTGTGTATCCTCCGTACTAAGGACTCCGAGGCGAATATCACGTCCGGTATGGTTCCCTCACAACCAATACGGTGGAAAGTCGGCGTATTTTCGGAGTTTAGTACGACGCGGTCCGTCCTGGTCGCCATTTCTAGGATTCGTTTTCCCCACGGATCCGTCTGAGGTATGCTCCATTCGATTACTTTAGCGTTGAAGTCGCCCCTAACGAGCACTTTGCCCCCTGCGTTCGAGACAGCGCCCTCGAAAGCATTAACCTTGGCTTGGAAAGATGATCTCGACTTGTTAGGCGTTAGGTACACACTAAAAAAGGTGGTCCCTGAGCACCGAACCCACACGAAACCATCCCCCCGTCCACAACTCTCCGCTTGAAAGTCACTGTTCCGAACCCAGATGGCGGCAGTACCAGTTTCATCAGAATACCATAATGCAGGACTTTTATTATGGTGTTGCTCACTCAGCAGCAAGAAGTCAGCTTTCATGTCCCTCGCAAACTGCTCAAGCAGATTTTGGGCGGTTGAACTGCGGTGTAGGTTTGGCTGCAGGATGCGGGTCATCGGAGTTCTGATTTTGCCTTGGCTAGGACCTCCTAGAACACCCGGCATTTTCCTGATCCAAAGATGTGTCCGAAATCAGGTTTTGGATCAGCATCCTTGCAAAGAATACAGTTTGCCTCCTTCGTACACTCTTTTCTTTTATGTCCCATTTCACCGCATTTGTAACATGGGGAACTCCTATCGAGTCCTTTGCATACTTTGAGTGGTGTGACCATAACCAAGGCATTTGAAACATTGAAGAGGCGTTGCTCTTTGCCGTATCCTACAGACAACCCACCCTATTCGTACTTTGCCCCTGTTCAGGAATTGTTCGGCGTCGTTTTCAGTCAAGTCAACTATGGCCATGCGTTGTCCCCTGTTGTTTTCTGGTGTCAGTCTCGCTTTGATCCTTCCCACGCTAGAGAACTCCCTTTTGATGGCCTCTTCTACCTCGGCCAGATCCGTTACGCAGTCAATGTCTCGTATTTCGATCGTTGCGGTCGGCTCGAGCGGGGCTATAGTTGCGCTTTTGCCGAGGACTTTCTTTACTGCGTCGCAGAATGCTTCTTTATTACCGGCCTCTGCTCCGAATTCGACCAGTATGTGGCCCGACCGCGTTGGTCGTACTACTTTAATGGTAGTATTGGTGTCTTTGGGCCTTACGTTTCCCCTGATGTCCCGCAATATCTCCGCGTAGGATCGGCAATCTTGGGGCGTTACGAGCAGCGCCTGCTGCTGGGGTCTTCGTCGGGGCTTGTGCCTCTCCTGTTTTGCATCAGGTCCTTTTTTGTAGTGTAGTGGGCCCTTGCATTGGTGGAAAGAACCCACCTCATGCCAGCCGCAAGCACGTTTACGCGTCGCCAGGCAAGGTCATTCCAGTTGAGCACCAATCTTTCGCTCGCTGAGGCAGCAGTTTACTGCTGCAGTCCTGAATGGCTTGCAACATTCACATTAAACATTACAGCTTACAGGGCTTGTGGTACGGGTCGGAGCTGCGTGTTTTCATATTTTTCGAAGTATACTCATTAAGAGCGCTCGTTGAAAACATCTTCTGCCAAAATCCAAGAAAATTTGGATTGATTAGGGTATATGGGCTTATTTTCATTAAATGTAAAATCAGATTTACTATATATGGTAATATAATTTTCATCTAAATTTTTTAACGTTTGCTCAACTAACATATCCAACAAGGAGAGCCGAAAATTGATTAAATTGTATAAAGTAGAAATTGTTTGAAAAATAGGGACAATCTAAATTATTCCTTTGAATTCGACTATTGCTTTAGGAGTGCGTTATTAGCCAAAACGTATCCAACCACCCCTAACAAACGAATGGAAACTACCAAAAATTCCACGTTTCGATGTTGAATCAATTCGAAAATTAATACAAAATGCTTTACAGTACATTAAATTGAAACACGAATCCTTTCATTTGTTTCGCCACACAGAAGCAACTTCAGCTGAATGAATGGAAGAGTTTAAAAGCTGGGAAAATTAATTAAGTCGATAGGTGCTGAAAGTGATTGTAGGGATAGCAACAACCAAATCCATATCTGGTTCAGGTAGTGGTTCGTGGTGTTGGAAATGGTGGCGAAGTCTAGCAGAAATAGCGGAGCTTGTGTGAAGGCGATATCTGGTGGATGGTTTGATCCAGTTTCATCTTACCAATAGCAAGCGCACCTCCTCGTACTTTCAATTCGATTTCGGAACACGAAGTTTCAAGAGTTAGGAGTGCAGGACGTGTAGAATAGAATTAAGGTGATTAAATTTTACCCTTTTACTCTCTCCTGACGCCATTTGCAATTGAATTCGATTCCAAGAATAAGTAGACCGAATCATAAGCATCGCAGTTTGGCGCTATCGTGGTATAATTTAATCGTTAGAGACGAAGCAACATCAAAGCGATATTCGATATTAATGGAGTGCTGATTTGCAAATGAAATTCTCAAGTGAAAGATAAGGAAGCAGAGAATTTTTCAATAAAGTTGAGGATTGGAGTAGTCTTAATATTTGCTCCTTATAAGAAATTTGTTGGCTAGATTCAATTGAAAACAGGATATTGGAACAAAAGTAACACTTGTATGTTTAATTAAATTTAGTTTAAAATAGCAAAAAGAAAATATGCAGCATGAGCTCGTTTAATTGAAATAAGTTCAATCGAACCAAATTTTTCCTTATAATAACTTGAGAGAGAAAGATCTTCTGTAATCAACAGGGGAAAGATGTGTGCAGTCTGAATTATTCGAGTATACGAGTATCTCAAGAATTGACGGGTGGCACGTGAAAGCGTAAAGTGTTGTCAGGGCCAGTTATTTGCCCAGCAGTATCAGAAGAAAATGCAGCTGGAGAAATGGGCAACATGGAGTTGTAGACAGAAAAGTCAGCCTAAATCACTTATACAGCACTAGAGATAACACATGTGCCAGAATGCTCTACAGTTAAATTTGAGCAGAAGTTCAGGAAGTGTAACACGCTTTTCTTTGTTGATGGTTCACCATATACCTTAGTTTTCTAATTTACAAAAAAAACACTAAAATTTTTTTTCTAACAGACATACATCACATTATAAGATTAGAATGGGCGGTATGATGAAAAAATAATGAGTCAATTTTCAATTTTTGTCAGAGAAGAACAAGAAAAAAGGATAATTAATTAAAAAAAGGGAATTTTTTTTCTGATTAGTATTCTAAAAGAGAATAAAAGTGAATAGGAGTTGATATTTTCAATTTGAGAATTAAAGAAGTGTTTGAGTTGGAGAAAAGAAAGTTTTGATTTGGGAGGAAGCAAAGAAAGCTTTTGTTTGAAAAGGTTTCCCAGAAGAAAGAAAAGGATAATTGTTAATTGAGAAGTAACAAAAGAAGATTCGTGAAAAATAAGCAGAAAAGATTGGTTGAGACGGTTTTTTAGAGTTTCTTGAAAAGAAAAGGCCCAGAAGAAAATAAGTTACATCACGCCGTCAATTTCTTATCGTCAAGAAAAGAAGATCCACAGGAATAATTTTACCAAGCAAATTATTTATCTTGTGTTTTTGTTTTTTCGACGAAAAATATAACTTGGTGATCTTCTATCAAGGAAACTAGAGGCGATGTATAAGGATAAAGACTTGGTCGTAGAGACGACAATAAACACGGAAGCTCCCAAGTGCTGCTTTGTTACCGTGGTTAGACGTGTTGTTCGGTGCGGAGAGTCCTTATACTGCTCGAGCCTGCCTTGTATAGATTGTTGACTTCTCAGATCTTGATCACCAAACAAAGGGGACGTTCTAATCCCACGAAAATTAAGGCACTTTCGCGTTCGCTTCGAGTCGGACTTTGTAGCTTTGATCG
Organism: Odontomyia ornata; assembly: GCA_963969285.1. Lineage (NCBI taxonomy): Eukaryota > Metazoa > Arthropoda > Insecta > Diptera > Stratiomyidae > Odontomyia > Odontomyia ornata. The sequence continues at coordinate 168,875,501 of OZ017741.1, forward strand.
ACTGTTCTCAAAACATTTTATTTTACAACTCTCGCCTAGTGGTGTGGTGTGAATTCCAATCCCGTGCAATCTACCCGCGATTTCGTTTAGAGACTGAGTGATTACGAGCCAGTGGAGCCAATTGACAAGTGTGGTGTATTTTTACGGGAACTTTCAACTTTCAGCGTGAGCCCGTGTTCCTTGAGATGAAGCCGCGCCTGGCTGTCAGTACGTCACTGCCTTTCCCAAAGCACACATTTGCTTTCCTTGTAACTTGGATACCTTCATGACAAATGTCATCAAACGAATCTGAATTGAAAAGCAGAAGAAGATTTTGTAATAAACATAAGCAGTCGAGCAGCCCCGTGGTGATCAGGAGTGGCTGCTCCTGAAGAGATAAGGTGGTCACCCCATCGAAACTGCTTAGTTTGTTGTTTTACTAGTGTAAAGTAAACTGCATCCGTCAAGTTTCCATCATTTAGGCAGAGATGAGTGGTTCACTTTAACATCTTTAGGTTTAACATTCCCCTTGTAATGCAACGACCTTCTTCGGTGAAAGTAACGGTTGCTTTTTGTGTAATGTTTGCGTTTGTCTCAAGCCTCCGTGTCCGCTAACTTTAACGAGGCAAAACAATATTGAATTTCTGTAGAGTAGATTCATTGACACCTAATAGAACTTTTCTAAAGACAATAAAAATTGATCGGTGCGTCTTGTAGAGTAGAGTACGCGTGATAAGTATTTTGTAGTGTAGCTTCGTGGCTCGACAAGAAGCCGCCTCATATGATCCGGCAAATGCTAGTCGTCAAGCACGCGTACGCGGTCGTTAAGCGAAGCTAGTTAGCTGAGCTCGGTGTTGTTTTAGCTCGCTGACACTTGTGCCAGACCATCGGCACCCGTGTTCTACACGGACATTTCGAAATTCATTACAATTTATTGAAAAAGAAGATATTAGAACATCGAGAAGAAGATTTTTTTCAATAATCTATGAAGAAGATCAATTTCAATTGGGATCCTAAGTAAGATTTTTTTTTTGTTTTTGTTTTTTTAACTATCATGATTGATTAGCCAGAACTGTCATAGTTGATTAGCCAGAACTATCATAATTGATTAGATATAATTAAATTTTAAATTAGGATATTTGATTTTTTTTAAAATTTAATTATTGTATATATATATATATATATATATATATATATATATATATATATATATATATATTTATATATATAAATATATATTATATTATATTTTATATAAACACACTGAACACTTTATTTTTTTATTATTACATATTTCAAGATGATAAGTATATAGTAGATCATGGGGTAAAATCTCTTAGGTGAGAGATGAATCACCTCCCTTACTATATGTCGATCTGACGAGCTGAGAATGGTAAATTATTGATTCCCTTTGGTCAGTGACTCGAGTGGGTTTATCCATCTCACAAATGTAGTTATTCCTTTGTGAATATTTTCTTTCTGAGTGATTAATTATTTTGACTGTCCTTTTAATATTCAAAAACAGTAATAAAATCTTACGTGACTGGTGACACTTTTCTGTTGTCCACATATAAAGTACCATAAACCCTCCCCTGAGAGTGAATTCTATATAATTTGTCACCATATGGTACTCGTGGAGCTTGTCTTTCAAGCATGATGACAAAAATGTCCTCATAACAGAAGCCACTTGATCTTTTCAAGTAGGGAGTCCGATTTTCAAGTAGCTCGCGGGAGTCGGCTAATGACTGCGAAGGGTCCAGAGGATGTCTTCGCTCTTCCACGAAGTCGAAGGTCAGTGAGATTGCACGAGCCGGGCCTGACATACAGTGAGTCACTCGGCAATTCGTACACATGAGAAACAAGACTTGACCTATCACTATTTCGGGATCGAATTAAAAAATGCGCAATTTTCGAAAAGCAATCTTTTATTTATTATATGTGTAGTGTGACAATAACAAAAAAATTACAATTTTCATAACTGATTTAACTGATTTTATCGAACTAAATAACTGGCTTCAGGAATTCACTTTGATATTCATATAAAATTAACAGCAAGAGAAAAATTAAAGCCCTAAGAAATAAATAATATTTGGTATGAAGCTCTTTGTTCTTGAAGTCTCGTGTGAGCAGAGTCCACCAATTTTTTGGCCTATTCAGTAGAAATATTAGACCGTTCATACTTCAGTTTCCTCATAAGAACTTCTTTACTAGTAATTGTATGTTTTCTAATTTCTAGTGCCCGGGGAGAGTAGTAATGCGAAATTGGCGACAAGCTTCAATAAGAGAAGGCACATGAGTAACCCGGACTCCGGAGATGGCGGGCATAAGACTCAAATAGTCGAAGACAAAAAAGAAGTGAGTTGATTTCAAGCTGAAATACAGGAATTGAAGCTACGACTGAAAACGTTCGAAGATATGTACAAGAGAGCAAAGAAAACTCAAGATGCCGAACCGGTGAGGCCAATAAATACAGAAACTAATGCGAAGAAATCTGTCTGATAAGTCATCCAAGAAGATATACTAAGTGCTGGAGGAGCTAACGACAGCCGGAACTACTATGCAGCGCTAGACGGACTCCAACAAGAAATGGACGTTGACGAAAGTACTGAAGGTAATGTAAGTCAAAATAACAATGACAATTTTATCCTTTATTTAAAAACAATAAAAACAAGGAGAAGAAACTAGCTCGCAGTTCTGCTGGTCCTCCTCAAAAAGTGCCAAAAATACAGTGAAAGTTCCGCCAATTAACGTGTTCGGTCAAAGCGGAAAGGATATGGCTCGGCGATTAGCAGCCGAAAATAAATTGACTGATTTCGAGATTTAAAGGATCAACACCGAAAAGTTAACATTCAGAAAGAAATCACTGGTTGATTTCAAATCAGCAAACAATGCTCTAAATTCTGGGGAGGTTCCACACTTCACATATACACACTATGTCCGTTAAAACATTCGCAACAAGAAGGTCGACGGTCGAAAAAAATTTACCACTTTATTTGGTGCAGATTTCAAACAAGAGCAGTCCAAGTGCTCTTCAACAAATAAGATACTTGAAGTTCCGAGTGGTGAGGTGGGGATGCCTCCAGAAAAGAGAAGTCAACCAGTGTTATCGGTGTCAACGATTTGGGTATTCGGTTGCCAACTGCGCCATGCATTACCAATGCATCAAATGCAAGGATGTGCATGCTCCCGGTGAGTGCAACTGGCTCAGACGGAGCCAAAAGAGAAATTGTACTATGTTAACTGCGGTGTTTTGGTCACCCGGCATCATATCGAGGATGCTCTCGATATCAAGATGCGTGAGCGAAATTTGTTTCAAAGCAAACACAACTACACCGTAGTGTCTTAGCTCCGAATTTTGTCAAGTATCATTCGCACAAGCCGCTAGAGGACCAGCAGAAAATGCGGTAAATATTGTTAATAATGTAATTGGCAATAATGAGCTGCTTCTCAAAATCTACCAGCAACTAAATTCTTTATCGGGATGGATGGATAGGATAGGATTCGTTTCAACTCAATCAACGTCAACTCCATTGTTATTATACATCGGCGTGATTATCTCCTTGAATTCATTGTTAAGCAAAAGCCTGACATCATGCTTCTCACTGAAACCTACCTCAATGCATAGCACTCCATGACATTCAAGGATTTTGAATTCGTAAGAAACGATAGGGTGAAAGGTGATAGGGGAGGTGGCACCTGGATATTGGTTCGCAGACATTATTGTTTCCAAAATATTGAAAAAGTCGATTTCAAAAGCTTTGAATCTCTTGAAGTGTCCGTCCATCTGCCTATGCAACTGGTCGAAATGTTCTCAAGTTCAAGGAGGAACTCAATTCCTCGTTTGAAATACTTGAATTGAACAGGCTGCATAGTTATTATATTTTTGCTGGTGACCTGAACGCCAAGCATACATCATGGCTGAACGTCACCAATAATCCAAGATGTGTATTCCAGAAATCGTGGATAACAGAGAACCAAATTGAATACAGGTGCAACCTATATGGGTCGGAGCTCCCAACATACCCTAGGACAAATTTATATTTGTATTACTGACGCAAGACTTGAATTCAGCTTTGATAGCCCTCAATGGAAACTGCAGGTGCTTCCTTATGATAGCGACCATAACGCAACCGTAATGAAAATCAATCATCAAAGGGATGATCTCTTACTCATTCCAATTCAACATGAAAATTATCGGTTGAATTTCAAAAAATCCAGACTGGGGAAATTTCAAAAGAAGTCAAAGTTAGAAAAGATGACGTTGGAAACGATTGAGAAAGTAGTTCCCAAGATTAAACATCAAAACAATACAGAAGAATAGGAAACACCAACCATTGCAAGGTTGAAAAGATTGAAAAGCCTTCGTCTCACACGCGTCAACAATATGTATCGGCGGTTTTTGGACTACAACCATCCCTCGTTAGCTTTGTTGAAATTACACCTGGAGAATGTCCGGAACTTAATCCGGTCATATTTCAGGAGTGAGGTCAGCAACTAATGGGTGGAGAAATTGAGGGGTATTAGCTCACAAGACCCAGATGGCGTCTTCGCGAAAGTGAATAGCAAATTCCGCAAGAAGTCTCTAGTGAAGGTATAGAATCTTGAGGTAACTAGTGATGAGATAAATCTTCTCGATAGGGGTGGTATCTAAATTGATAGTACGACTCCGGATAGAAATGGAAATAGAAATATATAGATAGACAGAAATGGAAGCAAGATTATATGTGATGGATTGCATAAACATTCCCTGATTGGAGCACATTTTGAATTGGTTCATTTACCAAACCCTGAGAGAGGGAATGAAATGTTTTCAGAGATCGTTGAAGCAAAAGTTTTCGACTTCAAAACAAGCCTAAACGGCTAATCAATTCTTCATTTCAATGAAATATTAACATCTGACCTCATACCGAGCTGGAATCTTATTGATTATTTTGTCAGCTATGAAGACTTGTGTTTCATATCTCACAGAACAAACACCAAGAAATCATGTGGTACTGATGGTATTCCAAATGTAGTTCTCCGACATTTGCCTGAGGTTGCTATTAGGAATTATTCCATATTGATCAACAATATATTGAGCAATTCATATTTCCCAACTGAGTGGAAAAAGGCTAAGGTATTTCCGATCTTGAAGAAAGGAGAAGAATCTTTATGCTCTAAAAGTCATCGCTCGATTAGCATGCTGCGTAACATCAGCAATGTGTTTGAAGTGGTACTCAACAGAGCATTAAACGCCCACAAAGAGAAATATGAGTTGATGCCTAATTTGGTTTTTGTGCCAGGCATTCGACCACAAATGCAATAACGAAAGTAACCTCAGACATCTGTTGGAAACTAAATGATAGAGAATGTGTTGGAGCATGTCTCATTGATATGGAGAAAGTCTTCGATACGGTATGGTTAGATGGACTTATTTTTAAACTCCTTCAGGACAAGTTCCCCAGACACTTTGTCGCCATGATGTGCAATGTGTTATACGGAAAATCGTTTGTTGTAACTGATGGAAATCTGACAATAATACGCAAATTCAAGGTCTTGAATGTTCTACAGCAGGGAACAGTTACTGTGCCTCTGCTCTTCTCAATATTCATTCGCAAACTATTGAACGGCTTTGATTTTAACGTCTCTTCAACGCGATCATTGATAGCGTTTGCTGATGATCTGATCATCTATGCGGCAGACCGAAAAGCTACAAAAGTTCAGAGCAATCTCCAAAAAATGTTCAATAATGTACAGCTATACACAGACAATTGGCGAATGAAAATCAATGCGCAGAAGTGCGAAACAATTTTGTTTCATATAACGCTGCAGGGGGTCAGTCAAAACCTGAAACGTAATTTAAAGGATTTCCACATCATGGCTGGCGAGGGTGGTTCAGAACGGGTTCCACATAAATCCTGTGTTCGATACGTCGGTGTTCATCTGAACAGAATTTCATTCCAAATACATTGATCAAAAGATCAAAATTATCTGTTACAAGACCCTGCTTAGACCAGTTTTGACATATGGATGTCAGATCTGGTACAACCAAAGCGCTAGCGGAAAGATTAAAAATTTTCGAAATGAAATGTTTTTGTGGATGTACTGGTTTATATAGAAAGCCTGAGACGGATTGGATGCATTATATATCGAATAGAAGAACTTATCAAACTGCTCAAGTGACAAGAGTCGATATCTTCATATTGAAACTTGTTCGCAATGATATCGCAAGAGTGGAAACCCTTGGGTTTCACAGTCGTTCCACCTTGCTTACGGGTATATTGCGACTTGCCTCGCTACTTGCTTCGTTTCTCCAGAAGCATTTGTGTATTTAGACATAATTCGATATATTTTTGATTCTGACAGCATCCCAATCATATATCTCATATATAGACAGATAAAATATCCTCCGAATTTGAGTTCACAAAAACAGCAATTCCAATTGAGATACTCATTGCCTAGATTCGTTAAGGCTGATCGAGCTGAAACGGAGGAATCTGGTTATTTGTGGCTGAATGACAATGTCTAAATTATTCATATTTATTTTCAGTTTTTGTGTTTTTCGCTACTTAATTTTTGAGTTTCAGCTCATCATTGCTACATTAAGTGTTGTTGTTTATTTGTGATAAAGATTAGGGAAAGGTTAAGTATCTTCTTTTCAGCACTACAGCCCCTCTCGAGCCTTCGCTTAGAGATAGTTAGAGTACCTCATTTTCATGACCGTATTGATTTTTTCGGAAGTTGGTTTGGTCAGTACCATGCTCCCGTGTGTCTGCTCAGCTATGATATGATCTGATTAAATCAAAACATATCACCACTGATTGAACACTCGTAGTCTGTCCGAAAAATCTCCAGAACTAAATCACGTTGTTCATCAACGAGATTTGAACCTGGGACCTTCGGCTTATGCGTCTCATGCTCTACCACTAAACCACACAGACTATATTATGTTTACTATATTAGGTTATGTTTATTATATAAGGTTTAGAGATAAGGTGAAACGCGTAAGTTAGGAGTATTGTGATATAAATTTTAGTATATCACATCGTTCAATAAGTCTCGAGACTAACCCAGAGATGGTGCTAGTAGTACCAAACTGGCCACGTTTCCATAGAGTGCGAACCTTTATATGAAAGGTGTAATTCGATCGAATTTCACGTCAAAAATGGGACACCGATAAGAAAGTAAAATATCCTCGGAATTTGAGTTCACGAGACCAACAATTCCAATGGAGATACTCATTTGCTAGATTAGTTGAGGCTGGTCGAGCTGGGACGGAGCAATCTAGGTATTGGTGGTTGAATGACAATGTCTAAATTATTCATGTTTCTTTTCTGTTTTTTCCTTTTCGTTACTTAGTTTTTGAGTTTCAGCTCATTATTGCCACATTTCGTGTTGTTTGTTTTGTTAAAAATTAGAGATAAGATTCAATATTTAGGATAGGTATGTGTTATATTTATCATAGTAGGTTTAGAGGCAAGGCTTAACGTTTAAGTTGGGAATATTCTGATAGTGTTTTTTTGGCATAAGCTAAAAGTTTTGATTGAATTTTGATAGAATTAGGTTATAACACATTAGGTTTAGGATAAAAGTTCACTGTTGGCAATTATAAATAATTTTTGAATAGTGTTGGTTAGTTTTTTCTCCTTTTTCCAATTGAATCAGACAATGTGTAATAATCAGTGGTTCATCCTGAAGCAGTTACAGATTATTCACCACATAGGTTCATTGCAAAATTTTGAAGAATTTCTTCACGCGAGGTATACAACCTTCCTTTATTCAGATTATGGTACAACATTCTTTGGGACTGACAAAGAGCTCAAACGGTTATTCACAGACGGAACGCGAGAGTATCAACGGGTTCATGAAATCTTGTCTTGAAATATAACAGTAGGTCTTCAATCCTCCTGCGGCACCTCATGTGGGAGGCAAATGGGAAGCAATGGTCAAGCTAACTAATTTCCATCTCACTCAAACAACTGGGGGCAACTTCTCACCATACTGAGTTCATGTTTTCTTCAAGCCATCAGTGATGGCTTTGGGGACCTCACAACTCAATCGGCAACGCTCTCACTACTTCCAGAACCATCGATTAGCCACGTTACGGTTTCCAGGTTACATCGATGGTAACTTCTTCAGCTCGGCATAAGTTCTGATGTTGGTGGCCAGCATATTATCTCCAATGGCTACTATCAATTTTGAAGTGGTATCATCGCAACAATGAGATCAAGGTGGGGTCAATTTTTATATTAAGAGACGAGCGGCTAGCCTCATCTACCATAAGTGACTCCTTGTGCGAGTGTTAGAGCTTTACCCACTTCGTTTTAAAATGTCTGATTTGAGGGTGAAATAAATAAGTGATTTCTCCTTTTTTTGAATACCTCCATTCCCTACCACTCTCTCCCTCATTATTTCATCGTCGCCCGACGCTCGTGCGGTTTGTACTTCACACGTCATCGATTCCTACGTGTGCCTCCAGGCAATGCTAAAACATCAGTATAAGGGGCACATCAAATGCTGTGAAGTACTCCTTTCCCGTAGTCTAGTCCGATTCGTGAACAGTTCTCAGAAGTAAAAAAAAGATATAATACGACGCAGTAAAAAAAAACTTAAAGACAGCTAGTTTATAAAAACTAGCTGTCTTTAAGTATCTCGACGTTAGGTTCTAAAATGCCCTAAGATACTGCATTTTCAATCCTCCGGACTTATCATTAATTTGAATTTATTAGATGTTCCTTAAGTCTTTTCCTAAAAACCAATAATCAGTTTACGTTTTTCACTGTTTCTGAAAGATTGTTATGTACTCGTATACGCAGAGCATCATTCGTTGCATCGCTCTTTAGTCGACCAGTTCTAGCGTAAGGTATTACAAAATTATTGGTGTTTCTTGAATTATATGGATTTATTTGTGATACTTTTATAAAGGGGCTTCGTTCCTATTGACTAGAAATAAGACATTTGAAGATAAACTTAGCTTACTCCATAGTAATGATTTGACTGAAGGTGAGGGCATTTGTCCCTTGATACACTAGTCCTGTCGGAGTGAGAATTGGAAGGTTTAGAAAATTTTTAATGGGCTTTAGTTAGTATTCTGGATATAATTAAGGTTTTGCTGTGACGATTGACTCTAAATTACCACCGCATAATGTAGCTTTTTCAGTACAAATGCATTTAATACAAGTTTGTTTATATGCATTGGAAAACGTCCATATCTTCTCAACACTCCTATCATTGGTGCTCGTTGTCTCCTCAAATTATTTGTGTGTGGCAACCATGTTAAATGATAATCTATGGTAAGACCGAGATTTTTAATTTCAAACACCCTTTGCAAGTTTTCGCCGTTAATTTTTAGGTCAACTTCTATGTCTTCCTTATTTTTCTGTTTAAAAATAATGTATTTTGTCTTTGTAGTATTCAATGCTAGCTTGTTTTCGATAAGCCATGAACGATATTTATCTAGATCCTCGTTGACGATATTCTCCTTGACAACTTTATCATATTCTTAATCAAGAAGTACAGTATCATCAGCACATAATGTGTGGTGAGCTTTCGTTTACATATATTCAAATTAATTGGTGTATAGCAAAAACAAGGTTGGTCCAAGGATGGATCCTTCAGGAACCCCCAATTTTATTGGTGCTAGATTGCTCAAGACATTATTAACTGATGTTCTTTGGGATCTTCCTTCCAAATAATTTTTAAGAAGTTATTTCGGTTTTCCTTGTATACCATACGATGCAAATTTTAAAAGTAACAGGTCATGAACAACTGTATCAAAACATTTCTTCAGGTCCACGAAAATTGTAATAACATAATCTCCTTTATCAAGACTTTCATTGATGTAACGTGAGACAGAAAGTAATGCATTGAAAGTACTCTTGTTCTTTTGAAAGCCAAACTGCTTCGGATTTATGATGAAATTATCCATTAAGAAAGATTTAAACGATTATTTACAAGTTTTTCGAATATTTTACTAAAGGCTGTCAAAAGTGCAACAGGGCGATAAAATTATTTGGGTCCAGATGATCTTCTTCTTTGAATATTGGAATTATTTTTGCCAGTTTCTCTTCGTCCGGAATGTTCCATTTCTAATATGCTCGTTAATAAAATTTGCCAGTGGTTCAGCTACCTCCTCTTTGATTAGAATAATTTCATGTGTGGCGATGTTGTCAATATCTGGTGCTGAATTTTTTTTTCAAATTTTCGATCGTATTTAATACTTCTCTTTTAGTCTTCTTACCAAGATCCCTGGTAATTTTTTCACCAATTGTTGAAAAAAAGTCGTTTAGCGAGTTTGCTGGTCCACATGGGCGTGCTGCATTGTTAGAGTCCATGCCAAACAATTCAGCATTTGATGATATGATCCAGGGTGACGAATTATCTTTTACTTCATTTATTATTTTCCATATTTCGTGTGGGTTGTCCGTTGCAGGCTCCAATCGTCTGGAGTAATATGAAAATTTAGCTTCTTTTATGAGATGTTTTAATTCTTTTAGGGCTTGGTTATACAGATATTTAAGTACTTGATCTTCAGCGTTCTTTTTGTATTTTTTATAAGTCTTCCTTTTGTTAATACTAGCTTCAATGCCTTCCTTTGTTATCCATGTATGTTGTCGAGATCTGATCTTTTTCTCAATGGTAGAATCATGCTTGGACTCTGCAATCATATTTTTGAGCTCCATAAGGTTTTTAGGTTTTCGGTTTGTTAGCAACTGTTGAAATTTCGATATGAAAAGATCCTTGTCTAAATATCTGATTATTTTGTGAGTAGGTTTTTGCTTACTGAGACTTTGACCGTAGACGGCAATTTTTAGAACACGATGATCTAACACCGGCCAGTCTGCAAGTGTGAATTTAATGTTTTCAGCAATTTTTTTTATTATTCGTTGCTATGTGACCTAGGCAGGTACTTGAAGTCGGGCGAGCAATTCTGTCCTCATTGACAATGACCGCTCCGTTTGTTTCCAGGGTATCCTTGTACATCCTCGATTCTAGAGATTCTGCAATCACGTCTATATTTGTGTCAGCAACTGTGATTAGATTTTTTTTCAGTAGAGTATATTGCATCTATTACTGTGCAGAAGTCCCGCACATTGAGACAATTGGGATTAAAGTAAGTACCGATTTTTAGTTTTTTACCTACGTAGGTTATTTCAATTATTATTATATTGTGTATGTCAGATGTTACTCTCTCTGTCACAAAATTAATTGTATTTTTCATATAAATTGCTGTACCTCCTCCTCTTCTGGGCCTGCAGGAGAAAACGGAGCTATATCCCGGAATATTGTAATACTTTGCTTCTTCAGGTTAGATCCATACTTCGTTTTTTATATATAATCAGATCCTTTTCAGGATTTATATTGGCATAAAAGATAGTTAATTTGTCGCTTGATTGAGTTTTGTGATTAACAATCATCATCAAAATTATAGTCAGTATTCCTCCTAGCAATTACAATCCTTCTTTGATTCTCTGGGCACTCCCACGAGTCTGCTCTGTGATCAGTATTCTTATTATTGCTTATACAATTGTAACAGTTCTCATGTGTGCTTTTGCATTCCTCCACATGCTCATGCTATCCTCCACATCTCACACAGATTTCTTCTCCTTCGCATTTCGACGTCTTATGGTTATATTTTTGGCACTAAAAGCATCTCGTAACGTTGAAGTCTTCCTTCACATAATATGACCCATAATCAATGTTGACGCATTTGTTAGCGAATCTTTTATACATGCTTCCGTTCAGGGCCGTCGAGAGAACATTTTTGGCCCGGGGGTAAACGATTACGGGCCCTAAAACAAAGCACCCCCCCCCCCCCACATGAAACACAACTATAGAATATGCGAAATGAAATATGTACATGCTGATTCTGGCAAACGGTCTAACTGTCTCAGCTCTAGATGACCACCTTGTGAAAGTCTGTGAAGGGTACCCGTTATACTTTTTTTGAGAATTTATCAAGGTTGTAGACTACTGCTAAAACTGGTATAGCATTTCTGAAAAACTCCGGAAAAAGTGAGTGCTGCCTCACAGCATTCTGCTGAGTCAACATCACATAAATTGAGACTATGTGTTGCACAGGGCGAATAAACAGCATTTGGATTTTGCTCCAGAATATGACGTTGTGCCCTATTATATGATCCTTTTATATTAGCACCATTGTCGTATCCTTGTACTCGACAGTCTTCCAAAGGAATGTTATATTCTTCTAGAGTATCGAAAATTAAACCAGCAATCGCCTGGCCAGTTTTTTGGTTACAATCGACAAAAGCCAGAAATCGTTCTTGAATTGTAAATATCTTTTTCTTCGAGGTAAAATGAACGTACCGCAAAATAAACGTAGTTTGATCGACGTGGCTCGAATCAGGTGTAGCATCAACGAAGATAGCGAATTATTTGGCACTTTTCCGTTCTTTCAGTATGGCCGATTTAACGTGTTCAGCACAGATTTGAATAAATTCGTTTTGAATCTCAACCGAGAGATAGTAGACCTGCAAACGTAGGTGTTGTTGTTGGCTAATCCTAACCTTCTCTTAATGTTCGCAAAGTATCGGGTCGTAATGACTGATCAGCTTTAAAATGCCCAAAAAAATTCCATTGTTCCGTTCTCCGAGAAGATTGCTAGCACTTCTGATAGGCCCCTTTCGCCAAGAAACAAAATTATGTCTAGGGTTCGACATAAAATTTCATGCCATTCTCTAGCTTCACTGATGATCTGTTCATTTAGAAGTGTATCAATTGAAGTTTCCTCTTGAAGTCGAATCTGCAACGAGCGCCATTGAACAAAACACTGAATGTGGTCTGGATTATTTTCATGAGCTGATAACTTATCATACAGTTTTTTCCAAGCTTGGTTTTTTGAGTATCCTGTAGGACAGCAAAGTTGTGGACGATTGAAAGGGTTGGTACTTAACTAATGACAAGGTAAGCAATACAAAGCGTTCATAACGCTACTCCACACCAACCAACCTCGCTCCACCCTCTCACTATTTGGCAAAGTTTTCCATAAAAGCGAGGCGGAAAATGGCCCATCGTTACGATCACGTAAAATAGAAGATGGCATCTTTTCGTGGACTCGGCGAATTATACCGTTCACGACGTCGGAGTGGAAAAATTAAGTACATAGAGAGCCAATATTAGATTGAGTTTCCATTGAAGATGAACCATGATCAATATCGATTTCAGAGTTTTAAGTTCCCAAGTTTTCAATAATTACATCATTGTTTGCAGCTTCCGTTGATTCGTCCCTTTCTGAAAGAACGGGTAGAACGTTGTTTTCATGGTTAACATAATGCGCAAGACCTAAAAGCGAAAATCATAATATTAAATGTAAATCATATAATCAGCATACTGACAACCTTTAACAGTTCTAATAATCGAGTTTTTCGGTCCGAAATTGTATCCGAAGAGGTTTCTTTGCTGTTTAGAATATTCCTTTCCTTTTTTGTCTCGCTCTGAGCGTTCTTTGCGCTTTTGAGCTCCAGAATATAATGCATCTAATATGAAAATTTTATTTTCAATTACTCTCGATTTTGCTTAATGATATATAGCTAGAGGATTTATGAAATATTTAGCAATTTGCTAAATTTGTAATTTCTGTAGTCTTAAAGTTGGAAAAAATTTCTTCCCAATAATCACTTTTATCTCTACAAAATTTAATAACAACTGAGAGATGATAAACGTGATAAGAAAATTTTTTCTCACAACTCGCGAATGGAAAATCCAATATTTGACGGATTATAGAAGGAAAGTCGAATTCGATCTATTACGAGATTTTATTTTACTCTGTCAACGTCAGTTATATCAAAACTCTCGATCTGCCATTTGATATTTTGACATAACGTCAAAAAACAACATTCGTGGATGTAAAAAATACAGCGCACAACTATTTGGTGATTGAGAGCTTCGCCATGATCATATGAATAAGAACTTTGAAAATTGCACGCAGCAATGCAACGTGCACACTACAAAAATTCTCAAATCCCGCTTTATGCGCCCTTGCGCCACCACCTTTAGACGGTCGGCAAAACTCTCCCACTCGATGCAAATGAGAATGAATGATTGTTACTTACTCATGTGCTATTATTTCCAATCGTCGCTGTTTTCTTTTTTGACAAACAATTACAAAGTGTTGCAGTCTGGGGCACAACTTCTGTTAGAATGTCAGATACACTGCGTACCCAATAATCATAAGTAGCGCCTACATCGAGCAAGTTCACACGCTTCAGCGTGCCACCAGTTGCAAATAAGTTAATCAGGTTTTCTTAGACGAAAGGGACGCGACGTCGAGAGAAGCCAAAATGTACTAAAGAGGTTTGCACATGTCAAAACAAAGAAGCAGCACAATTTACAAAAAATGCATGCCCATCAGCTTCACCTCAGAAATTTTTAGAAGACTCAAGGCAATCATTCATCCATCGATAGTTCAAAGGGAAAGATCATGCGAATCATGTATGGCAGATGAGAAATTTGTGCTTTGTCCTGGCGAGAAAACCGTGACAATGCTGTGCGGCAGTGCGTAGGTCGTCTGCACTTGACGATAGATGGTAATGGAATGAGTATGATACACATACATAGATAAAATGTGTATCGTATAGAAAATGAACATGGGTAGCATGTTGAGCCCGGTAGACCTGAGACAGCACCCAGCTAATTTGTTTGCGGCCACTCGTCGCAAACTTGATTGTGGTAAACGTGTAAACTCGCCCATTCAACTGCGGGACGAGCAGCACGGTAAAAAACACGCAAAATTTGAAAAAATTTCTAAGTGATTTCTCATTTTCGGTTCTAAATTCAGTTACTATTAGCTAATTTACGATTTTCAAGGAATTTATTTTCAAATTGTAAGAATTTCAGAATAAGACCTACGGGCCCCATTAGAAAGGCCGGGCCCGGAAGGGTTCCCCCCATCTCGACAGCCCTGCTTCCATTTACCTCAATAATGTGTAACCATTTTCCGTTTTTTGTCTGTCTGGCAAGAATGAGCTCCATTTTTTCTCTATTCACAACATCAGCGTTTAGCGCCTGTATTTCTTTACGTAGTTCCTCATTTGTAAATTGATTATGCAGCCCATTTATAATCAGTCTTGGTCGACGCATTTTTGTCTCGGTAATGTCGTACTCATCTTGCCTTTGGGAGTGTGATTCCGTCTTTTAATTTATTTCCCTGATTGTTTTGATACTTTTCAAGTCATTATTAAATAGCCATACATAATTCTAATCGTAATGACTAAATTTAGCCTTCTAGCTTTAATGATTTAATCAAAATAAACAATTTAATTTTTATGGGAAAAATTTGAAAGCTTATTATTAGTTTCGAACGGTTATCTACTTAAAAGGATTTTCACTAGCATTGCCATTTGTCTTCGATTATGAATAAATTTTCAGTATTTTAAACATTTTATATTATTTTGAGTCTTTTCCATGAACTAATAAATTTCGATGAAATAGCCGAGGTGGCTTGGAAAAAAGTCATACCCTCTTCATCTTTATTAATGTCACCATAGCTGTCTTCCTCGCTGACCCTCAGCTTTGCTATCACTATCATCACGACGATTGGGTAGAGCCAATTTAATGAAAAAGTATGAAAGATCTTAAAAAGTCAGCAATGGCATATCAAAGTGCATTTGGAGCAGACGGTGACCAATTATCCAGTTCATCGATTTCAAATTTATGGCCTCAAAGTTTTTCTTTCCAAAGTAGAACGACAACGTTTAGGAGGATTCAGGCGTTTCGAATGTAATATCAGCTCTCTTTTGCTTCCTCAGTCACACACTCTGTCCCCATCCCACCCCTGTCTTTTATCGTCATCATTTTAAGCTGGCTCGTTTCGTTTCAGATCCTAGAAGCCAAGGGTTCAATATCAAAACGCAATCATTTTTCGCCCGTTCCTTCATCATTCGAGTCTTCATCTTGAGACTTTTGCTCGAGAGATATTGAAATGATATAGCAATGGCATTCTTTGGTCCAGGACTGTAGATAAGAACAGGAAGGACTTTAACTAAATCATGGAGAAAAATTTTCATCATTTCGAAAAGGATTTTGTGCCTGAGAAGTTTTATAGCGGGACATTAGATACACCTTGGAGGCTTCATGGAGTGTACAGAAAAATATTCTATCCTTAATCCTTGTAATTTTTTCAGTCTTCCATCAAATAGGGATGATAGATGAATTAGTATGAGAAATGAAATGGCATTGAGTTATGAGGAGAGAGGAAGTAGGAGGTGAAGCATCGAGGAAAGATTTAATTCTCTGTGAGTAATTTGGGTGAATTAAAATTTTGTTCACTTCATAAAACTGATTAAGGTGGGAAAATTAATAGTTTGTCGTTACTTACCTTCAAGAAAAATTCGCCTCTTGGTATATTGTAACCGCTTTATACCTAACTGCAAATAATACTATAAGAACACAATTTTCGTAGTCATAATTTATTAAAATTTACAATCTCTAGTTTCGACTAAATATCACTTTCATTCAATTAAGTACACAAACATTCTAGTCTAGCGACAGAACAGAGTCCACACTATTTCTGTTGCGAGGCTCTAATCGAGGTCCTCCTAAGTAACTAATTGGGTTTGAGAATTGTCGATGTGCCTCATCAATATACGCGGGTGAAACGGCAGTTTTTGGGTTTCGTCGCGTTACGAACGGAGAAATTTTAATTCCAGATATTTTGAGGACATCTTCTTGACTACCACTAGGACTGCTATCTTCAACAAGAATTGTTGTATCGTCGCTGGGTGAAGGTGATTCTACTGTGGCTAAGCTAGGTTTTGCGGATGCTTCTGCTATCTGTGGTGGAGACATGGTAAAATTTTGATGTGCTGCGCCATTTTGCAAATTTTGCGGATTGTCTTCATCGTCCTCGTCAATTCTTTCATACAGTAATGGCATCTTGCTTTGGTAGGTATCGATATATTCCTCCTGGAGATCATCATTGTTTTCTTTACTAATAATTTTTAAGCAATTTGAAGGCGTTGTGTGTAGTTTTGAAATGATGTTTACGATTGAGCTAGGTGGATGATCTTAATTCTAGTCGTTCGGAGTAGAAATGAACGTGATGGGAATAAAATAAAAAACCATTTAGTAATCAATGAATTCCAAAAAATTAATTTTCACACACGAAAACACTTACTAAACATTGAGCGTGCTGCGTTGACTAATATTTGGCTTAGGTTTGACATTTAAATCCTCTAGCGAGTCTACTTACCTATAAAGCATTGTCCTTGTTAATGAGATTGATGTTTCCTTCACCGCATGATTAATATATTTATGATCTTACAATATCAGTTCTAATGAATATTATTTTTACCTTGTATGAATTGTAATTACCTAATAATTTTTCAAGAGGTTACAGAGTATTTTGTCCAAAAAGTCACGCTATAGAATGAATCAATTACTTATGATGCCACTGACTAGATCAGGGAAGGTGCTGAGTGGGTAGTCCAGAAGCATTGTGCGCTTAGAGATCCCACACTCAGGGCGTAAACACCCTTCACCTCGCTAATACAAAAAAAAACACACACCGTCTCTAAGATTTCAATTTTTTGCAAAAAAATTAATTTGGATAAGCCATCCAAATTGTTGTTAGCTCTACGTTTCCAAGTTAGTACTACTGTTTCACCAGTATGGTGCTTTTACTTCTCTTGTTAGTTTTGACAAGTTGACTTTTTGTTCTGGATAGCCCAGTCATATTAGGGCTTTCACCTCGGAATGAAAGATAATAAGCTGCAAATTGGTATGAACCTTTGTTTTGTCATTCTAAATGTTGTCTCAAAAGTCACAATCGTTATCGTGTTCGCGTCTCAAGATATTCAAGGTCAAAGGTCACAAAAATCGGTTTTTCGCGAATATCTGGCTTCCTATCGGTTAAATGAGATTTGCATTTATTATAAAAGTTGTAGGCTATAAAATTCCCTACAACTTTTGTTTAAACTTTTTTTTCATACGACCAACCGTTTTGAAGGTAGAGCGCGAAGAGTGCACATCGTACAGTCATATACGGCCTAATGCAAGGTCAAGCGTGAGTTATGGTTATCAGTACGTTATAAAGTCAATTATTTACTTGGAAAAGTTGGCAAAGGCAATGTCAAAACACAAATATATTCTACTAAAAGTTTTGACCAATATCCTCGTACTAAAAAGCACATTTTATTTTTACACGCATTCAGTGGCTGTGACACGACTTCTGCGCTATTTAAAAAAGGAAAAAAAACTGTTACTAGAGCATTGGAAAAAATTCCTGATTTAGATAAACTGGTGGAAGTATTTCAACAAGAAAACTGCCCAAAACAAACATTATTAGAAAATGGAGTGCGCATCTTGTTGGCATTATATAATGCTCCAAAATCTGAGGACAACATTGATCATTTCCGCTACACGCAATTCATCAATTTACAAAACTAAATAAACCTGTACAACTGTCAACACTTCCACCAACAAGTGTAGCAGCTCATCAACACATAAAACGTGTCTACTACCAGATTCAAACGTGGTTAGGGAAGGACTTAGAACCTAAAGAATGGGGCTGGATGCTTGAAAATGAAATCCTGGAGCCCATACGAACGTTATTACCTCCAGCACCAGCCGAACTACTAAACGTAATATTTTGCAATTGCAAAAATGGTTGTGGTTCCCGCTGTGGCTGCAGAAAATCAGGGCTACAATTTTCTTTAGCTTGCGGCCAGTGCAACGGACAAGCTTGCCTCAACGCTTCACTGTATCCAAGTAATCCCGATGAAGAAAATACATATGATCCCGATATTCTGGAAGGTTTGGAGATGAACATGACAGATAATGAGGATGATGACAATGAATCGAACATTTTTGAGCGACAAGAAGAAGAAGACGACGAACAAGAAGAAGATAATTAGCTTCCATTTCCAATTTCATTACAATTAAAATCAACAAAGATACTTTTGATATTTGAACTCACATTTTGATAAATGTATATTATGCCGTATTTAATAATAAATAAAAATATGTGTAAAATATATACTCTTACTATCATTTTAACTTAAAATAAAACTAAAATATATAATCCAGAATTAATAATATTTTATACTTAAATAGTTAAATATGAATAATTATATATAAATAATCAAGTTACTTACTTTAATTAAATATAAATAATTAATAGTTAGTACATAAATAATAGGCATTGTTTAATAATTATAATTTCCAAGTAAATAATTGACTTTATAACGTACTGATAACCATAACTCACGCTTGACCTTGCATTAGGCCGTATATGACTGTACGATGTGCACTCTTCGCGCTCTACCTTCAAAACGGTTGGTCGTATGAAAAAAAAGTTTAAACAAAAGTTGTAGGGAATTTTATAGCCTACAACTTTTATAATAAATGCAAATCTCATTTAACCGATAGGAAGCCAGATATTCGCGAAAAACCGATTTTTGTGACCTTTGACCTTGAATATCTTGAGACGCGAACACGATAACGATTGTGACTTTTGAGACAACATTTAGAATGACAAAACAAAGGTTCATACCAATTTGCAGCTTATTATCTTTCATTCCGAGGTGAAAGCCCTAATATGACTGGGCTATTTGTTTTGTGGCTCTTGAAAAGGTCGTTAAAGTTAAATTTAAATGCATCTTCAGTTATTGCATTGTAAAAACAAACCCTAAAACTATCAACAGGTTATGGGCACAGTTTGTTTAACTGCACTGTGTCGTGTTTATGAAAACCAACTAAGTTACGAGATCTATTTGAGGGCTTCAATTACTTCCTTGCGGGTTTTCGCGATGTTCTTTGGCTGTTTGAGCATGTTGAGCTCTAAAATGGAATGTTTAAAAGGCACCAAGCAACTGAAAGGAGCGGAAGATTGGTCAACTTGGAAAGGTCGAGTTCAGGATGTGATGAAGATGTACGGCATCGTCAGTATCGTTGATGGGAAACCTGAATTGTTAGATACTCCAGTCCAAATTGAACCGACTAAACTCGGGGCGTTCAACAAAGCGTCAGCTTTAGTAATAAGTTGGGTAGACAGACCTACGCTTATGTCAGAAGGGTTTTGTACTCAACTTACAAAATGCAATCACCAGCAGCGAATAATATCAAGAAACATGTCAAAGAGATTTGCTCGTTTAAAAGAAAATCCATTGTTTCTCCATTTTCAACTGACAAAAATCACTCAAATCATGAAGTCCCAAAAGCATGAATGTCATTGATCTTATCTGAAAATTTTAAGTTTAAATCAAAACTGCAATGTCTGGTTCGATGGAAAGTCCATAAAATACCAAAATAGTGTGTTATTGTTGTTGTAATTGGAGAAATGGATATAACTTCTATGAATATGATAGGAATTTCATCAAACTTACAGAGTATTAGGAAATTGTGTAATGTTGGCCACTCTCCTGTGCTGTAATCATCGACTCATGGCATCAGAATTTTTTTTTCGAACCCTAGAGTGGTGACAAAGCGCTTCTGTTAGGAGCTCTCTCCTACCTCCTCGACTTGTTTCATCTATGAGCATTAATTATAGGCACACATCTTCAGTCATTCATTAAACTGAATCAAGTGTTAAAAGCATGAACTTTAAACGTTAAAGTTGGGGAAAAATAACGCCAAATTATTCAATCTTCGCACCACCACCATTTTGTTTTACGATTACTGATACAACTAGCTGAACCAGTTCTCAAAGATATTCATGATACCTATCATTCCTGAAACTTTCATGCAAATCCTAGCAAACCTGTAGTGTCAGAGTTGATAAAAAGCGCATATTGTTCCATAGCCATAGTTTTGTTTCCATAGTAATACAGTGCATATTGCTCCATAGTAATACAGGAAAATTCGAACCGCTATAACTTTTTTAAATACCATTCGATCTTTTTAAAACTTGCAGGACAAATCAACCCTGTAAATAGTCATTTGTGCACCAAATTTGGTTGAATTTAAGAGTACCGTTAAGATTTTATCCAAGAAAATGTAAAATCGATAAATCATACTATTACTAACAAAGTTGAGTGAATTTTGACTTCTCATGTATTTGTTGTTCTCATAAAGGCTTACATTCATGATTTTTCGGATGAAAGGTGTCCAATCGCGAGGGGGGTACGCGAAAAGTTCCTACATTTCCCCTTCCCCTGCCCCCCACGGTACCAATACGGGAATTTTAAGACTTGTTTTGAAAAGATCTCATTAAGACCTTTCCAACGACTTTCTACTCGACTACCAACGGTGAAATTTTTTTTTATGGGTCTCCCCCCATATGGGGAGACCCCCCTTAAACCCCTTTGAACAATTTTTTCACCCCAAAACTTTCAAGAAGTCACCACTTCTGACCTTTCCACAAAGTTTCATGGCTGTAGCTTCTATAGTTTCGGAGAAAAAGTGCTGTGACATACAGACGGACGGACAGACGGACACAGGTCGTGATTGCAATAGGGTTTTGTATTTTAGTACAAACCCTAAAAATCGTCATGGTCTACATCAAAATATTTCAGCCAGATTTTCTTATCAGTTTGATAATAAGGCAGAAGATCAATTGTTTCATCCAAACCTCATACGTTCTGTCAAAAGTAAAAAATCAACATTGTGACATTGCTACTGGCCTGAAATTGCATAATATAGAAACAGTCGATGACTTAGTCGAGCTGCTTTCCATTTTAAAATTTTTGCACATTAAATGTAAGAATTTTGAGTTGTTCAAGGCAAGCTATTTACTCATGAAAGCAAACAAAACTAAGAGGGTTAAAAACATCTTGTAGCACGGGCGTCAAAATCAGGTAACGCTCATGGTGCTACAAACAGTAGTAGCTAGAAGAAGACGAAACTGGAATGCATTAATAAGTCTAAGAACTCTAACACAAAATGCCATTAGATTCATTTTAGTATACTAAGCAGAAAGCTGATGGCAAGCGCCCTTATCAAACGCGTTTAACCGGATGAAGCGAAAACCCTAAATCGAATTCGAAGGGTGGAGGAGATGGCAAAAAGAGCACTAAAGCTAAAGTGACGGAAAACCATTTTGCACTGGTTTTGCACGTTTTGAATCAGTAGTGACGTTAGAATGGCGACTACAAACGATAATGGAACAACTTTCCTGTTACGTCAAATATGAACTGATTTGTCGACCACAATCCTTTTTCTATGAAATCAAATTCTACGGTTAAAGCAACAGGAAAGAAAGTTATCAAAGCTCTCGTTAGCGGTACTATTTAAATGGCCAAATATGTCCTTGGAGATTCACGCTCAATGAAGTATCGTATGTATCTGATATATCATCGAATCTGGTTTGGTCCTTACACATCGCGATAGGAACTCTGAAGCATTATTGACAGAAACTCTAAAAGGAGCATTGACAGGTAGCTAATTTTTAAAGGTACCCACAGCTCAGGTGGGATCATATCCCGTGTCTCATTTCATACTATTGAGCCACTGGAGGTCTGTACTAGCGTAACTAAAGACAACCAAATTCTTCAGCTCTACCATCAACGCTGGGGGCGCATGAACAAACGTTACGCCCGATCCAGGATTGGCACCAGCTGACAACAAAATCTGTGAGCTATGGCAGTTTGGTTAGGCATATCATGCACCCCGTGGAACTCAAGTAAAAGTTGTGTGGAGCGCTACTGCTTTGTACCATGAAAAAATTCTATTGCCACGGAGACCTTGCGTGAAGTACTGGCAAAAGCTCATAAGCTAGGTCATACCTATAAGGAGTTCCGCAGTGAAAGCGGTAGCGAGCTCGGTAACGAAGAAGTGCATAAGGTTCTGAAGGAGTATTGCACAAAGAAGAGATCGACGACTCCATATACACCAGAAAACGTAGCAGTGGAGAGGGAGAACAAAAAACATGTAAAAATTGCTCACACACAAGTATACGAGTCCTGACATCAAATTTCCTTATGCTATTAGTGCAGGACTTGTATCAACGGCAGGCTACGTTATTAGTTATTAAAGACTGATTGCTGACGAAATGATATATGAGCTCTGGTTTGGTCAGAAACCCAAGATCAAACATCTCCGCGCTGTTATTTCAGAGTGCTATGTTCACGTTCCTGTACAGGAGAGATGAAAAATATACGCAGAGGCAGTGGTTGGTTATCTGATTGACTCTGATTGAGATGAGCGTTGTCGAATCTAAGTTCCTGAAAAGAAAGATATTGTAATTTAACGCGAGTAAGGAATTCGTGACACGGACATCGCATGAGCTATTATGAGAGAAGAAACTCCCATAATTCAAGAGGATCAGGCAGAAGTTTTTCTTATGGAAGACGAGCTAAAGACTTCCAATGAAGCTATTCCAATTTATGTTGGTGGTAAATGGGAATCAGCTACGGATATCAAAATCAAGTCAATGCACAAGAACCATGCATGGAAACTAACTGACTGCCCTTCTGGAAGAGAGACCATAAGCAACAAGTAGGTCTTTTGCCTCAAATTCAATTCTGATGATAGTATTGATAAGTATCTTGCAAGCTAGGTCATCATAAAACGCGGCCAATGATTCAATATTGACTATGATAACACTTTTAATCCAGTTGAGCATTTGGAAGTGATTTGAACACTGTTATTCATTGCGGCTGTTGAAAAGATGGTTTTGAAGCAGTCTAACGTCGCTATTCATTCCTATATGCTGGGCTTGTTGAAGAAATCTTCATGAATTCGCCGTAGACGGTCCCAAGTCCGTTTGACAAAATTGGAGGAATCCCCTGTTTCCCCGACCCCCAGTTTTCATGATTCCTCATCCTGAATCCCGTGACTAAATGGTTGTAAATAGTCTTGGAGTCGCGCATTGGGTATACTGGTTCCCCAATGATTGGACATTAGAAACCAAGAAATGCCAATAACTGTAAATACATCAACAGCTCTCCTACTAAATACAGCATACACCTCCTTTGTGGGGACGTGAGAGGATGAAGGCGAGTATTCCGCGCCAGATAACGGAATCGAATGTAAGAACTATTTTCCCGAAATGGAAGTTGGGCAACGGGCTAATTCTCCGTCCCTGGAAAACTCTATATTGTTTCGAAACCTGCAAAAGTGCCTTGCAGCGGATTGAACCCAGGGCAACGCCACCACAACCGAAAAAATATGGCATTGGATCCTGGAATGATAGATCACTGAAGAAACCTGGGGTTTTTAAGGACCAATATAAATTGGCAATCCAGCAAATGAACTGGACTGGAAGTGAAATTCAAGATATACGATTACAAACAATATTCAAAAGTGGTAAGCAAGAATTCGGAGTGGCCTTGGTTGTGGACAGGAAGTTCTAGCCAAATGTTATTGATTTTAAGGCAGTCAATAAACAAATTTGTGCGATCTGTATCAAAGCAGAATTCTTGAAAACTTGGTTGTTGAACGTACACACCTTGAGCAAAGAAGTAAAGTAAGCGTTCCACAATCACCTGTGAAGACTACAAAATACTCAAAAATACGAATGATTCTAGGTGATTTCAACGCAAAGGTTGACTGAAGAATAAAGCCTGCATGATGAAACAAATGGTAAAAGCCAGTGCCTGATTGACTTTGCATGTAGCAGAAATCTAGTTATACGTTCGAATTGCTTCCCACATCGATGCATACATAAAATGATCTGGGTATCAATGGATGGCCACACATGCAACTAGATGCACCATGTCCTGGTCCAACAATGTTGGGCCTCGAGCATACTTGACGCCCGTATATACTGAGGAGTCAGTTGTGACTCGGCTCATTACTTGATCAAATTAACTTGTCGATGTCGTAGAAATGATTGTTTCGATGATGAGTGCCAAAGTGGGATAGACAAAAAAAAATCAGGTGAACAAACAATACTTAGGTAGAAAAACTAGGATGAAGAGACAACCTTATGAAAATCTTAAAAGAATAGTGAATAGGATCATTAAAATTAAGAAAAGAAAATACTGCCTTAACCAATTGAGAAGCGTTGATGTAAGTCTAGTAAGCAACAACATAAGACAAGCATGCAAACTAGTCATAAGACAAGCATGCAAACTAGTCACTGATGAGGACAGGATTAAGGAAACGTGCACATCACACCTCATGAACCTCTTAAACCTTCCACGCAGCTCCAGAATATCGGAGCCTATACACCCCGGAGATTTTCCATTGGCTTCACCAACTCTGGATGAAGTTTGTTCCACCATCATAGCCCAAAAGAATAATAAAGAGCCGGATATCGATGAGATTCCAGTGGTACTCACTAAATATGGGAGCAGCGGTGTTTGGATAGCTAGACACAAAGTCACCCAGCATATTTAGCAACAGGAACATAAAAGTATGTCAAATGAGCGGAGCCAATCAATTATATCTTTCTCGATCCTGAAAAAAGGTGACAAGCTACAGTGTGAAAATTATAGAGGGATATTGCTAGTTTGTACAGCGTACAAAATATTTTAAAGATCTTAGAAAATAAAATCATATCATTCGCCAAAAGTATTATCGGGGAGTATCAAGGTGGCTGTAGAGCAGGCAGAGCACTGAATATCCGTATGCTCGACGATGTCCGTATGCTCTGTTTCAGCACACTTTCCGACGAAAGCGGAAACGTGATGAAACAGAACAAACGGACATCCAACAATCCAAAAAACAAAAACGTAATATCCCTTCACCTGACCGAATTTAGTACCTGATCTGATTTAATACCTGACCTAATTTAGTACCTGATCCGATTTAGTACTACCTGGTTAACCCATCCTTCGACTATAAAAAGTCATTCCCTTCAACACATCCTTTAGACACTAAAGATGAATCAAAGGAGTCGAAACGCGTCTGCACACACAAAAAAGCAAGGCTCTATGGCTTTTCAAGAAAAAAAATTAATTAATTTAAATTAAAGTAGACATAAGTTGAAGTAGCAGGAAATTTCTCCAGCCAGAAGAGTTTTTTAAGCAAATTGATCAATAAAAGAATGTCTGGGTACTATCAAAACTTGGCTAGTTTACAGACCACATCAGTTAAATTAGAAAAATGAAATTGTGGTTATCGTGCTTTTAAATTTGCCATCATTTTGTTTATGCTTTAGAGTAGTCATGGTAGCATATTACACAGTTTTTTTTGAAATTTTCTTGATAAGCTGAACAAATTTTTGAAGTGTCTACGTCCTAAGAAAGCTTGTGTCTCCCATTTATCACATGTCACTGTTGCTTCAATTGAATTATTTTCTATTAGTTATAGCTTTGTTTCTAATAACTCGATTGTTGCGAAGTTTTTAGAAAAGACAAATCTTTTGTCAAAAACCTGGACATCAGTTATGGCTTGAATAGGGGAGCCCTTCTGATATTATGGGTGAAAATATAGAATTCACTGAACATACCATTATTAAAATAATTCACCGAATTTTGACTAACAATATATTTGTTGCTATTGTTGTTATAAGAACCTGCTACCATGATTGTTTTTTAGATATTTTGACCCAAAGATAATAAGTCCTATGCAGGCGCTCAGAAATTTTTCAAAATTTTGGCTCCACTTGCAACCCTCAATTCTGCTATGGGAATTTTAATACTTGGTCCTGAAAGTTCTTCTCTAGACTTTTCATTTGATATCCATATAGATTACCTTTTGCAAAGGTTCGCTTCCATATAGAGTCTACGACAACTCCTTATATTGAAATTCTGGTTAATTAGAAGCTTTAAACAAAAATCCATTGATGTGCATTTTTCAGTAACGTAAATATATTTATCAAAAAACAAATACAAAAACATTTCATAACAAACTTAAGGAGAAATTCGTAAAAACATTAAAACATGAATGGGCAAAAGTCTACGACAGTCAGTGCTGGTTGACTTGTACACAAAATATTTTCAACTAAATGTATTGGAAATTTTAAAAATTGTTGCTGGCTTAATATTTGGTTGGACCCCCTTCGCATCAATTACTGCTTGCAGACTTCGGGTCATAGAGGCCACTAAATTAGCATTTTCTGCAGATGTGATTTTCTCCCATTCTGTAACAAGCGCTTCCTTCAACAAATTTTTATTTTTAATGTGATATTTTCGAATTTTCCGTCCCAAAAGCTCCCATACATGCTCTATTGAGTTTAAATCCGCACTTGTGGAGGCGTATTAAGTTGCCTGGGAGCGTAGCACAACAACCAGCTGTTGACGAAAAGTGCTGTATGTTTTGGATCATTGTCTTGTTGGAAAATCGATCTCTCTCGAAGACTCAACTTCTCCACTGATGGCTTTAAACTTGTTCTAACAGGTTTTTGTCAACATAACGGTCCATCATAGTTTCAACAAAAGCCAATCTGCCAATCCCAGATGCAGCGATGGCCCCCCAAACCATCACATTACCTCTACCGTGCTTGACAGTAGGAATCAAAGTGTTGGTCCCTTAAGCCGTGTTCTTTTTCTCCCATACTTTACTGCGACCATCACTTCCAAAAATGTTGAGTTTGGACTCATCTGTGAAAAGGATGCGATTCCAAAAATCATCGTCCTTGTCAATATGGGCCTTGGCAAACTGTAGACGCAGAAGACGATTTTTGGCGGATATTAATGGCTTTTTACGTGGAGTTCTACTTTGAAACCCATTAATATTTAATGCTCTCGTGATGGTTCTTGCATAGACATCTTTTTTCCCTTCCGTAACCACTTGTGTCACCAAATCTGGAGCACTTATTTTTGGATTACTGTTCACTTCTTTTGCAATAAAACTAATGTCTCTGCGTGACAACTTTTTCGGTCGGCCAGTTTGTGGCTTGTTTTCAATGGAACCACTATTTTCAAAGTTTTTGGTGATTGTATACACAGAAGTTCGTTTAAGTTTCAGTGATTTCACGATTTCCGAGCACGATTTATTATCTTTTTCATACTGTACGACCAAATTTAGGATATCACAAGAAATTTCTTTTCGCGATGTTATTTTGCGGTCCTTACAGTTAGATACTAGCGATATTACTAAAACAGAATTGCAATACCAATTAAACAAATATTGATGATATTTCGTTACGTTTAGTTGGAAATTTTTTGTGTATAACTGAGTCAACACTGACTGTCGTAAACTTTTATCCCTTCAATTTTTTATGTTTTTAGGACTTTCTCCTTAATTCTGGTATGAACAGTTTTTAATTTTTTATAAATATATTTACGCTACTGAAAAGCGCTCTTTAATGGATTTTTGATTAAAGCTTCCAATTAACCGGTATCTCAATATAAGGAAATGTCGTAGACTTTTGTCCGTCACGGTATGGTGGAGCCTTCTTTAAAATTCCTATTTATACCTTAATTTTCGACATATTAACAGAATTTCATGTAGCTTCTATCGTTTTTGGATTGACAAACTAACGAACGGATAAACAGGACGAAAAATAGGAAGGGCTTTTAACAAAAAAAGCCCCTAAAAATTATGATTGAGTAGTTAATGAGGTCAGTATTCAACTTGAAACGTTGCAAACATTCATATAGTCCCAACAGGTAAAAAATCTAGTAGTCAAAGTTTACAGTTCCTTTAATGCAAGATGCAGTAGGTGTTCTTTGAACTGCTTTATCGGTTGGTACTGCTTTTCGTTCTATAACTTATACGAGGTGTACGAATATACATACGTGAAAGGGGACTTTTCAAATTTCGCGTGCAACGTAGATTTGATTATCGATTTTTTTTTTATTTTGGTACACTCGTCACAAACATATATTTACAGTTTCAGCTATATAATATGTTTAGTTTGTTTATGAGTGGCATAACGGTTAGAAGTGTTTTGCGTGCTCGGCGATTTTTTGCTATCGAAAAAATGTATCAAAGATCAAGAATTTTTTGGCCAAAAACAATGCCACAATCATGCCTAAGCCACTATATTCACCGGATTTGGCCCCATGTGACTTTTTCTTGTTCCCAAAACTGAAGAAACCTATGAAAGTACGGAGATTTGCAACGATTGAGGAGATAAAAACTGCATCGCTGGAAGAGCTCAACGCTAAACCGAAAAGTGCTTATGAGAAATGTTTCGAGGATTGGAAAAAGCGTTGGCACAAGTCTATTGATTACTTTGAAGGGGACAACATAAATATTGACGAATAAATAAACATTTTTTCCTACAACAAAAATACAAAGTCACCTTACTTTTGAACACAACTCCTTTGAAGTTTTGAACAAAAAAAAACTTTACTACAATTTTTAAAATATGATTGAATATATCCAACAGGTATGAGGAGTTTAAGGCAATAAAAATTAGTTTGCCAGGTCCAAACGTTGAATGCTTACTTTTTGTTGAAAGCCAGTGTCAAAATTGATATTTACCATACCTTGTGAGTCGGGGCATAAGTGACAAACTTATTGAATTTTTTTCAACGTTTTCATAACCCCTGCCACCATTTCCTTCAGCTCATTTCCCTCCTTCTGCGTTTAACTAACAGACTATTTGAAATACCTCTTCAGGCATCATAATTTCCTTAGTTTTTAGTGGGTTGCATGGCTCTGGCTATTTCAAACATTGTTGTAAAATCTATTGTAACCAACCGTTGTTTTATCCATCATTTTTGAGTAAAGTCTTTTGATTGCCACTTTCCTTAGAATTTGGAAATGCCCGAATATCAACCTTATTCACAAATTTTTCAACTTTTCTCTTTTATCATCATATGATGAAATGAAATATACAAAAAAATACTTTTTATTTATCAATTCTCCAAGCATGGATATTTTGAGGACAAGTTGCCTGCTTCTTTACTGACGATATTTTTTTTTACAGTAAAAGTATGTACTCATATAAAGTCAATGTTCCTGGGGAGAAGCTTTAGAATATCGCTACTGAAGAAGTAGGCAACTTGCCTTGGAAGTATCTATGTTTGAGAAAACAGTAAATTAATTTATTTTATTTTGTTTAGAGCGCTATCGATCTGAAAGAAAATATGAACTACATATAATTCTTACAGGCCGTTTTTTAGCATTGTACATTACCTGACAGTTTCATGCTCATAATGAGCTGTATCGTTTTTTGAAGATTTGATCCATTCTGTAGATATCTTTTGGTAAAGCTAAGTTTAACTGGTAGATAATTAATACCAAATTGCCCGTCCAAATTTAGCTGCAACTGCGGGTAATTGGGTATATTTCAGTTAATTTATGTGAACTTGTTTTTTAAGGAGTTTGTACTATGCAGTCCGCGTGGTGTAGTAGTTAGAGTGCTTATCCGGTACATCGAAGGTCCCTGGCTCAATTTGATGACAGCGATATTCGAGTGATTCGAATGGACTTTAAGGCCATTCAGTTATGTTATGTACTGGTTTAAAGTCAGAACGTATTGCCGTAGTGTACTGACCATATCAACTTCTCTAGTGCCAATACATTCGATCAAGATGATGAGATACACCAGCGATCATTAAGTAAAGGCCCGAAAAGGACTATAGTGCTAAAACTATATATATGTAAATGTATATATCATGAATATATATATATATATATATATATAAATATTTATATATATATATATATATATATATATATATATATATATATATTGGATATTCAAAGAAGTATTGAGCCTATTTTGTCATTTTTCGATTGAATATTTCTTTTATTTAAAACAGATTTTATTTAAGTACATATTGTCCATTATTATCTATGACCTTTTGCCATTTTTTGGGTAGAGCCATTATTCCATCTGTTTAGAACTTCTGTGGTTTATCGACGAAAAACTTGGCCAAGTGATTTTTACAGTCCCTTCTTGAAGTAAATTTCTTTTCATTAAGGAAGTTTTGTAGAGACCGAAACAACTAGTCGTCTGATGGTGCAAGATTTGGACTAAACGGTGAATGCATCAAAACTTCCCAGCCAAGCTCTGTCGATTTTTGCCGGGTCATCAAAGATGTGTGTGGTGTGGCATTGTCATGATGGAAGACAACGCCCTTTCTATTAATCAATTCTGCCCGGTTTTTTTGAATTGCTTGTTGCAATCTGGTTCATTGCTGACAGTACAGAGCCAAATTGAGTGATTGGCTAGGTTCAAGCACCTCATGATAAACAATTCCCTTCCAATCCCACCATATACACAACATAAGCTTCTTTGGTGTAAATCCTGGCTTTAAAGTCGTTTGTGATAACTCACCTCTTTTTGACCATGATCTCTTTCGAACGACATATTTATATCTTACCCATTTTTCACCACTCGTAATGATTTCCTGCAAAAATGGCTCGATTTCGTTGCGTTCTAATAGCATTTCGTAAATGGAAATTCGGTCGATCAAATTTTTTTGTGTTAATTCATACGGCACCCAAACGTTGAGCTTCTTTGTGTATCCAGCCTTACGCAAATGGTGATGGATATTCAGTTCCTTAGCAATGTCATGGCTGCTTATGTGTCAGTCTTCTTCAATTTTTTGTAAGATTTCATCGACTTTTTGAGTGATTGGTTGATTTTAGTGAGGTGCATCTTTGACATCAAAATTTCCAGAACGAAAGCGAGCGAACCATCTCTTGGCTGTGGCTTTTGATAAAGTATCTTGATCGTAGACACCAAAATTTTTTTCATGAGCCAAGGAGTTTGTACTATGCAGTCCGCGTGGTGTAGTAGTTAGAGTGCTTATCCGGTACATCGAAGGTCCCTGGCTCAATTTGATGACAGCGATATTCGAGTGATTCGAATGGACTTTAAGGCCATTCAGTTATGTTATGTACTGGTTTAAAGTCAGAACGTATTGCCGTAGTGTACTGACCATATCAACTTCTCTAGTGCCAATACATTCGATCAAGATGATGAGATACACCAGCGATCATTAAGTAAAGGCCCGAAAAGGACTATAGTGCTAAAACTATATATATGTAAATGTATATATCATGAATATATATATATATATATATATATAAATATTTATATATATATATATATATATATATATATATATATATATATATATATATATATATATATATATATATTGGATATTCAAAGAAGTATTGAGCCTATTTTGTCATTTTTCGATTGAATATTTCTTTTATTTAAAACAGATTTTATTTAAGTACATATTGTCCATTATTATCTATGACCTTTTGCCATTTTTTGGGTAGAGCCATTATTCCATCTGTTTAGAACTTCTGTGGTTTATCGACGAAAAACTTGGCCAAGTGATTTTTACAGTCCCTTCTTGAAGTAAATTTCTTTTCATTAAGGAAGTTTTGTAGAGACCGAAACAACTAGTCGTCTGATGGTGCAAGATTTGGACTAAACGGTGAATGCATCAAAACTTCCCAGCCAAGCTCTGTCGATTTTTGCCGGGTCATCAAAGATGTGTGTGGTGTGGCATTGTCATGATGGAAGACAACGCCCTTTCTATTAATCAATTCTGCCCGGTTTTTTTGAATTGCTTGTTGCAATCTGGTTCATTGCTGACAGTACAGAGCCAAATTGAGTGATTGGCTAGGTTCAAGCACCTCATGATAAACAATTCCCTTCCAATCCCACCATATACACAACATAAGCTTCTTTGGTGTAAATCCTGGCTTTAAAGTCGTTTGTGATAACTCACCTCTTTTTGACCATGATCTCTTTCGAACGACATATTTATATCTTACCCATTTTTCACCACTCGTAATGATTTCCTGCAAAAATGGCTCGATTTCGTTGCGTTCTAATAGCATTTCGTAAATGGAAATTCGGTCGATCAAATTTTTTTGTGTTAATTCATACGGCACCCAAACGTTGAGCTTCTTTGTGTATCCAGCCTTACGCAAATGGTGATGGATATTCAGTTCCTTAGCAATGTCATGGCTGCTTATGTGTCAGTCTTCTTCAATTTTTTGTAAGATTTCATCGACTTTTTGAGTGATTGGTTGATTTTAGTGAGGTGCATCTTTGACATCAAAATTTCCAGAACGAAAGCGAGCGAACCATCTCTTGGCTGTGGCTTTTGATAAAGTATCTTGATCGTAGACACCAAAATTTTTTTCATGAGCCTGCGATGCATTCTCACCTTGATCGTAGTTTTGTAAAATATAACGAATTTTTACAGAAATTTCCTTCATATAACTTTATATAACTTTTGACACGAACGACGAAATACAAAACTGTCCGTATGAAAATTGTAGAGTGGAGTGTCACCTTTCAAACGCATTTCAATTTGGCTCAATCTGATTAGTACGACCCGATATATGACAACGACCACCATCTAGTGACAAATAAGGTGTATATATATATATATATATATATATATATATATATATATGCATATATATATATATATATATATATATATATATATATATATATATATATATATATATATATATATAGGAGTGAGTGTGTGTGTATGTATGCGTAATAAAGCCCTTTTGAAACCATGACTTTTTGTCCATCTGTCCGTCCGTTTGTTTCTCACAGCAATTTTTTTCCGAAACTATCGTAGCTAGACGATTGTAAGACTGCGGAAGCTGCAATGGGCTGGACACATGAATCGTATGGACGAACAACGGATACCCAAAAAGGTATTCATTGGGAGAACTGAAGGCCGGATGCCAGTGGGGAAACCGAGGAAACACTGGTCTGACTCGGTCGAGGAAGACAGTTCATCGCTGCTCGGATTTCGGAATTGGAAGACGCGGTCAATGGACTGAGACAGTTGGAGGCGCTGTTTGCAGAAAGCGAAGGTCCGAGAGCGGCTGTAGTGCTAAGAAGAAGAAAAGATCGTAGCTAGACGTACCATACTCGGAACTTACCTTTTTAGTGTTTGCTAGATTCAAAAATTTATTTTGTGCTTTCTTTGTAGTATTTCATACAAGATAATACCAATTTTCCCATTATATTAATTCAGAGTTTTTCAGAAAACGCAGCAGCAATCTGCGTATAACACGGTATGGATTAATAAAATTTAACTTCTTATGAAGGTGCTTATAACTTGATTTTGAGCTTTGAAGGTTACGTGGTATGGTTCACACGCGTTATAGGAGGACTGACTGTACCAATTGCCATTATATATCATGCATCCTCTCAACTTTTGAAGTGCTGCTTTTCTGAGAAAATATAAAACTCCATTAAAGTGCCTTCCTTTGAGCATATTTGAAAGAGGATTCTCACTTCTGCATGACCAAGGCAATTATTTGTACAACAAAGAACAAAAAGCACCATAATGACCTTATTTTATGTACTAGGATTATTGCTTTGAATTACTGCCTTTGCACAAATTTTCCGACAGGGTTGATTTCTCCTCCAAGTTTAACATCCGAGCAAACACAATAACGACATAGTACTCATGTCGTTAGAAAAGAACATGAAATGGCAGGTAAATCACCCAATTAAATAGGCCTATGTTCCATCTGGAGAACCAACTTTCTTCACCTCGGCCCGAAAAAGTACTTCCCAACACAAAGCTTGGGCTCATAATTCCCATCATGGCTTAGACCACAAAGATATATGATTTGCTCCTTCAGCACCATCTAAGAACTACTCATGTGTGCCTACATTTCATTTGGAGCTCCATCTACTTAGTAAACGTATGCCGCGTATGAAGTGGAACAAATCTCTTTCTCTCATTTCGAAGCCATTCTTACTCAAGCTGAATGGCCAATTACATATTAGGGTCGAATTACTGGCGCTTTGTATTTATTTATTTATTGAGCGTACGATGTAATCATAGATAGCGAGGAAAGCCTAGCAGAAGTAGTAACAGTAACAGCACAGAAGACAAGGAATCAGGATAGAGATCCTTACGACACGTTGGTATGTTTTTCAGTGAACATTCCTGCAAAATGGGATTCGTTTTTTCTTTCTCGTGCAAACATATTATTCGGCAGAAGTACGAGTATATGTAACAGCACAATATGTTATTAGAAAACGGGCGAAACGAGAAACAGGAGTGGAAGATGGATGCCAGTAGCTAATATCTCGGCAGCTCTAGCTACGAAGTTAGTATTCTGGTGAAGACATAATGGATTTGTTTTGATATGTTTGGTACTGAGAAGAAAATAAACGATTTTCTTCTCAGGATGAAATTAATGATATTTTTTTGTAAGCGTGTGTGAGGTATAACGATGTATCGATTTGAGACATACCTTGAAGGGAGATTTTCCGAGATTTTTTCACAAATCCTGTATTAATGTGGTTCGTGCACGGGATTTTCCGATACCTGCTGGGTAGTTTGAGAAAATTATTTCGATGTGCTGTAATGAATCATCAATTCACTTCGCCTGGACTGGTCTGTTCGATGCTATTTTTAAACATAGAGTTCAAAAAAATGTTTTGGAAAAAATCCAGCTTTAAAAAGCTCTTAAAGAATAAGACGAAGGAAGAGGTGCACGCGCTGACTATTTGTTTGGTGAATTCTCCTAGAAGCGATAAATGTCCCCAAATGAACATTATCTCCTGGTTTACTGATCGAATATAAATAGAAAAGTTCTCACATATTAAATGAAAATCTTGTAGAAACGATGTTGGTCTTGACAAAAAAAAAATCGAAACTCTACTGAGTAAGTGAAGAGTGGGAAAACTATTATTTATTTACTTCATCACTATTTTACAGAATTAATAATCCCAATTATAAAATAGAACTAATAGATTACGTGTTAATGTTCAAATATAAATATCATGTAGAATTAATCAAAAGTTAACAATTAAGTAGTGACTGAAATTAACGACAAAAGAATTTATTGCTCGTAGAGTACTCTCCGCAGCATGTTTTTAAATGATTCGAATGAGCCAGAAGGAGGACCAAGCTGGAGATTAAGATGGTCTCTTACCATATGAACCATCGGTGAGTGACTGTAAGTTACGGTTCTGGCAAACGGTATAGTGTAGTATTGTGACGACCTAGCGCGAGAAGGGGGACGTATGCTAATGGCGTTGTATAATTTCGACGATAACATGCCTCTCAATAATTTAAATAAGAAGCATTGATCCAGGAATTGCCTCCTTACCTGCAGTGAAGGTAGACCAAGGAAATTCAGGCGATCGTCATAAGGGCGATACGAGATGTTGTTTTTGTAGAAAAGTGTGCGGGAGAACCTACGCTGCACAGATTTAACCGCCACCACGAGATAATTAAGGTGTGGGAACCATATCTGACATGCATATTCAAGAATTGGGCGAGCCAACATGACGAATAACCGAACAAAGGTTTGAAAGCTGAAACATCTATGAGAGCAACGTAGGACAAAGCCCGCGATCCGGGAAGCTTTCTTGGCTATTTTCAAAACGTGAACATTGAATTTCAACTGAGAATCAAATCTCACACCTAAGTCCTTGAAACTCTCAACCGTAACGAGAGCTGAGCTTTCGATAAAGTATGAAAATTGAATGGGGTAAGTTTTATTGGTAAAGGTCATGGAAAGGCACTTAGATATGTTAAGTTGAAGTCGATTTCTATTACACCAAGAGGGCAAAAAGTCATCCTGAAGAGCTTGGCGATCCTGAATTGAATTAATGACTCGAAATATCTTCAGGTCATCAGCATATAGAAGGGGGTTGGACGTAAAGATAGCTGGGAGATCATTAATAAAGAGGTTGGAAAGAAGTGGACTTAAAGTTGATCCCTGTGCAACACCAGAAATCGGGACGAAAGAGTGTGATAAAGATCCATTACAGATAACCGTGCAGGAACGATGGAAGAGAAAGGAGTGAATCCAGGAAAGAAGAGATCGCTGAATGCTGAAACGGCGGAGCTTGTTGATCAGGATGTTGTGATCCACACTATCGAATGCTTTCGCAAAATCAGTGTAGTTCCCATCAACTTGACCTCCTAAGTCAAGGGTGATTGCAACGGTGTTGATAAATTCCCCTAGGTTGGTTACGGTAGAACGTCCTCTTACAAATCCATGTTGATTTTCGGATCAGTTGGGGTGCAAAACATTCTAAAGTTTACAGTGAACAATGCGTTCCAGGATTTTTCCAAAGCACGATAGGAGTGAAATGGGTCTGTAATTAGAGGCCTGGGAGTGGTCACCCGCTTTATGGGTGGGAAGGATATTTGCACATTTCCAAACGTCTGGAAAAGTACCCCTTTCGAGACTTGAATTAAAGATATGGGCGAGGGGAAAACATAAGGATGAAGAGAGGGATTTGATAAAAATGTTAGGGATTCCATCAGGGCCGACTGCGCTGCTAGAATTCAGGGACTGAATTACCTCGGCGACCTCTAAGGGGTTAGTGTATAAATCAACAATTAAGTCTGGAGTGGATTGAGGGTTTTCATCAGAAGTAGACGTCGGGGAGCTATAGACGGCGGAGAAATAGTCAGCAAACATGATGTGAAAGCTGCAAAATTTTAGCACACACATATACACTAGGGGACTTTTGAAAATTTTGTTGTCAAAAAATAAAAAAAAGGAAACATAACATTTCAAATATTCTTATAGTAGAACTCCATATCGAAGATGAAATTTCTTAATATTTTTTACCAAAAGTGACCGGAAAGAGTATCAAATGATAACACTTCTGAAGAAGAAGAAGAACTTTCAAAGCGTGAAGCAATTCGCTCATTGTTTTCATAATTGAAATTGTTATTTAAGCTGTTCAGTAGCTATTATATACTTGAGCTATTGAAGGAAGTGATTTAATATTCAAAAAAAAGAATGAGAATTTTGATAAATTATTCTAGATGCGAATTCTTTGTGTTCTTTTATAACGTCAAAAGGTACGGTCATGTATCATTGTTCTCCAGAGTTTCCTATTCCATTTTTAATTTTAGAATAGTATGACTAGTGTTATATATTTTCTTCACTTTCAATCATAATTACTACTGTGGACACATATTGTTATCAATTGTCTGAAGTTGGCCATAGTGTAACTTGTCACTTGTAAAATCGTTTCCAGCTTTGACAGACGTGTGCATAACAACGCAAATAATAGCATTGCAATAAATCTATATTAATTACCGGAATCGCATATTAATTGGTCCTATCGGTGCTACACACCGTACGACAATTTACGGACAAGCATAGCAATTCTAGTGCAGCCAAAAAGAACCGTTTCACTTTTAATCTTAGTCGCGTACTTTACATGCAATGAAAATACAGGATTTAGTGAGAAGTCTGCAAGAACTCGTTACCACTATGCAGAGAAATAGTCGCGAAGAGCGTAATAACCAATCCGTGAAAAGCATTCCGGGAATTTTATTTGGTAAAGACGAGAAACAGTGCAAGACTTTGAGATATAGTGTGGTAAACTCTCAGCATTCTTTGAAATCCAGAACGTACCTACCAAAAAACGGCTTAATCAGGCCCCGTGTATTTCAATTCATAAAAAACTTAAATTATCCCGATACATACGAATCTAAAACTTACGAGCAATATAAACATTGTTGAAATAGATTTACACCCATAGTTGCTAATTATTCTCGCACAACATGCTTTGCCAAATCTTAAGCAAATTGAGGGCAAAAACCCTAAAATACTCAACAGCCTTGACAAAATTAGCAGTTCCATGAAAGTATCCGGAAACAATGCTCAAGAAAATTTTATGCCAAGCTCAAACCATGGAAAAAGCTAGTATGCTAGTGAGATTCTTGACAGCGCATGTAAAGAAACTCTCGTTTCGTTCGAAAAACGAAATTTGACAAAAACAGTCAAAAGGGCTTAACCACAAGGCAATGACAATCAATTC
Organism: Odontomyia ornata; assembly: GCA_963969285.1. Lineage (NCBI taxonomy): Eukaryota > Metazoa > Arthropoda > Insecta > Diptera > Stratiomyidae > Odontomyia > Odontomyia ornata. The sequence goes on from OZ017741.1 coordinate 168,913,956, forward strand.
GAGTGTATGAATGCAGTTTTCCATTGAATGCAGACCAATAACCACTCGTACACATTTGGAAAAGAAGTAATAAATTACCAGTATTAAGAGTTACATGGAAACGCTGACTGCTTATCACGATTGTCTATAGAATCATTTCACCCTACATCAAAATTCGACTTTTTGACGAGGCTACGGTATTTCACTTGGAGCAATTGAATTCGGTGCCCATAACATTTTACGAAATACGCAAAGCTACTCAAGAAGATCCTGACCTACGTGAATTATATGGAAAACTTCGCCAAGGATTTTATTCTGGAATAGATTCAATTGACTATTCTTTGCAGTATGGATGTTTCTTTAAAGGGATTCTAATACGTACTCCACGTAAATACAGACAGTAAATTTTGGAAGATCTTCATTATGGTCACACCGAAATTTTCAAAATGAAATATGGACAAGCAAATTGAAAACAAGTTAAATTAGCAGGAGAGTAGTCTTGCCAGAAGGGTAGTGCTAAATAGTTTGAAATCCAAACAACGTGTTTTGAATATCGAAAACTTGGTTCATTTTTATGTATACTCGTATTCTATGAATTGAGCTTAGAAAACGAATATAAGGTTATTATGGAATTTGATTTGCCGCCATTTTATTTTCAGTGTGCTGACCTCAATGTTTGAGTAGTCATGATAACATAGTACTGTTACCAAATATTTCTAAGATTTTCATAAAAATCCTTTGCGCACGTGTATTGAACAGTATCACGTGTAATTATTGTTGTAATTCATAAATTTTTCAATTACCTATAACTTAGCTGTTCATGAATCGATTTTCATGAAACTTTCAGATAACATGCGTAATACACCTGAAAATTTAAATGCAAATTTTTGACAAATTTAAGAGTTTTTATAGATGAAAACGCAAAATTCGTAAAATGTACTATTATTAACAAATTTGATGAAGTTTAACTTCTGAGGTATTTGTTGCCCTTGTACTCATTAAGAACTACCTCCCTAATTTTTTTATCAGATTTTTCTTCCAAAAGATGTCCAATCGCGAGATCGAGGCACACAATTTTTTCGTACATTTTCCCCTCACCCTGCACTGCTCAATGCAAGTGCTTTCAGTTAAAGACCTATTATAAAAAGTTATCGTTAAGATGAAGGTAAAAAATTTTTTATTGACCCCCCCCCGTATATGGGGAGACTCCCCCTACATAACTTAAACATTTTTTTGTCCTGCAACTTTTGAGAGGGTGCCACTTTTGACTAACGTACAAAATTTCATTATTCTAGTTTATGTGGTTTACGAGGAAGCTTTCTGTAACGCACGTACGGACGGAAAGATGGATGGGAAGACAGGTCGCGATTTTAGTAGGGTATTGTTAAACATTTTTTACAATACCCTTAAAAAAGTGCAAATAATTGTATGGAATGTCTTCAGGTTCAAAAAGAGCCAACTGTGAAAACTCACTACTGAGAATATCCTCGTGCCATGGGAAAGAATAACATACACCTCGATTTTGCCGGACCATTTATGGGTCAAACTTTTCTTCTGATTATGAATGGCTGGAAGTTTTCCCAGTTAATATTACAGATACGAATGCGGTTATTAACATTTTGGAGCAACTATTCGTACGTTTCGGTTATTCTCATACGCTCTTTTCAGGTAATAGAATGGTTTTCACCAGCTTTAACTTAGGCTATTTTACAAAATTGTACAACATTAACCACATCAACAAGCTCTAAGGATTCTCTAGAAGTAAAAAGGGATGCTGCAAACAAGCTACGAGTAAATACGTTCCTCTTGACATATCGCCGTGCTCCGAATATCATAACAAGGGAGAGTCCTGGGGGAATTATCTTCAAGAGAGAGAGAGAGAGAGAGAGAGAGAGAGAGAGAGAGAACGAGAGAGAGAGAGAAGGAGCTTGACTGATTCGGTTGTCGGTTCTTTGCAGCAGTACCTGAGTAGGTCATAGTCTGTTGAGCCCACTTAGGAGATGAGCCCTGAGTTAGGCTAGTCAGATTTTTTGATAGTGGTGAGCTCCTCTCCGAGATTGAAGCCCTTATTGGAACATATCTGAAAATATTCGAAATGTTAAATGCTGGAAAAGTAGAAAAAAGTGCAAATTTTCTTTGGTATTTAAAGCGCTGGGTGCTTTATTTAAGAGACTTGTAGACACTTATATGAGTATAAATATTGACTTTCACTTTCATTTCTGCATTCATTGCGGCAAAAGTTTGACCACTCTGCTTGGAACAGCAGAGATTTATTGGAGATCTCTGCTAATTGTGCTAAACATCATTTCACAAAAGATTGTAAATCATGGCTACCAAAATACTTGAATCTTGTTTCGGCTAATAATAAGGATGTTTCATATCCAGCTTTTCATAAAAATTATCCCGAATACCTCAAGGCTATTGAGATTTCCCAAAGCAAAACCAACTCATCGACAGAAATATGACAATAACACCCCCCCCCCCTTATTTAAATACTCGTACATTTTATGCTAACATTGGAAGTTTAAGGTATAAATTTAATGATTTTGAGGAGTTTTATTGTTTGCGCGGAAATCTTGATGTTATTATTTTGAATGAAACCGGACGATTGTAGCTGACTCTAATATTGATCTTCTTGATACAATGTTAGCTTAAACTATTTGAATATATTGCATATGAATGGAGTAAATATTATGAATAACCTTTTAACTAGAATATCTGAAAATAGTTCATTCCTCCTCATGTTCTCACAACTCTTATTACACAGCTCGTAGTTCTTAATATAGAGTAATTTTGTTAGAGATCGCCATAGGGAAGAGTTGGTCAGAAATGTTTATTTTTGACAAGCTTTCGCTGATTGATGCTATGGGCAGTCAGTTTGTTAGACACAAAATGGTACTTGCGAAATATCTCCGCAGCTAAAGGCGGAGATTTCTGGTGGGGTTTCTCGGTGTCGGGTTGCTCGTCGGGGAAGCCCCGAGACTCATCAAACGAGACTACGACTCGCCAAAGCCGAAAAAATATACGACTCCCTAAACACTCGGAAAATTTCCCTAAATACTTGAAAAATACACTACCAAACACTGCACTCAACCAGAAACTTCGCACTGCTGGACACTGACATAATTATCAATTAAAACAAGTTGGGTAAACAGACCTACGGTCATGTCAGAAGGGTTTTGTATTCAATTTACAAAATGCAGTCACCAGACCGAATCAAATCAAGAAACGATTTTATTGGAGAAAATATGAAATTCGAAGATCATACTATTATTAACAAAGTTGAACGAATTTCGTGTTCTGAGATTTTTGTTGTTGTTATACTCATAAATATCTCCCTTGATAATTATTTCAGATATCCATTCGCTAGGGAGGAAACACATTTTTCATGTATTTCCCCCCCTGTGCCCCCACTGAAGCAAAAACTGACAGTTTAACAACTGTTTTGAAAAGCTCCCATGAAAACTTTCATTTCATACTCATACCGGCTACGTTTGATGAATTTTTATTTTCAGGAGCCACTTTCCTGTACTGTTATCATCGATTAATGGCCAATTTTTTCGAATCCTAGAATGGTTAAAAAGCCCTTTTGCTAGGAGCTCTCTCCCGCCTCCTTGACTTGCTTCGCTTATGAGTATTAATTGTAGGTACTCATCTTCAGTCATTCATCAAATTGAATCAAGTGTTCAAAGCATGCACCTTAAACGTTGAAGTTGGGAAAAAATAACTCAAAATTATTCAATCTTCGCATTTAAAACAGCCACCATTTTGTTTTACGATTACTGATACCACTAGCTGAACCGATTCGCAAAGATATTCATGACACCTATCATTCCTGAAATTTTCATGCAAATCCTAGCAAAACTGTAGTGTCTGAGTCGATAAAAAGCGCATGTTGTTCCATAGCCATATGTTGCCATAGTAATAAATGCAGCGCATATTGTTCCATAGTAATACAGGAAAATTCAAACCGCTATAACTTCGCTAAATATGATTCAATCTTTATGAAACTTTCAGGATAGATCAACCTTATGAATAGTCATCTATGTACTAAATTTCATAGAATTTAAGAGTACCGTTAAGATTTTATTCAAGAAAACATAAAATCGATAAATCATACTATTACTAACAAAGTTGAGTGAATTGCGACTTCTAACGTATTTGTTGTTGTTGTACTCACCAAGGCCTACCTTCCTGACTTTTTTCAGATTTTTCGGATCACAGGTGTCCAATCGCGAGGGGGGGGGGACACACATTTTTCGTGTATTTCCCCTCCCTGTGCGCCCCTCGAAACAAACTTTGCCAAACAAAGACCTGTTTTGAAAAGTTCTCATCAAGGCCTTTCATTTGATACCTATATCGGCCACCTTCAATGAAATTTTTTTTTCGGGGGGTCACTCCCCTATATGGGGAGACCCCCCTTAAATACCTGATAAAATTTTTTTTGTATTCGAACTTTGAAGAGAACACCACTTTACACCTACATACAAAATTTGATGTTTCTAGCTTAAGTAGTTTCCGAGAAAAACTGCTGTGACACACGGACGGACGGACGGACGGACGGACGGACGGACGGACGGACGGACGGACGGACGGACAGACAGACGGACAGACGGACAGACAGGACGCGATTTTAGAAGGGTTTTGTAAAATTATTTTACAAAACCCTAAAAAGGCGCGAAGCTACCACATCACTTTCTTGCATCCGAGCCAAGTTTACAAATTTTCTTTCAAAACTCCAATCGCACTTCGTTTTATGACACACTTTTCTGCTCTGTACAAAAGATTAATTTATTAACACAATCTCCGCTAATTTCTAACCAATCAATTACTTACAATTTCATTGTTTCGCCAAAATCCAATTTTACTTACTATCCTCATTGATGTATTTCTAAGGGGCGGCCCTGATTATCTGAGGCTTTTCTTCTGGAATCTAGTTTTCAATTTCAAATTATAACTTGTAGTTGCTGGCAGTCTTCTCTCCTGTGATTTTCTTTCGCGAAAGTTTACTCGATTGCTTTTCGCTCCTGGAGATCCGTTTTCCTCGAGGTCTAAGCACCAAAAGAGGACTTGAGTACCTCCTCCAGCTTACACTTCACCTTTGTCGTAACCACCATTTTTTTCCGGTTCTTGTTTCACCCTTAGGGGTTTGACCTTGATTTGCGACACGCACGTTCTACCAGTGAGCCCCAAAGTGGCTCCATTCCTTCCAGTGGTGGCATTCATGAGTCTCTTTCAGCTTACCACTTGGGTTGCATGGGGTTGGTATTATTGGCGTAGGTAGTGCAGCCACCTTCCAGCTGTCTGCGGTGATAGTTTATTATGACTTGACTTGACACTTTTAACATGTACAAGAGTATTGGCATTCAAGTTCATTCAAATCTTACAGGAGTGGCCAATTACCAATGGGGTGAATAAATGCACGGAATTTGTACGCCGTCCAGCACCTAAGCTTGATGAAAAATCATGCGAGCCTCCATTAATGAGTACCATCCAGTTCTGCACGATATATGATGGTGGTAGGTTGTGTGGCAGTTACAAATTGCACTGAATTGAGTTATTTGATAATGAAAAAATTTCACTCATTTTTGAATGAATACAATTTCTGACACGAACCACGAAATACAAAACTGTCCACATGAAAATTATAGACAGGAATGTCACCTTTCAAACGCATGTCAGGTTGACTCAATCTGATTAGCATTGCCTGATATATCACAACGAATAACGAACACCATCTTTGTGTCAAAAAAGGCTCAATACTTTTAAGACTATCCAATATATATATATATATATATATATATATATATATATATATATATATATATATATATATATATATATATATATATATATATATATATTGGGTGGTCTAAAAAGCCTTGAGCCGTTTTTGTTACTAGATGGTGTTCGTTGTCATATATCGGGCAATACTAATCAGATTGAGTTGCGTTTGAAAGGTAACATTCCAATTTGCAATTTTCGTATGGACAGTTTTGTACTTCGTCATTCGTATCAAAAATTGTATTCATTTAAAAATGAAACCCTCAATTTGGCTTTGGGTTAATAGAAAGGGCGTTGTCTTTCATCATGACAATGCCAGACCACACACCTCTTTGATGACCCCGCAAAAATTGACAGAGCTTCGCTTGGAAGTTTTGATGCATCCGCCGTATAGTCCAGATCTTGCACCATCAGACTACCATTTGTTTTGGTTTCTGCAAAATTTCTTTAATGAAAACAAATTCGCTTTAAGAAGGGACTGTGAAAATCACTTGGCCAAGTTTTTCGTCGATAAACCACAGAAGTTCTACACAGATGGAATAATGGCTCTACCCAAAGAATGGCAAAAGGTCGTAGATAATAATGGATGATATGTACTTAAATAAAATCCATTTCAAATAAAAGAAATATTCAATCGGAAAATGACAAAAAAAGGCTCAATACTTTTTAGACTTACCAATATATATACTCGTATATATATATATATATATATATATATATATATATATATATATATATATATATATATATATATACGTATATAATATATTTATATATATATGTATATACACGTATATATATATATATATATATATATATATATATATATATATATATATATATACTATATATAATATACACTTGCCAGAAAAAAGTATCCGTACAACTTTAAAAGAAAGCAACATATTAGAGAATTCATTCTAAAGCAAGCTGCTACATTTAAATATCTAAGCAACAAAATTTATTCGTTGGATGAAAATTTATTGATGGATGAACAACGGATAACCAAAAAGTTTGGCAGAACTGAAGGCCGGAGACCAGTGGGGAAACCTAGGAAACGCTGGTCTGACTCGGTCGACGAAGACAGTTCATCGCTGCTCGGATTTTGAAATTGGAGGACACGGTCAATAGACCGAGACAGTTAGAGGCGCTATTTGCAGGAAGCAAAGGCCAGAGAGGAGCTGTAGTGCTGCGGAGAAGAAGAAGAAGGTGTTTATGGGCACAATAACAACAAATACCTTAGAAGCAAAAATTCGCTCAACTTTGTTAATAAAAGTATGATCCTTGAATTTTACTTTTTCCTCAATAACATCGTATGGGCATCCTGAAACTTTTTTTTATAAATTTTTCCTGTAGTATTCCTTTAAAAACCATTTTGCAAAATAAAAACAAAAAAGCCTCACTTAAACGAACCAGAAAAAGTATCCGTACATGAAAATATTAAATTGAAATATTCAAGTATTTTATTACATATCAGGACTTAATAACTTGTTGGATAATCTTTTCGCTTAAGGACGTCCTAAATGTGGTTTAGCATGGAGTGAACCAATTTGGCTGTGTCCTGTCTGGTAATTTTGCCCTATTCAACGACGATGACGTTTTCAGCATTTCCTTCAAGGATATGCTGTGCTGATGGATCCTGCGCTCCAAGAAGTCTCACAAATGCTGCATGGGATTAAGGCCTGGGGATTTGGGTGGCGTACACAGTTGATGTTTTGTGTTGCAGAGCAACCAAAGCTTCACATTGTGTGCTGTGTGCTTGGGATCACTATATTGCTGGTACAAAAAATCGCAACCAAGCCTCAACTGCTGAACGCTTTGCTTCAAAATTGCCTTCAAAATATTAAGGTAACCGTATTGATCCATATTTGATTCTTTAAACACAAGTTGGCCAACTCCTCCTGCCACCATACACCCCCAGACCATCACAGCACCTCCACCATGTTTCACAGTTGGTACGTGATTTTCTTTTCCGAAGACAGCACCGCTCTTCCGCCACACTAACTTTCTTCCTCTAATGCCAAATATGTAAAATTTGCTTTCGTCAGAGAATAGGGCCTGTTCACAAAACATGGCATGTTCATATTTTTTTTTTTGCGAACTCTACACGTTTCTTCCCGTTCTGTAGTAATCGAGCAGTCACATAATCAAACTGCTCGAAAACCTTCCTATCCCCTACTCGTAGTTTTGTGGGAGATTGGAAAGAAAAAATGTAATTGTTTTCATTTGCAATAGCTTTCGTAACTAATTAAAAGTTACGTTTCCCTCCTATAGTTAAAATTTCTTCATTTTTCTTAAACTTCTTCACCTCATTTAAATGTCTTTCCCGCATAGCAAATTTCCCTACTTTATTTTAATTTTTCTACGTTAATTAAATTTTATTTTAAAAATTTCCAATCTGCATACAAAATTCTGGGTTTGGGTCACCAATACAGCGAGTGACATCGACATGAGAAAAATGAGAGAAAGGGCGAACGAAACGAACACCGGTGCCGTTATTCTGGTGCAATATAGGATCTAAGCACTGCAATCACATTGCAAGTACCGGTAGCAGGCATACAAAAGCCAAATCAACGGGCTCTACAACCTAACCAATCCGAGGGGGGTTTTAATCGTCGCGTGTAGCCACATCAAGTCGACGTATAGAGACGGAATCGATAAAGAATTCCATATGACTCATACCCGGTCGCTTGATACAGCACTTTCATTGCGCAATCATTTTTAGGGTTTTGTAAAATAATTTTACAAAACCCTACTAGTTTCGCGACCAGTCTGTCCGTCTGTCCGTCTGTCCGTCCGTCCGTCCGTCCGTCCGTCCGTGTGTCACAGCAGTTTTTCTCGGAAACTACGTAAGCTAGAAACATCAAATTTCGTGTGTAGATGTCAAGTGGTGATCTCTTCAAAGTTCAGCTACAAAAAAATTTTATAAGGTATTTAAGGGGGGTCTCCCCATATAGGAGAGTGACCCCCCGAAAAAATAATTTCATTGAAGGTAGCCGTTATGGGTATCAAATGAAAGGTCTTGATGAGAACTTTTCAAAACACGTCTTAGTTTGGCAAAATTTGCTTCGGGGGGCGCACAGGGAGGGGAAATACACGAAAAATTTGTGTCCCCCCTCCCCTCGCGATTGGACACCTGTGATCCGAAAAATCTGAAAAAAACAGGGATGTAGGCCTTGGTGCGTACAACAACAAAAAATACGTTAGAAGTCACAATTCACTCAACTTTGTTAGTAATAGTATGATTTATCGATTTTATGTTTTCTTGAATAAAATCTTAACGGTACCCTTAAATTCAATGAAATTCAGTACGTGGATGTTTATTTATAAGATTGATCTATCCTAAAAGTTTCATAAAGATTGAATCATATTTAGCGAAGTTATAGCGGTTTGAATTTTCCTGTATTACTATGGAACAATATGCGCTGCATGTATTACTATGGCAACATATTGCTATGGAACAACATGCGCTTTTAACCGACTCAGACACTACAGTTTTGCTAGGATTTGCATGAAAATTTCAGGAATGATAGGTGTCACGTATATCTTTGAGAATCGGTTCAGCTAGTAGTATAAGTAATCGTAAAACAAGATAGTGGCTGTTTTAAATGCGAAGATTGAATAATTTGGAGTTATTTTTTCCCAACTTCAACGTTTAAGGTGCATGTTTTGAACACTTGATTCAATTGAATGAATGACTGAAGATGAGTACCTACAATTAATGCTCATAAGTGAAATAAGTCAGGGAGGTGGGAGAGAGCTCCTAGCAAAAGGGTTTTGTAACCATTCTAGGATTCGTAAAAATTGGCCATGAATCGATGATTTCAGCACAGGAGAGTGGCCCCTGAAAAAAAAATTCATCAAACGTAGCCGATATGAGTATGAAATGAAAGTTTTCATGGGAGCTTGTCAAAACAGTTGTTAAACTGTCAGTTTTTGCTTCAGTGGGGGCACAGGGGGAAATACATGAAAAATGTGTTTCCTCCGTCGCGGATGGACATCTGAAATAATTATCAAGGGAGATATTTATGAGTATAACAATACCAAAAACCTCAAAAGTCGAAATTCATTGAACTTTGTTAAAAATAGTATGATCTTCGCATTTCATATTTTCTCCAATAAAATCGTCTTTGACATGCATCTTGATTTGATTCGATCTGGTGACTGCATTTTGTAAATTGAATACAAAACCCTTCTGACATGAGCGTAGGTCTGTTTACCCAACTTGTTTTTTGTTTGGATTGAAACTGCAATTGCCATCACGGCTAGTGCGAATACGAAGAATTGAACCTAAGCTGAAAGTAGTTCTGCTAGGATACGTGAAGCCCCAAAACGTAAAACTCGTAAGTCACTCATGGTATAACGGTTGTGAAGAAAACCTCGATATTAGCTGTACAGGGTCGACGAAAGTTGCGCCAACCACCGGAACTTGATATAAAAGATGAAATAATTGATGTGGAGTCGGAGGAGGATTTGAATTCAAATTAGAATTTATTTTAAAATGAGTGTGAACACTTGAATTTTATTAGAAAGATTAATTAAAATGAACAGAGTGGTGTTGGCAAAGATTCAGTGGAAACAAGTGTTGAAAAAGGAACCGAAAAAGCCACAAGCATCAAGTTTCGACAATATTGCATTTTAATGATATCATGAACTAAAACCTATTGTTTGTGTCGTGTTGATTTGCGTTTGGGTTTTAAATTGACATTTTCAACAGTTACAGTGTCGCGAAAAATTTAAAAACTTATCATCGATAGCTTTCTTTTACAAAATTAAAAGTAAACTTTGCAAACCCGCGATTATTGGTGGAAGAACATTCGTCAGCCTTCACCATTTTCAATTAACCCTTTACGGCGCAAGACAGAGTTTTTGTTTTTTGTAATTGAAAATATGTTAAGATGAGCTATATAATAATGGTAAAAATAGTAAAAAAAAAAATATATGTAAGAAAAGGTATTTGCTTTTGAAAAAAACATTGAAATGCAGATTTGCATCATGGTGTAAAAGCATCTTAATATTCACGAACTGTGGAAAGGACGGAAAAAGTTATTATTTTTACTAAAATACAAGGCTACGCCACACTTTTCACATTCCGTTTGGGCTGCTCCAGTACATCTTATATTTGCACCGAAGCCTTTTGTCGGGACAAGCAGGCCAGTGCCCTAACTGATCCAATCTGATATCTTTTGGCGGGATATGCTGACAAGGCCCTTTTTTCTTTTTGTCCTGGATGAGTTATTTTACATCGCTAGTGCGCTTCAGTCGGCTCGTACTTTTATATTTGGCTAAAGTTTCAGCAGCTTCTAGTCGGAAATCAGCAGGATTTAGCACCTTGACATTATTTTCCGTGTCAGCATGAATTTTTCTATACAATAGCCAAGAATTAGTCATGGCCATGTCCAGGAAACGGTAAAAGAGCCTTATAAATCAACGTTCGCCCTGAAGTCTAATTTCATAATGATCCATTACGGAGTCCATGAGATCTACACCACCCATGTGCCGATTATATTCTGCCCCAATATAGGGCCGTTCAGCATTGATTTATTTCTTTTGCGGACTGTCGAATCTTCTTACGCCAGCAAAGTTGGATGCTAGATTCACATTTTTATTATTTCTCCAGGCCAATACCGTTATAACTTGCACCCTGTTTAACTGATGTGCCTCTAGGCTGTTTTTTCGGCTGTTTTTCTTCTGGGAATTTACAGTTCGGGATACAGTTTCTCCGAACGGTGCCCAAAGCTAATATACCACGGTGTGACAAGAATTCAATCAAGTGTAGCGATGTATAGAAATTGTCAATAAACAGTCTATAGTTATGGTTGGAAGGAATCTCTCTTGCAAGTCGGACCATTACATTAGATGAAGCACCTAATTGAGGCTCGTCATCTGCGCATATATTCTCTTAGCCACTGTAAACTTCAAATTTGTAGCCATATACACTTGCACCACAAATCACAACAGTTTGAAGCCCCACTTGTGGTGTTTGTCTGGCAAATATTGCTTTAGAGCACTTCGTGCTTTGGTTGAACACATTTGTTCATCAACAGACAAATGTTGTTCTAGAGGCATTTTTCTAAAGTTATGATTCAACTTTTCAGTTATTGGTCTGATTTTATAAAGTCGATCAGAATTTGGCTGATTATACGGTAACATTTTAGAGTTACCATTCAAGTGTAGTACTTACCTCAGAAACTTGAACCATTTTAGCGTCATTATCTCGCGTATGTTGGCATAGCCATATTTCTGTGACCAGTACATTCGAACATTGGGCAGGGCAATAATGGACATGAAGTAAATAATTTTAATACCGTCTTATTTCCTGGCTTGTGACATTTATAGGTTTACTGACATCTTTTTGCACGCTGTACAGATTTGTTTCGTCTCTTATGAGATGCACAGTGTCATCAGTACTCGTAAATAAGTAAGAAAATACCTGATAAGGCATCTGCAGTTCCAGTATTTCATTTGATAGCTTGGAAGATTCATTCAGCTCTAAGTTTTTAGTTTTCCATATGATATTTGTTTTGGGATCACATGTGCTTCGTGAAGTTGTGTTGACTTTGGAGCTGGTACTGGGTAGTGAAACAGTAGACGGTACTGATCTCAGAGCTCGGTAGCAAGATGTCATCTTCCTGATCTTCTAGGAAGGGTATTTCGGGTTCCTCATCCGAGTCTTCGCGTAAATTTTGATTTTCCATTTTTTTCGTCGTTGTCTGAAAAGTCTAAGACATCCTCAATATCTTGCCATTGGTTTAGAATGTTTTCCAATTCAACAGTTGACAAAGGCCTACAGCCTAAACGTGGAAACCTCAAGCTCATATTGGCCACGAAAAAAGAAATAAAATATTACAGTTTAGCGCAGTGTTGCATTACTGCATCAAAACGAAATTCGAGACTATCTCTCTAAAAACAATCTGAAACATTTGAATTGCATGTTCTTAGCAAAAACCAATAACTAATTGTTACTCCGCAGCAATCTCCCATCAAAATTTTCAATATAACCACTCAAAAAAAAAAAACAACGAAAATTACGCGCGATCAGCACAAACCGGTTCTAAGGGATCCTTCACTTGTAGTGGCCAAAAATTACAAAAAAACGTCGTCTAGCGCAAACGTGGGGTAACTAATTCAATAGAATGCTTTGCTGCAGATATGCAGTGCTGCGTTGGAAGGTATATTATTCGTTGCTTTGAACGATTTTGCTAGTTCGAATAGTATGATGCAGGTCTGCTACTCAGCGCCACAAAGGGTTAAGTCGCGAGTCCAAAAACCACCTCAGATAGCGAAAATCTAGCACGCGCACTACAGATATCACGAGAAAAACGTAAGAGGAAAGGAGAAGTAAATAAAATTTGTTGTTGGTTTTTGAACCTAAGCATTTCTGATATTGAAAAACGAGTATCTTCGACGTTGCCCCTTCAGCTGGTTAATTGACTTCTGATAAAAGCAGAGTGACCTGATGACATCGATTTGAAATCTATGTGGACATAAGCAAAATGTTAACAAGCTCTGTTACATCATACATCAAAGTTAAGCCAAGTACTCGTATTGATGCTTGAGCGTGGTGACGGCAGCTGTAGAAAACGGGACTTGGAGACAACACAGAGGCAGCTGTCATCCGATTAGGTCTTCTGCAAATGACCAAATTTGTTGATGTTTTCTACCCAGAGAGCAAACTGTCTAAATTCTTTGAAAGCTGCTGTGTAGCTGATTCAATTACAAGTTGTTATGGTGGCGGAAATCGTGGGGTATCGGAAGCGTTTGGTTAAAACAGGAAAATCAATTAGCGAGCGAGAAGCGATTCACGAGGTTTGTTCTGGCAATGTTAAAGCTTGTGACCTTATCGACTGTATATGCAATCATCCGGAACACATGTAAGCTCGGATGCAATCTTATCTTTTGAGTATAATTCTTATAATTTTTTTTGCTTCGGTTTCATATCCTCTCTTCATTTATGTACGTAGATACCATCGTTTATAAATATGTTTTGTAAATTACCCAAATCATTGAATTGGTTTCAAAAATTGTTTCCTATTCGATCTATTGTTCTATTCGTTAGTTAGTTAGTTTAAAGCATGTGTTTCGTTTATGTGTAACTCATTTCTTCTGCATGCTGGTATGGTTTGTAGAAAAATTAGTTTTATGCTAGGTCTTCACATATTTTAAATTTAAATTACCGGGTACAAAATTTATGAAAATGTTAAGATTTAAACGTGCTACATCTTGTGAAGCAATTGGTGGTGGTTGCTCAGATGCTTTAAATGGAAATTTTTGTATTATTTCAATGACCAGACAAAAGCTTCAAAGTTGCAACAATGTTTCGTAATTTTTTTATTGGCCTTGCTTCAATTGGATGTTACGTGTAACAATGTTTAAATTTTAACTATTTGAAGTTTCATCAAAATATGTGAATACCTAGCGTTACTTCAAGTTGAAGGAAAATGAATCAAATTCAATGAGTTATTTTAAGTTTCATGAATGGATTAAGAAAACAAGAATCCACTGCCAAAAATCGATAGTGGGGTGCTGGTGTTCTTATTTGTGAACATTTTATTGTGTTCTAAAAACTTCCGAGGCACCTCAGAAATGTTAAAATATATCTTTAAAAGTTACACTTTAATGTAAATCATAGTAATGCGTTGCCCATCAAATAACGGTTTACATTATATTTTCGTCAGTACAACCAATATATTGATTTGAGAATTACACTGGTGGTTGATGCTTTTAATGTTAGAGACAAAGTTGAAGTCTATATATTATACACACACACACACACTGTTCCTTCTCTTGTTTACCATAGGTCACAAAACAAGCTAATTTAACTTGACAGGACTTTGGAGTAATATTAATAAATGTCAGTTGTTTCCCTATACACTATGGTATTTTTTTCATTGTACATCGCTTCAGGATTTTCTTCTTCTTTTTACTGAATAGAAAGTATCACTTTTACCTGCTCAACTTAGAAGTGTAGAAAAATAAAGAAACTTAAAGTTTCACGAACTAATATTTGTGATATGCTAAAGTGGTACTAGCGGTGTTGCATCACGTGACTGCTACACCAGCTGTAGTAGATGAATAATTTTCTTATACATGTAATTAAATCGAGTTTCGCGCGGTTTTTTGAATAAATAATGAATTGTTAAACGAAAAACGTCGGTCTTTTCATTTTCACTTATCTGACCGGGTATAGGACCCGGTACGGTGGAAGGTTTTCCACCTCAAAAATGAGCCAGCCATCGGGCATTCTTAAACCTTCTTTTTGTTTCAGGGACTCTTGCGGGGTGAGTGGGCTCGAGCAAGGTGCCTTTTTATGGCAAAGGATAATGAGATAAATTGGTCACCAGTATATTTCCTTTCGGATTGGAAGGCTCATACCAGTTATGTTGTATGAGTTTTCCACTCAGAAGGGAAATATATGGCCACTGCAACGTTAATGGATCTTGATCCGGTTGGGCGGGTTCGAGGGGGCACCACCACCATCCGGTTGTCTCACTCTTATTTGTGGGCCATGAGAATCCTCGGGTAACGACGAGGTTTCCCTAAGTCCGTCTGCTTTCACTCGTTCAACTTGTTCTCTGGAGATGTCATTTTCCCTCTTTGTAGTTACCTACAATTTTTCGACTTCGGCCGCCCGTTCTTTGAGACTCAAGAATTCGTGAATGCGAAATTCTTTTTGTAGTGAGTTCTTGTGCTGGGAGAATGAACCCGCCCCACGACACCGCAATGCTAGCCTGCCAGCGCATTCACGCGTCCCCAGACAAGGGCATTCTCGGCGGATACCAAAATTTTACTTCGCCGAGGCAGCAGACCATCGCTGCAATCCTTCACGGACACTTTATGCTTACCCTTTTCACTACAGTTCCTTTTCAAAATGTATAAATTCTTACGTGCAATGCATGAGCGATATCCAGCTCTCTCCGGTATTTTTCGTATGGTATCTTCGTGGAGAACCTTACCAAAACAGTCTTTTACATTTGTAACAATTTGGGAAGCAGTTACTTGAGAATTCTTTTTAACTTCGTGCAAAACGTTTCCTTTTTCGCGTTCAGTTAGTTTGAAGGGTCGATCATAACGAGGCTCTGACATAACCGAAGCAGTTGTATTAAATGTTTTCACCACATACTGGACAGGGGAGTGAGTTCTGCCTACTATTTGACCGATTTCGCGGTAAGTTTTCCCTTCACTCTGATAATTTTCCTGTCCTCAGCACTGATTTTGCGGATTTTAGGCGTCATCATATATTCTAGTGCACAAAAAATTTAAAAAAAAAACTGCACTCGCTTTTAAGCCTATCCCAACTTAAAGTAGAACTATTATCGGACCTAAAAACATTAATATGCATCTGCTTATGTTATCGCATAACACGGGGAATACCCCGGTTTGTTCTGTACGGATACTTTTCTGGTCTATTTTGTTGCCATAAATTGATTTTGTTTGAGTTTCAAGTCTTTTATTATGAAACATACTGGGAATCATACAAAAGTGTAGATTTTTTGATATTATAAAAGAAAGTATTCGAATTAATTGGACATATCCTTTGTATTGCAACGATAACTATGTTATCTCGCATGTACGGATACTTCTTCTGGCATGTGTATATGTATGTCAAAAAGAAAAATAAATAGCGTTTTGAAGAAAATAATACAAGCTAAGGATCAACATTTTGTCAAGGCCGTTAACAACCGTCAAAGAACGTTTCCCGAAACTCGAAGGTGAAGCAAAACTAGTAGAGTGACAAATCAACGAGAATAAAACAAAGCTCATGATGCAGTCGAGGAAAATACCTCAAATACACAAAATATCACACTTAGAAAATACAATACCGAAAGTGTGGGCAAATCTCTACATTTAGGCACCGAAATAACGGGAACCTGTAATGAAAGAGATGAAATACGCCAAAGAATACAGCTCGTAAATAAAATATTTTAATTCAATTTTGACGATCCTGAAGTCCAGCTGAATACACATGAAAATAAAGTTCCAAGTATACAAATCTGTGATAAGACCTGTGATATGCTATGGATGTGAAACATGGACCCTAACCCACGCATCCACAACATATTGAAAGTTTTCGAAAGGCACGTCCTGTGGCGAATATACATGAACTGTATGAAATTTTTGACAAGCCTGAAGTCTCAACGATTGTAAAACAATCAACAATGGATACCGAAAAAGGTATTCGTTGGTAGAACTAAAGGCTAGAGACCAGTGGAGAAACCAAGGAAACGCTACTCGGATTTCGAAATTGGAGGATGCGGTCAATGAACTGAGAGGCGCCATTTGCAGGAAGCGAAGGCCTGCGAGGGGCTGTAGTGCTACAACGAGGAAGTAGAAGATGAGTTAAATGAAATTTTCGGCACCATGGAAGTCTCAATGATTGGAAGACCATGAAAGCAGCAATAAGCTAGCCACATGAATCTTATGGATGGATAATTGATGCCTGAAAAGAATGTCGTTGGGAGAAATGAAAGGCGGAGACCATTGGGGAAACTGAGGAAATCCTGGTATGGCCCGGTTGACGAAGACAGCTCAACGCTGCTCACATTTTAAGATTGAAGGCCGCGGTCGATGAGCCAAAGTGAAGGCCCGAGAGGGGCTGTAATGCTACGGGAAAGAAGAAGTTTACCAAAATTCATCATCGCTTTATTTCGCAGAATTAAATGTTAAGTCTCTTGTTCAGCTCGCAAAACCATACGCTGAAAAGTAATGAATTCTGCTAATATCTGAATGCTGTTAAATGTAAGAATTTTTTCATAAATAAAATACACCGAAAATTTCAAGTTCAGTTAATTTAAACTTCTTTTCTTCTCAGAAATGCTTCATTTAAATAGGAATACATATTTTATATTTGACGTCATATGAATGCACTCTACAGTTTCCCCAACTAAAAATGTTTTTATTATTTATTCTCATATCCTCTGTGTAAAATTTTTGTTTACGTGAAGTATAAATACTGGTATATTAAATATATTCGATGGTATCCACAGAGCAGTGACTATCTCATGGTTTTTGTTGGGTTTTGATCAAAAGTTCACAATGAAAATTACGCTTAAAGGGATTTAGTAAAAGCAAAGGGAAGAACTCGGTGGCAGTCCAGGGAAGGCTCTGTTCAAATTTTAATCAGTATCCGATATGAAATGTAAGCTAAGTTGCAGTTTTCTCTTTACAGGATATACAAGTATGACGGGTTCCATGGAACTTCCCTCCACAGATTTGTTGCAATAGCCCCAGCAAATCGAGAACTTATGTATATCGTCCAGCCAGTGGTTGCGCTGAGTGAGTGTGTCTTCTTGCCACGATTTCCCGATGCAGAGTTGGCGATTAAAATGTTTTAAGAGATATGATTGCAATGAGGAAAGGGAAGTGCATATTGGGTATGCACGCTGAGTGCATACGTGTCATTCCGGGAAACTTTTGAACTGAGTTTCATATGTGTGAAATAATCTAAATGTATTCTGAGTAGTGATTACGTTTTTTGAAAACTTACTTCTATTTTATGCATGAATTTTCATCATCTCAATTTAGAAAGTTTAACGGCACAACAATTGAAAATAGCGAGAATCGAAGAAAAGTGCGATTTCAACTATCTCAAAAACATTCATTAATACATAAAGATCGTTCTTCCCAATATATCAACACCCAACTGGAATTCATCCAGACGACTAACACAGGATTTTATTATTTTAAAACCATTTTTCTCTCCCATCGGGAAGAAACTACTTTTTTATCACAAAAATCATAAAATACATGAACAGTACATTTTTGGTTTCACCATAGTGAGTGCACAATAACATACATCCCTATGCAGTGACAGCACTAGGAAAAGTTTCGCACATTTAGGAAAGGACGAATGATGATCATACACCAGTGATACTGTTACCAAGATTGTAGGTATGTATGTTATTGTACTATACTATGAATTGACTATCTTTGAGTTATTCTGATGGCGACCGAGACCATTTGTTTCCTTTTCATCAATTTTAAAGGACAGCCGGCGGGTGTTATTTTGTGCTATTGATGATGGCGGGGGTGGTGGTCCCCAGGACACTTGACGTTGTCGTTGCCGCATACTTCCTGATCTGGACGAAGGTTCAACTGAATTTGCATTTACTTTCTGTTGATGCTGTGGTGACTTGACAACCTACATTCGATGGGAAATATGTAAAGATTGCTATTAGGTTTTGGATGTGCATTTTAAGGTTTTATTGACTTTGTTATCCATGCAGTTTCATGCTTAGCAGCATAAATTGATATGATTTCTCTGAAATTTTACTCATTCGTTGTAGAATATAAGATTCGATATTTTCATGCGTTTTATCAGGCATTCATTTCAATATTAAAATATTCTGTTATATCTACGGAAATCACTAGATTCAGCATATAGAAGTATTTCCAGAAATTTTGATGCTTATTATGATAGCCCTTGCTTAATTGGGCTATGCTACTGCTACGTTTGGTAACAAGAAAATTCATTAATATATGTATAATCCAAAATTAGACAAGATTGAAAGATAGATGATGAAAACTTTTAACAGGTTACTAATAAGTTAGACTTTTATTCGGCCAAATGTAGGTGAACAAATTTTCGGATTTAATTAATGGATGTCCCGGCCTAAAGAGTGTTACAATAATACAAAGGCTTTGGTGACATAGATACTCCATTAAATATGCTAGCTAACTCAGTATTAGTGAGTCTATTCGCGGGTTCTGAAGAAGTTTTATCAAAACTCGAATTGGACTTTGTGAAAACCTCCTGTGTTTATTTCACGCCTTTGAGAATACGTATGCCTTAACGCTTCATTACAAGAACTTGTCCTACCTTAATCTTCAGGACAATTGAATCATTCTCTTAACCTGTATTCTTAATAGTGAAAAAACTTTAATTTTCGATTTAAATGTTTCAAAATGAAATTCCTTTCTTTGAAGTCATCCGAAAAAAACATCTTCTAGTTGTTCCTCTTCAGTGCTTGGATTTACAAATACATTTTTATTTCATTTTAAATGGTTGCTATGAAGAGATAAGTTTGATATGGATGATGCTAACTCAGTGGAAACTAGACGTAGCTTGCGTCTGTGCAACAGTTTCACCACTTCGGACTAGAACCCTTCTTCATCTTTGTTGGAGTAGAAAGTTTACTTGCACCAGGATTTAATATAATAATATAAAAATTTTGTTTGTATCTTAATATATTATGTTTATCAATTTTTTTTATGCCTAGAACTCTTATAACTTCTTGATGTTGGCAATTTAGTTACGAAGTTCCTTCTTCTTTGTAGCACTACAGCCCCTCTCGGGCCTTCGCTTAGAGATAGTTGGAATATCTCATTTTCATGACCGTATTGATTTTTTCGGAAGTTGGTTTGGTCAATACCATGCTCCCGTGTGCCAGCTCAGCTATGATATGATCTGATTAAATCAGTACATATCACCACTAAGTGAACACTCAAAGTCTGTCCGAAAAATCCTCTGAACTAAATCACGTTGCTCCCAACGAGATTTGAACCTGGGACCTTCGGCTTATGGGTTCGTGCTCTAACCACTAGACCACGCAGACTATTCACGAAGTTTCTTAGGCTAAAGTTAAAACTATTTAGGGATAGAAAGCAAGTATTGGTGAGAGACATACTTCTAAAAACATTCCGTTAAAGTCTCACAAAAGCACACACGGGGCTACTTTGACAACCAAATTGTGCTTCGTTCATAATTCCTCCGCATCAGCACTGGTCTGTTTCTGAGCATCTATCCCCATAAGGGCGTGTGCCATCCCTCGGGTGGCTTCTCCGCTCTACAAAGATAACCATGGGACCGAAAAGGTGACTACATACACGCACGGATATAGCAGCTCAGAGGGGGTCCTAAGTAAACTAAACTAAAATAAATCAACAAAAAACCAATAACAAATCAATAAAAACACAAACAAAGACGACAAAATGGTTGCAGCCACGACGCTAACAACATATCGAGTACGGTGCCGACGACTTCTACGCAGCACTATCTAAGGCAGCTAAAAAGTAGCCGAAATTGAAACCCTAGGAACAGAAAAAGATAAGTCTCAACATTAGGAAAACATAGAATCCTCGGATGCGGCTCGGGAGCAGATGAATAAGAAGCGGCACAAAGCTATGGGATAGGCAATACTGGCCAAAGTTACCCCTCGTTCAGGTGACCTGTTGCTTGAGTTTGGAACAAAACTCACCAACAACCATGCATTCCGTGACGCAGTCAAAAATGTTCTTGGAGATAAGGCAACCGTAGCCTCGCTTTAACCTGGAGTTGCTCTCGAAATAAGAGGTATTGACTGTGTTACAGATTTACTTGAGATAGAATCCTCTATCTCTTAAAGTTTAATTTTTACCTTGAGCGAAACAAGAACTAGGCTGACCAACCCATGTAATAGAGGTCAGCATCTCCATTACCATTGTCAACACTTCAGAAAAATATATCAAACAGGTGATAAAGAAATGGAAAATCGGAATCAGTTAGATTATTTGTAAGATAAAGAGAAGAAAAATCGCTCTTCGGTAATTCAGATCAAGGGGCTGTAAAGGCATCAATAGGGACTCCCTGTGCTGTAATTGTGGAAAAACAGCGTATAAAAAGAAGGAACACATATAAAAGGCACATATTTTCCTCTGCCAAGACGCTGATCAAAGGCCAAATGATTTGAAACATATGCTAGGTATAGGCAAACACTGGATTTTCCAGGGAGCCTCCACCATAGCCAAAGACCTTCTTCAATGAACCGTACTCTGCACATTACCACTCAAAGTCTACTCGAGCACTTTACGAGAGATAGTCAAGTTGATTTGCTGCTGCTCAGCAAGTAACACCAAAACCGACGCTCCCCATCATGGTATCCTGATGAATCTGGTACTGCCGCCATCTGGGTTCAAACCAGGGCCCACTTCCAACTCCAATGTCAGGGGCAAAGAGATGGTTACCTTTGGATTTGGTGCTTGGGAACTTCACTTCCCCGTCAGGGCAAGCCTCTAGTGTGCTGGTGCTCCTTTTAAATCACCAGAGAGTAAAGATAGTGTCATAAGCTCCGACAAGAGGCTCAACGTGCATGTCTTCAAGATGATATACGAGTAGGCACCAAATTTACAGCTTGTAAGTCAGCTAGAAAATGTTTCCGCAAACTCATCAATAGAAGTAAGGCTAACCATTGGGAAAAACCAGTCGACAACATGAACCAGGACCTGTAGAGCTTAGACTTCAAGCTTGTTATGCGGGAGCTCCATGCTTAAAGATTATCCTGCTCAAACGATACGGAAAAGATAGTCGAGATTATTTGGGCTCTCTTTCCTATTTACCAAGTCTATATTAAGGCTGCACACGACGAAACACCGGCAGAATACCCACTTTTTACGAAAAAGGAAGTGGAAAATGCATTATTGTCTTTTAAGAAAAGAAAAATTCTATGATCAGACAAAATTTCAGCTAAAGTCTTGCAGATAGTTTATCGATTTTGCCCTGACTTGCTGCTTAGTATGCTCAATGCTTGCTTCCATGAAGGAATATTCTCAGAGCGCTGGAAGGTGGCGAGGCTCGTGCTGATCAGCAATGGTAAGGGGAATGTTCTGCATACCAACGTTAGATACGGTCAGGAAAGTGCTCAAAAACTTATCAACGGAAGACTGGCTGACCTGATCTTCACCGCTGGAGATCTATCTCCATGGTAGAATGGCTTCAGAGTAGGTCGATCTGAAATTGACGCATTGGAGAAGTCGTAAACGTGATCCAGCGTAACAAGGCGTACAGCGATCGCACTCAAAAGGCCGTGCTGCTAGTTACTCTGGGCGTTAGAAATGCTTTCAATTCTGCCAGGGTGTTGTGGAAGCGCTGGAAAGTTACTTCCAAGCGCCACGATATCTTATGCAAATCTTAAGGAGAACCGCAGCTGGCTCTATGACACGAAGGAAGGAAGTCAAAGTATGGCTGTTACATTGGGTGTTGCTCCGAATTATATTCTCTCTCGTATGATGGGCTTCTGAGATGACTTGCCGGATGAATCACGCTTGGTCGGCTACACAGGTAGTGTAGCGGAGTTAGTTGTGGAACGCACTGTTAAACACAATTCAGAACAGGTACGCTGATGCGGTGAGTGAGGGAGTGGATGACTGCTCACAGTTTCAGTATAGCATTAGAAAAAACTAAAGTATTCATACTTACTAAGAAAAGAGTCCCCAGAGTAAGGATTGCTAGTATAAAAGAAACTCTAGTCGAGTCAAAATCAGCAGGAAGAATACTGATAAACTCAAAGATGAGTTTCTCCAACCGAATCGGTGCAACAGCCGAAAAGACATTAGTACGTATAGCGGCACCTACTTAACTGATGGCGAACAAAGGGGGCCTTGTTTAGTCAAAGGGACAACGGTACATGGCGATGCTCGAACAAGGAGTTTTACCAAAACCGTTAGCAGGGGTACAGAGACAAGGAGGCTTCTAACCGCATGTGCATATCAAACAGTCTCCCCGTTGGTAGGATTGATAATTGCAGGTATAATGCCCCTTGCGCTCCTTGTTAGGGAGCAAAGGAGTGTCTATCTCCACAGAAGTTAAAATGACCGCAGGGAGGGACAGGGCTGTCTCAGCGATTGGTAGCAGTCCTGGGAAAGCAACCCCAGACAAAGATTGACTGCTCGCTTGAACTCTGACCTGAGGTCATAGGTAAATTGAGTGCATGGTGAGACCAAATTCTACTTAACCCAGCTTTTGAGGGGGCATAGATGCTTCAAGTCTTACCTGCACAAGTTCGCTAAGTCGCGGTCTTTGGACTGTAAGGAGTAGTCGATGAGTAATGCCATCGTTTTTTGCCTGCAAAGGAGGAGAAAGGCTGCAGATGATCTCTGTAGGGATATTTATGAGCTCTCCCTACAGTTCAAAATCAAAAAAGCCCAGCATTGATGGTAGCCCGCCGTCGAGCACGACGAGTTTGCTCGAGAGCATAGGATTGGGGCGTTAGAGCAGCGGGGTAATGTACTCTTCATTGATGAGACCAGGGTGAATCTACATGACAGTGACCAACGTCAGAGAGTATATCATTGCCCTAGAGAATGTTATTCTCAGTGTTGTATCAAGGAGACTGTTGCTTATGGAGGAAGATATGTAATGGTCTGGGGTGAAATCGTCTTAATTGCACATACAGCGTTAGTTTTCTCCGAACCGACGGTCTGCGTACGTGGATTTACTGCACACCATTACATCACAGAAATTCTTCCAGACTATGTGGTACCTAACGCAGGATATATCGGGAAGGATATGCAGTTGATGCATGATAATCTACAACATTATGCTGTGCATAAAGTGAACCAGTAATTAAGTGACGTCGGCAGTAACACTAAATGTAGCAATAATGAGCTGAAACTCAAAAACGAAGTAACGGAAAACACCAAAACTGAAAATAAATACGAAAATAATTAGACATTGATAGTCTGTGTGGTCTAGTGGTTAGAGCATGAACGCATAGGTCCCAGGTTCAAATCTCTTTGGGAGCAACGTGATTTAGTTTAGGGGATTTTTCGGACAGACTATGAGTGCTCACTCAGTGTTAATATGTATTGATTTAATCAGATCATATCATAGCTGAGCCCTCACACGGGAGCATGGTACTGACCAAACCAACTTCCGAAAAAATTAACACGGTCACGAAAATGAGATACTCTAACTATCTCTAAGCGAAGGCCCGAGAGGGACTGTAGTGCTACAAAGTAGAAGAAGAAGGTTATTATATTGAGCACAAGAAGGCACATATTCGTTGTAAATTTCAATGTAATTGGCCAACTGCTTCTCAAGTTATAGTGTGCTAAAAATATTGAGATGATGAGGACATAAGATAAGATAAGAGTTATCGAGGCAGTACGCATCGAGCAACTTGAAGTTATTTGTAATTTTTACGGAATTTTTCTGAACTACGGAATTTTTTGAAATTTATATGATAGGAATGGAGGTATAGCTCCTGAATAAGGTGCGCAGAGTGAGCGCACGGAGAAGGATTGCTTGAACGTGACCACTTGAATAGTCGAAGTGGACAGGAGGCGTTAAATTCAAAGTCGGATATTTCAAATAAAAATTATTACTATTATTTTTATCTTTGTTAATTTTTATTTTTTATTCTTTTGAATACAATTTTTTGCTTTATGATATTTTAGTCACTAGATAATAAGGATCGTTATTCCTTTTACTTTTCCTCAACAGTATTCCAAGTTTTATCTTGGAATCTGTGGTTATGAGGGAAAATAGTGAATATGGGGAGCTTTCCGCCGCGAAATCAAGCTTCATTCGAAAAGCCAAAAAACATTTACAGCGTTTCAGTGAATAGTTTGGGAGTGTTCAAAGAATAGTTTATGTTGGACTTGTTTGCTAGTTGCAAGATGCAACTGCATGTTATGGAGGATTTCAGCGATATGAAGATGGATGAGGGGGCTAGTTCCACGGACAGTGGTGACGATGAAGAGGCTATTGTTAGGCCAGAAAAGGAATTGAGAAAGAAGTCAATACGGTCTTCAACTCAGGAACCTACTTTTAAAGTGTCTAAGACTCTTGAAGTGAGGGAGCGGGATTTTCCCTAACTCAAAAAGTTGGCAAAAGCAGCTTCCATCAGTTTTTCAGGGGCCATATCCAACTCGAGTGTAAGACCAAACCTTGACGTTAATAAAGCTAACTCTAAACCCTAGCAACCAAGCGAGGTTGCCTCCTATAGCATGCTGTAGGCATTTCAGGGAAAGCGTAAAAAGGGCATGCATATGAAATATTTATTTGCTGTATTTCGTGTGCATACACATGAAATATAGCAGAGGAGCCAGAATTCAACATAACGGTGAACTGTTCCTCACAAACTTCGCTCCACCCTAAAATAGCCGAAACTCAAGGTAGCCTATTTAATTCCTTGAAGTGTGTGAAAGTATCTTGCTACACTTACACCCATTCAGGACAGAGAAAATTAACTCTCCTACTCAAAGGCGTGCACATCGTATGGCGAGAACGATATCGGGACTAAAATGAAGGAGCATTTTGGAGAAGATATCCTTTTAGCTAAAAGGTTCTCAGCGATAACCTCTAGCAGGGAAAAACAATGCTTTCCTCTTTCTTAGTTCAGTTAAAACCAGCCTTTGAAGTGTTAAAAGGGATGGGCATAAAGTTCCTACTGTATCAGTGATACAATGGGAATGTCGACAAAAAAGGAGCACTTCCCAGTGCTTCAATTACCAAAGATGTGGCCACGTCACTTTTAACTGCGGACTTGAAGTTAGATGTGTAAAATGCGATAAGCAACGCAAGTCGATTGAATGTCCAATTTCGAAGAATGAGAAAAAAGAAGAGATATTCTGTGTTAATTGCAATGCTAAGGGACACCCTGCAAATTTCAGAGGTTGTCCTAAAGCTAAAGAAGTTAAGGCGAGCAGAAAGAAACTCCACAAGAATAAAAAGGAAAGGAGGGATTTCATCACCACCTCAATACAAAATACTCTACGAAAAGGGGTCTCGTACTCTATTTTTTGCAAGTGCAAAGAAGCAACCTACACTATAGCCTATACAGCAACCCAAACATCAGCCAATGCGACCACCACAGCAATCCCAGAATGATCGAAATACGATCATTTGGATATGACTTGTTCACACTTATTCAAAAAGTGGATTCAGTCATCCCCACTATGAAAAACTCACTAATCCTAGTGAGAAAAAAACTGTGTACTTAGAATTTGCCTTTAGAGTATGTTGTCGTGATGAGTTTCATTAAACTCTTCATCCTCAACGTATGTTCATGAGCCTCCCTTTATAAAAGGAATTCTGTTAAAGAACCTCTTGTTTATATAGGAAACAAGACTCAGAGAAGGACACAGAATGCATCCGGAAAAGAACAAGATCATCAGGCGTGATGACCAAGAGGGAGTTCTTGGAGTCACAATGATCACCTGAAAGTTCAAACGTACTACCTTCCGAGCCTGAAATGCATTGATGTAGATATACTAAGCTCCATGCTGGGAGGGTGCAACTTTGCGTTTGTGGGGACCTTTGTTTAACGTGGACATCTGGTAAGGGAACTCATTGATAACTTAGAAATAGTGCTTTCTCTATGCAATAAATTCAATTTTTATTCCATGGGGGGTGAGTTCAATGCAAAGCATTACTCATGGGGAAATATTACATCTAATACCTACTGTACTGCTATCTCTAACTGGATATAATGAAATATGGATCTCATATTGACTGTTGCGATAAAGCCTACCTTCAACCGAAGCTCGTCTATTATTGACTTCTTCATCGTGCCAGCCAATCTGGTAAATCTCAGGACACTGTTGAATGAATTTCGAGTGTGGAGTTCTTGACGCTGAGTATGACCATCTTTTGATTGACCTGACCTTAAGAGTGAACAACGGTGTACTCGTAGCACTTGGGGTTGCAGATTCTCAACTTTTCATTACATACAAGCAAATCAAATGGGCAGCTGTTAGTGCTAACCTTGACGGAAGATTGAAGGTAATTTCGATAAATGGATTGAAAAATCTTTCTATTCCTGAAATGATGATTGAGTCGCATGTATAGATTCAACGGTTATCTCAAAGATCTCCATCAAGAAATTCTCGACAAATTACCTATATCTAGACTTATGAAAAGACATCTTGGAGTTTCATCGTAGACATAATCGGCTTAGAAAGCTACTCGCAAGTATCTACCACCGCAATTTAAATATGGTCAACTGGGAGTATGGAAGTATTCATCTAGTGATTATGTCTCTAAACTGAATGATCTCGAGGAGAACCAAGGCTTTTGCTAACGAGCAATTTGAAAAGGCCTTGGAAAGTATGAAACCAGGTCTTTGTATGTTTCCTCATATCAATAGTATAACTGACAGAAAAAGACTGCTCGGGGTTCTTATTTATGATAGTTCCTTGCTCATGGATGACAAACCTTTTGCTGATTTTATTGCAAAACATCCTGCGAAAGTTCATCAAGGAGAGAAAACAAGTGACGAATCTTTCGTTCTCTGATTCGAATCTTTCTGACGCACCTACTGGCCATATATGTCAGTCCTGAGGGACTCACTTTGTTGGCACTGAAGCAAAATTCCATAAACTAGCAGTGGCTGATAGGTTCTCCAATCATATGTTTAAAAAGCTTCCCCATGTTTTCTTTGTTCTCCTCGCGATCATTCTGAATAATTGCATAAACATTTGCTACTTCCCTTGACAATAGAAATGCGCGAAAATAGTTGCGATACCCCAGAAGTCAGATAGTACTGACATAGGCGATACTCATCTGATTTTACTGCTTTCAAATATTGTCAAGCTGCTAGAAAGGGTAATGCTTGAAGGCAATCCTCTACGGGGGTAGGAATTCTACCGGAAAGACAATTTGTCTTCAAAAGAGCCCACTCCATGGTAGATGCTATTGCCGTACTCCAAGCCAATATAATGAGAAGTTGGCGTAATAATAAGCTTGTTGTAGGTTGCCTGATTGATGTAGGAAAGCCTTTGCCTTCGTATGGATCAATGAGTTTCTCTACAAAATGATAAATATTGGCTTTCCGGCATATATTTTGAGAATTATAGGCAATTTCATGAGGAGACGAACTGCCTTTACGGTGGCTGTTGGAGTTTGGTCAGACCCATTTTGTATTGACTTGGGGGTCCCATAGGGGTCTTTATTAGACCCATTTCTTTTCAATGTATTCACGTTTGACGTCCTGGGCGTAAAAGACGAATATAAGCCTGGAATCCAGGTGAACCTCTTCGCTGACGACTTGTAAGTGTGTTCATCTGAGCACTATTTGCGTTTTTCTAAAACGAGGCTCCCAAAATACTTAGAATCTCTTACTGTATACAACCGGAAATGGGGAATCAAAGTTAATGCAAAGAAAAATGACTTAATGTTGTTCAAAGACCCCCTCAAAAGCTTCGGTTGTCGTGCAAGGGGCACCTGTGACTCCAGTATTAAGTTAAATGGGCAGATGGTGCACTGCTCTAGGCAAACGAAGTACTTCGGGGTAGTTTTCGATAAGAAGACTAACTTCAGTACTCACGATGACAATGTTTTGAAAAAAGTAACGAATGCGTATCATTTTCTCATACTCTTTTCAGAATAGTCAGCATTGAGAAAGCGAGTCAAGTTTTTACCCTGATTCATCCGATCATCACATATGCGGCGACAATATGGAGAGGAGCCCCAAAAACAAACTTGGACAACAAAAGGATTAGCGGAATGAAAAATTCTTCGGGCTTGGACAGGCCTGTGCAAACGGGAGGAGAGACGAGGCGCTTTATCAGGAGGCAATTAGACCCTACGCGGAAATGCTAGTGTTATCAGCATTAAGGAGGGCAGTGGAGCAGAGGATAATCGTTCAATGGATGCAATGAACGAGTTGTTTTAAGGTAGTTTGAGGAAAATAATGTACATATTTTTCAGAAACCCAACTTTTAGAACTTCATTTCTTTAAAGCTAATGAATTTAACACCTAAATTTTCTATTAATGTTTGATAATGTTGTAGGGGTCAACATTTTAAAGTTTTCTTTTTATTGAAAAGATTAATATTGTAAATTAAAGTAAAGTAAATGGTTACTGAACACCGGACAAAAGCCCTAAGGAACAATCCGAATGATTATTGTTAGGCTAAGTTGTTTATGAATTGTATATACTTAATAATTAGCAAATGCCATAAAAATTATAGGGGTACCGGTTAATTAGTTTTTTCGAAAATTGAAGTTTTATTGTGAAAAAATGGTTACAAATTTAATATTCAAAGTATTGTCCCATTGTCAATGGTTACAAATTTAATATTCATAGTATTGTCCCCATTTTCCCATTTTTCTGGCAATTCACGAATCCCCTCTCTGAAAAATTCGGCCGGCTTCTCCGCTGTCTACGAATCGATCCAATTTTTGACTTCTTCATAATTGGAGAAATGCTGGTCAGCCAGGCCATGTTGCATTGATCGGAAGAGATAGTAATCGGATTGCGCAAGGTCTGGACTATACGGTGGGTGGGGTAGGACAGCCCATTTGAGCGTTTCAAGGTAGGTTTCGACGACCTGTGCAACATGTAGCCGAGCATTGTCATGGTGCAAAATTACCTTGCCGTGCATTTGTTCATATTCCGGCCTTTTTTTGGTCAATTCCTCGGCTCAAACGCATCAATTGTAATCAGTAGATTTTCCCTGTGATTGTTACATTCGGTTTCAACAGCTCATAATAGATTACACCCAGCTGGTTCCACCAAATACTTAGCATAACCTTCAGGCCATGAATATTCTGAACGGCCGACGATGATGGTGCATGGCCGGGGTGTCCATACGTTGCCCAACGTTTTGGATTATCGTAGTGGACCCACTTTTCATCGCCAGTGACAATTCGATGCAAAAAACCTTTTCTTTTGTGCCGTTGAAGCAGTTGTTCACACGTGAAAAATCGGCGTTCGACGTCTCTTGGCTTCAATTCATACAGCACCCAATGGCCTACCTTCCGGATCATGCCCATTGCTTTTAGACGATCAGAAATGGTTTGTTGGGTGATGCAAAGTGATTTTGCAAGTTCTTCTTGCATTTGGGATGGATCTTGGTCGAGCAATGTCTCCAATTCGTGATCTTCAAACTTTTTGGCGGTCCGGGCCGTTCACCGTCCTCTAAGTCATAATTGCCACTTTTAACCCGTGTAAACCACTTCTGGTACGTACGCTCAGCTAGAGCATGCACACCGTACACTTCCACCAAAATACGATGACTTTTGGCAGCCGTTTTCTTCAATGAAGAAGTACTTCCCGCAAAAACACTTTATTCGGCACAAAATTCGACATTTTCAGAGTAAAAAAAGTATTGTTGTTTACGCTTCAGCTAAATGACGCATGCTGATTCTGAAACTATATGACAGTAGCTTTTCAACACATATTTGGAAAGGTGAATTACTGGAATAAAAATGAAGTTATGCCATCTGTTAGAAAACCGCATGAATTAACCGGTACTACTATTATACCAAAACGTGATATTTCTTATCCGATCTTTAAAAATAAATCTTCGCGTATTTTTGCTTACAGCATTGCAGAGCTCTCGGTAAGAGCATAAGGCGTTAATCAGACAAGGACAGGTGGCACTTTGGTACGTGACAATCATGTGGCTTTGGTCAGAGAAACAAAAATTGTATACATTCCGCAGATAAGACTTTAATACAGAAAGTATATTTTAATTTCTTTTAAGTGAATTTTAAAGAAAACTACGAGAGAAAAAAAGACTAGCACAAGCCAATTTGGGTATAATAGTCCATTCAAATAGCGAAAATAATAAATTAATGTTAGACAGATCACATGAATCTAGGTCAAATGTACAAGAAAACTGGGTAAATTGTGTGTCATGGTTAAATAGGAATGCTTCTGACTTGTGATTTGAAATATGCTGGTTTCTGCTCTAGTTGAAATTCCCAAAGAAGGATGAATAAATTCTTGATTAAATGCATATTTATAGAATGTAAGGTTGAATGAGTCAGCTAAACTTAGCCAGCATTATTTATTTTTAATTTCATCCCAAATATGTTACCTGCAACATAGGTTGAATTATTATATTACGCATCTGCGAATTATGCTAGATAGATTCTTATGTGTACTGTAAGCTATTGCATGGTGGATAGCTGTAGAGATGAAGTATAAGATAAATGAATTAATGACGCTGCAGAGATTGTGTTAGTACATTGTATAACATTCTTTGGATATTAAAAACCAATTGAGATGGCCATTTGAGCTGAGCTTAAAATTTAATAATCCAGTAGGTTCAGGTCATTGTTTAATACATAAGTCTACTGTAATCGTGAATTTTTGGATACTGCAAGAATACCAACTGTCTAGGCGAAAGTTAACGGGCAGATAATAAAACATGTATCCTATAGAAGAACTCAGTGAATGTCGACAGCAGATCCTTGTTTGGAATTAAAAACTGGCAACCAAGATCAAAGAGCCTTGATATGGGTCAAATGGTCCTGCAGGTAAGTACCTGCTTTGAGCTATACTATAGATGAAACAGTACAGAGCAGAGCAGAGGGTTGCTAATCTTAAATGCGGAAAACTGAGAGATTCTATCGATCTGACTCTTGCGCAGTGTTTTATAGTGGAAAGTACAAAAAGCTCAGGGATAATACTAGCTCAGGTATAGATAGGAAGATAAATAGAACGTAAACCAAAGGATCTTTAAAAAATCGCTTTACATAGCCTGGAAAAAACCACGCGAACTTGAAAAGAAGCACGTTTCCTAGTATTTTAGCCAAGGTTATTTTGGGAAGGTGGTATCAATGATAAGCAAGAAAAATTTCATTTGAAATTTGGTTTAAATGAAAGTTTTTATCGCCTCTCTAAATGATTCGAAGTGAAACACTCGGTGTAGTGGTGAGTGGCTTAGTTGTTAAAGCACTAAGCCCGTAAGTCGAAGACCTCTGGTTCAGGTTTCGTTGGCGTCAACGAGATTTAGTTCGAGTGGTTCTTCGGACGGACTATAAGCCTGTTCAGTTATGATACGTGCTGGTTTAAAATCAGAACGTATCGCAGCTGGGTGGGCGGACACACGGCTGAAGCGTGATAATGATCATATCACCTTGTGAAGTGCCGATACATTAGATCGTGATAATGAGATACTTTAACTATCTCTAAGCGAAGGCCCGGAAGTGGCTATTGGGCTACAAGAAGAAGAAGAAGTGGTTAGAGAGCTCGCCCAGTAAGCCGAAGGACGCTGTTATAAATTTTATTGGGGGCAATGAGATTTGTTTCGAGTGATTCCTCGGGTGGACTATAAGCCCGTTTAGTTATGATACTATCTGGTTTAAAATCATAACGTATTGTACCTGGTTGGATGGACATACGGCTAATGCGTGATACTTACCATATCACCTTCTCGAGTGCCAATGCATACGGTGAAGATAATGTGATATGCTATCTGTAAGTGGAGGCCGAATTGGGCTGTAGTGCCACAGTAAAAAAATGAATCGAAGGCGAGTTGCCACAAATTCATTTAATTTAAATATAATTATTTTTTTAATTTAAAATTATAATTTAACACAAAATGATTCTCTACAATATTTTTTTGATTTTCCAATGGGGTTAGATCTTTTTGGATCCTGGGACAAATTCACTTTGTCCCTTATGACTTCATGTCTTTTGTCAAACATTTTGTGGTAGTATTCCATCTAAGTGACTTGAGGAAAACACGAAAACCATGACGGGAGTTCGTTCCCGAGTCGAAAAAAATGTTCTTAAAATCCACTTAGTTTTATCTTCAACTGATTAAAACAGACTATAATACCGGGTAAAAATCACAGTGAACCATCATCATACGTATGAATGCGAAATCATTTAATGATAATAATATATTTTCTGTACAAAGGTATATGAAACAATTTCATTTATTTTATCATTTAGATCCTTATTTTTGGTTTTTAATAAATAATGAACAATCCTATTAATTAACGGTTAATTCATTCTATATATAATACGCAATTAATATTGTTAAAATATAATCATAAAATAAATAGTTCGGTTCCTGCAAAGCAATACTCAAACTGAACACATGCTTAAAATAAAAAAAGAAGCAGGAGGCAAATTAGAGGATAAATACAATAGCAGAAAGAGGAAATAAGAAAGAAAAAGTCTTCAATACTGCTTTGATTCACGGTGGAATCACGAATGATACTAATACATTACGGAAAATGGTCCGAAAAGCAAACAGGTAGGAGATTGAGAAAAATAAATTTTTTTCTATCCGCAGGAGTTTTGTAAGCTGACATTGGTGAGTTGCTCATTGGAAATTTTTATGGGTTTCTTATTATTACTTTTTCGAGAAAGCATTAAAATAGAACGTTTCTGAATCCTGGCATAATCCTGTAAGTGTACATAATGGAATGTGTTTTTTGAAAGCGTTGTCATGGCCCGCAATGATTTCAAGGAATAATAAAGAATGACGTTATAAGTAGGTTATAAAAAGAAAACATTAAATAGCACCAGTTTTCACGGAAGCGGACAATACATTTTCGCAGAAAGCACTTAGAAATTAAATTGAAAAGATGTTGAAAAACGGAAAATGAAGTATATAGGATTTTCAGGACAAAAGACAATTCTTCAGCTAGTTACACATTTTACACACTTAAGTTGCTTACGAAAACAAAGTGCTTTCGAATGCTTTTGAATATTAAATAAAATACATCCACTCATGCATCGACAACATTTACACTTATGCATGATTTATCAATTATCATTCTGTTGACATGATTGGTAGATTGTTTTGGTAATTAAATTTACTACACAATGTATGTTGATGCTAATGCGCTCGTGCTGGATTTGTTATGTGTTAAACAAATTCTTCGTTTGTTAATTTACAATCGCCTAAATCCATTCGATGCAATGTTACTTCGCTAATCGAGCTCAATGGAGCGTAACGATATAGCGTCATGCTTACCGGATTATCTAAAACAGCTTCATCATCATCATCGTCGGACGAGGACGATGACGAGTGTCCATCGTCAGCTGGAAGATTGCTATCACCATTGCCATTGGCTTTCAATCCGTTTTTATCTGAAAGCGGATCTTTCAGGTTGGGAAGCGGATCCCACTTTAATTCGTGATCCATTAGTTGACTATCTGAAAGGAGGTTGGAAGTTGGAAAGGTTACTATGAATACTAAGGACAAACCTCTAACGCCTGGCATTAATGGTATACTTCTCCGATTTAATTTGGTGTTATCTACTTTATCGTAAGCCTTTTCTTCCTTTTCCTCTTCCTCGGGTTCTTCGAGTATGCCTGTCGGAAGTGATCCATTGGTTGGATGGTCCGGAACTGGCGGGAGAGGCGTTGTAGGAGCATTTCCATTCTTTAGAATTCCGATTAAAGGCGTCGCTGCTCCTGGTGTAGGTGTTGTGCCGTTTTCTTCGTGTACAACCTGTGTATAATGCGCTTTACTTGTAAGGGTACAATATATTTGAATTTAATAGAAAACACGAGCTCAAAAAGTGACTCAATTTAATGTGTGCTTAAAGTACTCGTGGAAATAAAATATCCATTCAAATCCAATATTCTTCTTCGTCTTATCTTAAGGATGTTTTAAAGTTGAAGTTGAAAGGTAAAAAAAATGTTCTTTGATTTCCATTTTTAATTTGCAACACTCTCTCTGAGAATTGACATCTATTGACACATGAATAAGGTCTATTAGAGGATGTTTTGTTATAAGACGCATGGAGTTCGCCGCAGGAGAGGATGATCGATATCTGGCAAGCATATATTCTTGTTTTTGAGTAGATAATTGAGACAAGGGTATCGTATGGCCGAAATGCCTGCAGCCAAAGAAGTTGACAAAGTTGAAAATGTGTGGAGTTGATTGATATATATAACCTTAATAATTGATATTTTGTTATTTTCTAAAATCCAAAAGAAATATTTTAAGGAGATGTACTTTGAGAAATAAAAGTCACAGCCACTGACTTTTTTAAAACTCGATACATGCAGTCATTTATTTTGTTAATTTGAAATCCGCAGGCTTGATATACAGAGGTGGCCAAAAGTGATCGGACAATACAAGAAACAAGCAATAAAATACTTTTACGAGCATAAGCTTTGAAATGAAATAAAAATTTTTCCTTTATATAAAAGTTACTTGTATTCTCAATTAATTCCACAAAAAAATAAAACAGAAATAAAAAGATTTTCACAAGAAAATTAACAACTAATTCAAATTCACATTGCATCAAGTGGACAAAAGTAATCGGACATTTTGAAAAGTGTGAAATTAGTCATTGAAGTTTGGAGCAATTCCTTTCTTTTCATTTCCGAATTTAAAAGGGAATTCCCCTAATTATATGTTGATATGTGTTTTTCTGATATCAGTCATTTACTTGTCAGTTTTAAGTGAAGAAAGTTAAACATGGCTAAGAATCGCAAAGAAACCTGTATACATGAAAGAAAAGTTATAATAAAGTTGTATAAAGAGAATAAATCCTTTTCTGAAATATCAAAAATAATTGGAAGAAGTCGTTCGACAGTTTTCGATATCGTGAAACGGTTCAGAAAAAATAATCAGGTGGAAAACGAAATTAGGAGTGGTCGACCATGTAAACTAACAGAGACAGACGCACGAAAAATCTTAAGAATTGTTAAAAAGAATCCGACTACAACGTCCAGAAGTATTAGGGATCAATTAGCAGATGTAAATAGTACCAATGTTAGTGCCCGGACTATTCGTAGAGCTCTCAGCCGTGCTGGTTATCAAGCGATATTACTTCGAAAGAAACCACTATATAGCAAAGTTAATAAGAAGAAAAGATTATGCTTTGCAAAAGAATTTAAAAGCAAGCCGCTCGACTTTTGGACTCGTATAATATTCTCTGATGAGAGTAAGTTTAATATCTACCACTCCGACGGCAGGTTGTTGGTGTGGAGAACTCAAAATAGTGAGCTTCATCCCAAAAACATTCAACATACAGTAAAACACGGAGGTGGCTGTGTAATGGTCTGGGGTTGCATGGCTGCCAACGGTGTAGGAGAACTTGTTTTCATTGACGAACCTATGGACAAACTAGGTTATTTGTCGATTTTGAAAGAAAATTTGAAAAAAAGTGCACAAAAATTGGGTCTTGATGGTCATTATTTGTTCCAGCAAGATAACGACCCAAAGCATACAGCTCATGATGTTCGTATGTGGCTCCTTTTCAACACTCCTGGTCAATTAAAAACACCACCGCAATCCCCAGACCTAAATCCCATCGAACATCTTTGGGATCATCTGGATAAAAAAATAAGGAACCATCACATTACTAATAAAAGTCAACTGAAGACGGTGTTATTAGAAGAATGGGACAACATTACTCCGGACGTTACCCGTAAGTTGGTACAGTCTATGCCCAATAGGTTAACAGAAGTTATAAAACAAAAAGGATACGCAACTAGATATTAAAAGCCTATGTTCTAATGGAATCATCAGAAAGAAAAGTATTACAATTGAACGTCCGATTACTTTTGTCCACTTGATGCAATGTGAATTTGAATTAGTTGTTAATTTTCTTGTGAAATTCTTTTTATTTCTGTTTTATTTTTTTGTGCAATTAATTGAGAATACAAGTGACTTTTATATAAGGGAAAAATTTTTATTTCATTTCAAAGCTTATGCTCGTAAAAGTATTTTATTGCTTGTTTCTTGTATTGTCCGATCACTTTTGGCCACCTCTGTATGTATTTCTTTGTATTCTTTGTTATATTTATTCATACGTATTTATTGATATAAATATTATTTATTTTTTGAGGTATTTATTTATCAAATAGTTAGAAAACAACAAAATCATCAATATTTCACTAATATTTACAACGTGTTTATTGCTTCATTAAGAAAGTAAAGTGCTTGCTTTGTCTTGTTACTATGCTTGTCATCAGTTTGAAAACTGAATCGTGGCGCATGTTTCACTGAAGAGTCCGATACTTAAGCCAACATGAGAAGACGCAAAGATATAACTTTATAAAAGAGCGCCCATAGCTTCATTAATAAGGACAAAGTCAAGCTGACTTGCTACTGATCAGCAAGCAACACCACAATCAAAGCTCTCCAATATGGTATCCTGACGAAACTTGTACTGCCGCCATTTGGGCTCAAAACAATGCTGATTTCTTCGTGAAGAGCTATGGACGGGGGGATGGTCTCGTATGTCTGATTTTCAAGGACTACTTTCTCTAGTGTATACTTAATGCCGAACGAATCGATATCTCTCCAAGCCCAGCTTAATGCTTTGAAGGACGCTCTCTCGAAAGCAGATGACCACGTACTTATTACGGGGAACTTCAATGCTAAAGCGATTGAATTGGGGCCTCAAACTGATCCGCAGGGAAAACGAATCCTAGAAAACGCGGCCAAAAAAAGATTCGCCGTGCTGAGCAATGGCGATACGCCAGCTTTCCACTATCTGGGCTATGAAGGAACTATACCTGAATAAATAAATATAATAAATTTCTATTTGTTTGTTCCATCATAATTCATTTTCATTCACAACAAATCATAACTTCCAACCAATAAAATTTCATTCTTTCCCATCGTATTTGTTGTTTTCATGCATTGATTGCATTGGGACAACAATCATAAAACCATTATATTATCTGCAATAACTTCTCCACGATACTAGGAGTACAATCGCCCACTGTAACGACACCTACGCAGGCATTTGATTGCTGTTTGATGAGTGGAAAAAGTCGAAAGCTAGTGTAGTTGCTAGAGTGTCGGACTCCCAATCTGATGGTTCTACTGGAACAGCAGGTTTGAATTCCCTCGGACGCAACGAAGTCTTGTTAGTTGCATCAAATGTAATTGTTCCTGTGTGTATGACGATTTGCATATAGCTAAGCATTATTATGGTTATATGAAAGTCACGATATATGCAATTGGAATTATTATAGGAGGAAATCAAAATATGAACAGGGGGGACGGGATTGAAGTGTGATGGACTTCAATCGCGTTACCTCTGAATGGTAGCGGATGGTTTGAAGAAAAAGGAGTTGCGGGATAAGAATTTAGTTCGGTGGTAGTGGAATGGATGATTGGACAGCAAGAGTGGGTAGTTAGAAGTGGAGGTGCAGTTCTTGAGCGATTAAATTAGAATACAAGACAATAAGCGGTTTTTTGTTGACTATGTCCGTACCACGGGATCGGTACTGTTGGAACGTGAGACGTGGTTGAAAAATCAGAAGTTAATATTGTGGAATATTTTGTGGAATAAATTCTATGTAATGTTTAGCGATCAATAAAGTCTCATATTACTTTGAAAGCGTGAATACATTCAAAAGGATTTGATGTCAGTTATCTAGAGTAATGAGTCCTGAGTCGAGTTGAATGGTAATTAGACTTTTGTTACATTTATCTATTGAACAGTGAATTGATTGAAATCTGTCGTTTGGAACAAAAGAATGCTTATCAATATTACCAAGTGTTACACCCAATTGCATATTGTCGGTTAAATTGAAATGTAAATCTAAGTCTTTTGTATTTATGACGGTGTGAATATACTAGTGGAAATATAACTCAAATATTCTGGTGAAAACTAACATACAATAAGAGGTATTATTTTTAATAGCCCGCTATTTCGGTAGATGTCACTTTTGAAGCTGTCATTTTTTGACATTTGACAAGTAAAAACTACGCCATTAATATAAATGGCGATACACGCTTCAACAATCATTGAAATTATTAAAATTCACCCTAAAAATGGTAAAAATTTGGCAGAGACGGTTCGTAATACTCGAACATTTTTGATTCGTCGTGAAGCACCTTGTCGGACCTAAATACAGAAATTGGTGGAAAATTTCGAGCTGTTGGGATAATTTAGTGATGTGAAGAGTAAAACCCGTGCAAGTCACTCAAGAACAGGCGAGAATATTGCTGCTGTAGCCGAAAGTTTTGAAGAAAAATCAGGTTTGTTCATTCCCATTCGTTCTTTGGAATTAGGCATTCCACAAATGTCATTACATCGTATTTTGCATAAAGATTTGGGTCTTTAAACTGTTGCAAATTCCGGCGCACCGACTTTCTCCCATTCGCCACTTCAAATTGCCGCCGTAACATTTCCACCTTCCGTTGGGCACTCCTACCTTTTCCTCTGTAAATTCAATTATTTTATTAACATTTTTCCATTTTGACTTTAATTTTTACTTCCCTATCATCACAATCCTACCCTTTTCCCTTATTCCCAACTAGTACATACTAATAATTTCAATTTTCCCACTAACAACAATCCATTGATTAATTCCCACTAACAAAACTTCATTCAATACCTTTTCCCTAACAAAACCTAATTCCGTCCTTCATACTAACTAATTCTATTCCCACAAACAAATTTCTTATTTTTATACTTACAAAAATTTATTCACGTTTCCCTTTTAACAAATTTCCATATCTTGCCCATCAAGAAAGAGTTGAAATTGCTAAACTGATGAATGGGAGATCGACAAGTCATAGCTCCATTGGTTACGGCGCGAGTTCTCGACCGGGGGTCTGTTGGAACCCTGAGTTCAAGTTCCCACGGGCGCATGGAAGCACTCTTTCTGGGGTATCGGCAAAATTAATAGCTTCCGTAATGTATATGTGACACTTTGCATTCAATCACGCGATTCTTGGATGATGTAAATTGCCATATATGCAAATCAATGGATACTATTGTGTTTGTCGATCCGGGAAAAAAGATGTGTGGGGAGCGGAATCGAAGTGTACTGAACTTCGATTACGTTACCCAAAGGAGACAGCGGTAATTGGAAATGAAAAAGAGATTACGGAATCGCATTGGATGGAAGGTAAAATGCGGGATTAAGTTGTTGGGATAGGGGCAGTTAGTGTTTGGCTGGTAAAGATAAGAGTGTTTTCTGTGCGCGGTAAAAGTAATTTTTGGGGGTTTTAAAATTGGGAAAAAATGGAGTTTTGGGTTGAGAATGTGATTGTGAATTAAATAAATTTTTTTGAAGTTTTAATGACGAAGGAGGAGAGTGGAAGGATTGAAAAACTGAGGTGAATAATGGATTTTGGGAAGAGAAGGGATTTGATTTTGTGCGGTGTGAAAAAAGATTTTATTAATCTGAAGTGCGGGAAGACGAAAATTGTATGAGTAAAAAAAAAAGATTTTATTAATTAGAAGTGCGGGGAGACGAAAATTGTACGAGAAAAAAAAGGATTTTGCTAATTTGTATGGCGGGAAGACGAAAATTGTTGTTAGAAGTTTCGGTTTGAAACTCAGTGGGAAAAAACAAAAAACTCCGAAGTGAAAGGAATGAATTTATAAAAACGTTACTAACTATGAATTAAAAGAAAAAGGAAAATTTGCCGATAGTAGACGGAGTGGAGGAATTAATTAGTGCGGATAAAAGTGGGCGTTACGTTTTTTTGTGGTTTAGTGATTTTAAATTACAATTTAGTTTTCAGCGACCCCACGCTTCTTTTGTTGTATTGCACCGGGCGCTCGGAGTTCCACAGGGAAAGAGGTGAGTACAATTTTGGTTTTTTTCTTTTTTTTTTTTAATTTTATGAATAATAGTATAACATTGTCCAGTAGTTTGATTATTATATGCTCTATAATCTTGGATTTGTTGGTATATTCTAGTTTTTTTATATTGTTTCAAATTTCGAAAGGGGTTTTTAGTAGTTTTTTTCATTGATTCTCTTCCTATACCTTGGATTTGGATTATCATTTGCAAATAAAAAACGGCCATGTCACATTAAAAGCCATATTTTTCATTTCTCAAAATGACCTCCCCCTTTCCCGACCTTTTCCCTTTGTGCTAGTTATTATATGTAAGGTGGGTCAGCACGAGGAGGACTGAGCGCTAGCGGGCCTCAGTATGCCACCCCAGGCTACACGCCCCCTCTGCTAATACTTAATGTCTGCAACTGCGGTGTCTTCCGTGGTTGCTACAAGACTTATAAAGTTCAGTTAACACAAGAACTTAAGCCGGTCGATCATCAACAACGTCGTGTCATTGCTAATCGGGTCCTTGAAATGCATGAAAATGATCCGGAATTCCATCGAAAAATCATCTTGAGTGATGAGGCCCATTTCCACCTCGGTGGCATCGTTAATAAGCAAAATTGTCGCATCAGGGGAACGGAAAACCCAAGAGATATTGTTGAAAAGCTTCTCCATCTTCAAAGTGTGACTTTTTGGTGCGGTTTATGGTCCGGCGGAGTCATTGGGCCTTACTTTTTCGAAAATGAGGCTGGAGCAACAGTTACGGTGAATGGATTGCGCTATCGAGAGATGATTAATGATTTTTATGGCCGAAATGGGATGGTATTGATCTGGAGAACGTTTTCTTTCAACAAGACGGCGCTACGTGCCACACAAGCAACAAAACCATTGATCCTTTACGGGAAAAGTTTCCGGACCGTGTTATCTCTCGAAGAGGTAATCACAATTGGCCACCAAGATCTTGTGTTTTCGCACCTTGCGACTTCTTCCTTTAGGGCAACGTTAAAGAGAAGGTATACGCCAACAGCACAGCGTCGATTCAAGAACTCAAAGATGGAATTCGTGAGGCTATCGAGGACATAGGGCAGCCACTTTGCGATTTGGGTATGGAAAATTTCATGAAAAGGATATGGTCCTGTAAGCGTGGTCGTGGTGGTCATTTGCCTGATGTTATTTTTCACTATTAATGGCATACCTTTTTCTTTATAATGCAATAAAAATCCGAACATTTATATTGAAAAATGGTATTTTTCTTTTAATATCAAAATAACACTTCTTATTGGAAAACCCTGTACAAAAAGTTAACGCTAGTAAAAACCGATTCAAGATGAATCCAAAGTGAACGATATTTTGCGAAAAAAAAGGAAAATAAGTCAATGTACAATATCAACCATATGAAATCCAGCAAGTGTCGAAAACTTCTAAAACAGTAAAGTGTGGAAAGTGGAAGAGCATTTGTTAATTAGTATTAGAAGAAAAAG
This sequence comes from Odontomyia ornata, assembly GCA_963969285.1. Classification (NCBI taxonomy): domain Eukaryota; kingdom Metazoa; phylum Arthropoda; class Insecta; order Diptera; family Stratiomyidae; genus Odontomyia; species Odontomyia ornata. Next base: position 168,956,145 of record OZ017741.1, read on the forward strand.
AATCAACATTAAATTTATAATAATTAAACAGATAAAAAGAACTTACAGCAGCCAGGGATATTGGGGGGATCACTTTTATAGGAATTGCTTGCAACCCTTTCCTTTCCAATAGAAGAGGGATCCCCCAACTTTAAGGTGCCCCCTGGTGGAGCTTCCGGCCGTGCCCGAATCCTTTCATTCACAAATTTAAACTTCCACCTTCGTTCGAGCATTCCTACCCTTTGTCTTTTTTATATTAAAAATACCAAATCATTTACCTAATCTTTTATTCTCCATGTTTATTCAAAAATTTTTCCTGCCCTCTTCCTTAATGTACTCAAAATTTTACATTCTTTTTTCTCCACCAACAAATTTCCATTCTTTATTTCCTACTAACAAAATTTCATTGGTTAATTCAACAACAATTCCTTCTTCCTTTTCTACTAACAAAATTTTGTAAGAATACCCACTATAAAAACATTAATGCAAGCTCTCTAATGCCTTGCGCAATTGAGCTTGCCTGTTCAATATATGAGACTTTATCGTAAGATGGCTTAGGTGCTAGTGCAACAGACTCTCAATCTGGGCGCCTACTGGGACCTTGAGTTCAAGTTCCCCCGGACGCAGGGAAAATCTTTATAGTTTCCTCAAAAATAATCATTTTCGTGTGTATGACGATCTGCATATAACTAAATATTATCATGGGTAAATGCAAATCGCCATATATGCAAATTGGAATTGTTGTATTTGATGAAAGTGAAATGATGAGCATTTGCGGAAAATCGGATTGTGGAGGGTAGCTAAAGTTAAAGAAGAGAATTGGTTTTTCGTGAATTTGAATGGAAAAAAATTAATTAATGTTAAATGGTTTGAAGAAAGGGATTGATCTTAGACTTGAAGTCAATATTGGGACCACAAAGAGTCGCTAATGATCGCGCTAGGGAACTCAAACTTCGGATTTTTTTGATCGACTGTGAAGTGTCGTAAAAAATGAAATCCCTTTTGTTCAGTGCCAAAATGAGATGAACAAGTAATGAGTGAGTGTTAATTGAATTTGTGCGCAACAGTTTCGAAGGACATGGTAAACTGGCCCTTTAAAATTAAAAGTACTGTATGGGAAAAACCCGTTTTAATATGACTGCATATTTTACGATTATCAGGAATCACAGTGAACTTAAATTAATGTAGATTAAAGAAACAACTTTAGTGACTCGATTCGAGTATCGAACTATAATGATCCTACGACTCCATCCCCGCAAATCACAAGTAATCTGACTTGTGGTAAAGGTTTGCATGAAGCATTGAAGAGACGTTATTGACGTATTATTTTGGCATATGAAATTAATTTTTATGTGAAATTAATTATCTGTTTCTGAAATAAGTTTGTGATATTATTTGAATATTCAGCAAAGAAAACAAACGAATCTGTTAATTATTTTTCAGTATGCCACCCCGGGTTAAGCACTCCTCTGCCAATCTGTGACTATGAATGCCAAATAGTTGCAGCTAGTTGTAGGACTTCGTATCGTTCTTTGGGCACATAGCTATTTCGTTAGATACTCTGCTAAATCGAGAGAGCCTTTCACATCTTAAGGGGCGCACTTGTTGAGGCACCTGTACTCGCTATTTATGGCCCTGGCTGCGAAACTCAACCTCATACCGATGCTAGCTCCATTGGTTTTGGAGCTGTCCTTCTTTAAACACAAGCGGATGGTATCATATTTCTCTCGCCTGACAACGGTCTCCAAATCTCGTGATTAAAGTTTTGAGTTGAAAACCTTTCCCATAATATTGCATATGCATTGTGATGTTTTTCCACATATTCGGGGGTTTTCCCTTTCAGATTGTAACTCATTGCAATTCCCCGACTCAGACGCTCTCAAAAAAGAATTTGAAAAGTTTAACTACACTATTACTCCCCGCCCTGGTACTCGTATGGCTCATCCCATTTTAGCGTTTACTGAGATAGATGACACCGACCTCCAATTGCATTCTAAAATTTTAAGGCTCAAGACCCGACTTTAAACTCCTACTTTAAACTAAGTGACGGATTGGTGTGTCGGAAAATGGAAAATCTGACGAGTGCCTTTTATGTTCCACTGGCAATGGAGTCTAACATTATCCGTATTGCGCATGAAGATATCGGTCATCTTGATTTCGGGAAGTCCGTTTCTCAAATAAAATATCATTACTGATTCGCTGGAATTAGGGAAAAGGTTAGGCATGCTTACATAGTATGGAGAAAGACCCTATTTCGTTGGACAGTCTTTATATTGATCACACCGGTCCATCACCTAGTGTTCGTACCAAGCACCACTACATCTTATCTGTGGTGGACGCTACTGAATATACCCAATCATATACTGTTAATTCTTGAACACCAGTGAGGTTTTACATCTTTACAAAAGTATTTCGACTTGTATGGTCATCCCCCGCCGAATAATTTCTGATCGAGGATCACGTTTTGTTTTTTATGGATTTGCGTCATTTTTACAGGAATGCAACATCATTCACGTCCAGGTGGGTGTCGCGTTTCCTCAAGTTAATGGTCAGGTTGAGAGTGCTAACGGTGTGTTAGCTCCTATGCTTACTAAGCTGCCTGCATCCTTAGAGCATTCCGATTGGTCTCTTCTCCTAACCAGAGTTAAATATGCTTTAAGTAGTAATGTCCACTCTTCTGCACGGTAAATTCCGAGTTTCTTCCTATTTGGCAATACTTAGCATTGCCCTGTGGTTGACTGTTTGGTTGAATACCTTGATTCCAAAACTAGTGCTACCCACGTCAATTTGGATTTTGTCTGAGAGAATATCGATGCAACCCTCCTTCAGGCTCAGTATTATAGCCTTCAGCAGTATGCCAAGCGAAGCCATCCCTCTACTAAATACCAATTGGGTGATTTGGTTATTGTCCAAAACGTAGATACGTTTATAGGCAATCAAAAGAAATTGATTCCGAAATATCGCGGACCGTATATTATGTCATTCATTGTATCGTCTCGCATGATCGTTATGTGATAAAAGATCTCGAAAATTGCCAGTTAATGCAGATTCTGTATGAAAGAATTTTAGAAGACTTATATCGAACAACTCTACTACCATACCGATATCGGGCGGTAGTTAAATTGGCCGAGGTGTAACTACCTGATTTTGGTGTTTTTCACAATTTTAGTTGCTTTGCTGATGATTGCATTCATTCTGTAGTAGAGTAGAATAATGTAGTGGATGACAATGTTACGAGTATATGAACAGATCCACTTTTAAATTTAGGCAGAGATAGTAACAAGTTGAAGTAGCAGGAGAGTGCTCCTGCCAGCAGGGTTTTGTGAAAAATTAGTAAATCAAGCAATATGTTCTGCTTCTGCATATCAAAACTTGACTAATATACAGATTCCATAAACTGAGTTCAAAAAATTAAATCCTAGTTATTATGTATTTAAATTCACCGCCATTTTATTTCAAGTGTTTTGAGCCCGTCCCTTGCTTATATTCTTACGTACGAGTTATTGTAGTGTTCAGGTCCGTTGGAAACGTGTTAATGATGTTGAAATTTTTAAATATTCAATCGGCTGTAACTTAGCTGTTCATTGTTCGATTACTGTGAAATTTTCAGGACACATACAGTTGCCACCAAGAAGCTTAAATTGTAGCATCACAGACAACGGACACTCAACAAGCTTTTTTTGGGGAGAATTGAAGGACGAAAATCAGTGGGGAAACCAAAGAAATGCTGGTCTGACTCGGTCGACGAAGACAGTTCATCACTCCTCGGATTTTAAAATCGGAGGACGAGTTCAATAGACTGAGACAGTTGGAGGCACTATTTACAGAAAGCGGAGGCTCGAGAGGGGCTGTCGTGCTACGAAGAACCTCAGACAAATGTTGGAGAACTATAGTCAGAATACCGTCTATACCACAGGAATTGTTGTTTATCTTGCAAAATATGAAGCACAAGTCTTCATAGCTAACAAAATAATCAAAAAGATTCAAGCCCGGTATGAGGTCAGCTGTCGATGTTTCATTGCAATGAAGAATTGATTTGCCATGCAGTTTGAAACTTTTGCTTCAACGATCTCTTACAGTATTTAATTCGCTCTGTGGGTTTGGTAGATGGACCAATTCAACATGTGTTCCAAACAAGGCAAGTGTCTGTAATCCATCACACATATTTCTATTTCCATTTCTATCCGGAGTCGTACTATCAATTTAGATACCATCCCTATCGAGATGATTTATCTCATCACTAGCGACTCCAAGACTCGATACCTTCACTGGAGACTTCTAACGGAATAAGTTATTCACTTTCATGAAAACACCATCTGGGTCCTGTGGGCTAATACCCCTCAATTTTTCCGCCCATTGATTGCGGACCTCACTCCTGAAGGATGAACGGATTAAGTTCCGGACATTCCTCAGGCGTAATTTCAACAAAGCCAACGAGGGAAGGTTGTAGTCCAGAAACCGTCGATAAATATTGTTGACGCATGTGAGAAGAAGACTTTTCAATCCTTTAACCTTAGGATGGTTGGTGTTCTATGGCTTCTATGTTTAGTCCTGGGAACTACTTTCTCAATCATTTCTTATGCTTGGCTCTCTAACTTCGAAAAATAGAGATCTTTTTCATCGTTAGTTAGATTGCTGTCATTAGGAAATATTGCGCAAGCGCTGCCACCATCAAAAGGAGGACATTGCTTCTGACAGTCCCGATTAAACTTTTTTTCAAACTTTTCGCACTCCGGTTTTAAAAATTCAATCGATGATTTTCATGTTGAACTAATCACGATTGCGTTATGGTCGCTATCGTTAAGAAGCAGCTTAATGGAGGTGGGTCTCAGTCAGAAGCATGATGTCAGGCTTTTGCTCAAGAAGGAATTCCAGAAGACAGTCACGTCGATGTAGACTCACAATCGAGTTAACGTGGATCGAGATGAGACGAAGCCCATCCATGGGAATGTGACTGTATGACAAGTTGTTTGACATGTTGACCTAAACATGGAAAAACAAAAATTGTCTGCTGGCCTTTTACCTGCAAATGCAAATTATACCCCGGGCTTGACGGAGCTACAATGTATAACACTGCGTTGTATTTGTATTTTTTTATGTCGAATCTAGCTTTTACATCTTGATATCGGGAGTATCCTCTATAATGTTGGATAACAGAATACAACGCACTTCATATATTATATGTTTGAGACAATCTGCACTCGCCGGGAGCATGGACATCTTAGCACTTTGCACATCTGTATTTGACGGTACAATTGGCAGCCAAATGACCAAATTCTTGGCACCTTTAGCACTGGAAACTTTCTCTTTTAGAGACGCTCCCACCTTACTACTTGGAAATTCTAGAACCTCACCTGTTGAAGGGCATTTGGACTGCTTTTGCTGCCAATTTGGACTAGATAAAAAGGCAAATTTTTATTTTTGACAGTCGATTTCCTCGTTGCAAAATTTTTAGCTGCAATAAATTCTATTTCTGGTGCAGCTTCTTTGAGCACCTGAAGAAGATTGGCCGTGTCCCCATTGCAGTCCAGACACTTCAACAAAAATGTCTGATTTTCTTCCTTTTGGGGATGCGGAACTCCTCCACACTTCAAAGCACTTTTCGTTGTCTGGGAGTTAACCAGTGAATTCGTTTTGACAGTCAGTTCGTCAGTATTCACTCTTTTTATTTCAAAACCATTTACAGGCGTACCTCGATATAAGTCGTTTCGCACAAAGTCGTTTCACACACGAGACGCCAAATAATTCCTACCCCGATTCGATTAACGACAACTTTGCTTCACACTTGCGTCACTTTCCGAAACTTTAAAATTCGTTATTACCAAGAAAAGTGCATAATTACAGAAAGTATACGTTCATTCGAAATAAGAAAATTTTGAAATGTTCAACTTTTTTGTGAAGCAGTGTACTTATGTCCTTAAATATGCTTCAAAGAATTATAAAATGTCCCCATTGCACAAAAATTATGTATGTATGTATTCGTCTTTTTCTAATTTGCTGAACATGAAGAGTGTGCAGATTTATTAAAGAGGGAAATCCTCGAATATACACAAGTCAGAGTATTCTACATATACGAAAGGTTTCAGATTTCGTTTTTTTCTGTCTCGGGTTCGATTGCGTGAATAACATCGCGTGTGGTTTGGTAATTTGTGACTTATGATGAGTGGGAAATGCAGTGCAGAAAATTTTACTGCGATCAGCTCGAAGAAAGCTAGAAACACAGTGACCTTAGAAAAGAAAATGGAAGTTTTAAAGCGCATTAATTCCGGTGAAAAAGTTACGTCCGTTGGACAAGCATTCAATTTAAATCGTACAACTGTCCATACTATAATAAAAAATGCCGAAAAAATTCGAGCAAGTGTACAAGCTGGTTCATCTAAAGCATGCTCTGTCATTACAAAATCGCGAAGTATCAACATGGAAACAATGGAAAAATTGTTAAGTATTTGGATCGAAGATCTCAATCAAAAAAACCTGCCTCTCAGTACACTGATAATTCAAGAAAAAGCTAGGGCTTTGTTTGCATCCGTGAAGGAGTGAAATGGCGGTGGAACAGAATCATTCCAAGTAAGTTCTGGTTGGTTTCATAGATTTAGGAAGCGGAGCAATCTACACAACTTGAAACTATCGGGAGAATCAGCAAGTGCGGATACAGATGCAGCCGCTAACTTTTTATTGTGGGTGTCATTTCAGAGGGAGGATATGCTCCACAACAGGTAAGCGTTTCCAGTTAAATTTGGATGTATGGGCAGTTCAAAACTCTCTATGTTACTATAGGTCTTTGACGTGGACGAAACGGGCCTTTTTTGGAAGAGGATGCCCTCCAGGACATTTATATCTGTAGAAGAAACTACCGCGTCCGGTTTCAAAACTTCAAAGGATAGACTAACATTGCTTCTTGGAGCGAATGCTTCTGGAGACTTTAAGTTGAAGCCTCTGCTTATTTATTCTTCGGAAAATCCAAGAGCGATACAGAACATTTGCAAGGAAAGATTACCCGTAATTTGGCGCTCGAATAAGAAGTCTTGGATGACTTCCGTAATTTTTAATGATTGGTTCCCAACATACTTTTGCCCGGCAGTGAAAGATTATTGCCTTAAAAATAATTTGTCCCACAAGGCAATATTAATTGTTAACAATGCACCGTCGCATCCGGTCAACTTGGACGAGTTCGAAGAGAATATCAAAGTGATATTTTTCCCCCCAACACCACGTCCTTGCTCCAACCTATGGATCAGGGGGTGTTGGCTTCTTTTAAGGCTTACTACTTACGCAGGACATTCAAGCAACTTATTGCTGAAATTAATCAAGGGGACTAGGATACGGACAAATCAACTATTCGAAGCTTTTGGCGCAATTTCGATGTTCTGAAAGCAGTTGAAAATATCAATGAGTCTTGGAAAGAAGTAAAAAATTCCAATTTGAATGGTGCGTGGAAAAATCTTTGGCCTGAATGCGTTAATAGGCAAATAAATCTGACAAATTTGCCTGACACCGTTCAATTGGATATTTTAAGTTTGGCTCATCAGATTGGTTTTAACGATGTAGCCGATAATAATTTGGCAGAATTATTACAATCGCACAATGATGAAATTTCAGCAGAGGAATTAATTCAATTCTAGAAATCCATGATGATATTGAAACTGACGTCAGTGAAATAAGGGAAAACCTTTGGTGCAGCCCTTCTTAAACTATTCAAAAATTATCGGAAGGTTTGGAATGCTTAAAGAAAGCCAAACAACTTTTTAGTTTAGACACGGATAGGGAAAAACATGAAAAATTTATGCGACTCATCGATGACGCATCTTTTCCGTACAAGGAGCTTTACACTGAAAAAAGGAATGCAACAATGCAGCGTACCATAGACTCATATTTTTCAAATTCATAAGCAACAACCTCGTCAATGCATGTTTCAAATGAAAATTTTTTCTCCGATTAACATAATTCTTAAAATATACAACAGTATCCTTCTTCATGTTCTTTTCCGTTTATTTACTTTGATAGTAAATAATATTATTATATGAATTTTGTGCCTTAATTTTACCTGATTCGTTTACATATGCATTTTGCTTTGACCCGGTTTAAGTCGTTTCAATTTAAGTCGCCTTTCCCTGGAACGTATCCCTGTCGTAAATCGGGATACGCCATTTATTTTCGGCTGCCAAAAGCTGAGCTACGTCTTTGCTAATTTGCCAAAATCTACAACTTTTTCTTTCTTCTTATTAAAATTTACAAACAGACCAACAGACATAGCTGTTGATTTTTGCTCCCTATTTTTAAGCTTTAAATATTCAATAAATGTATTGTCATATTAATTATAGGTTTTTTTTTTATTTTTTACTATCTCCGTCCTCTTCAATTTTCATTGAATGATCTATCATTTGAGCTAACATTTGATCCACCTGCACTGAGGATATCTTTTTGATTAGGTGCCTCTTAAAATTTCTTTGATTTTGTCACATCCTTTTCTTTTTCCTTGTTGAATGTCAATTTATCTACTATCTCCTCTAACGAATGCATCCTTTAGTCTTAATTCTTCATTTTCTTTCTGGACCTTCTCCATGTTATCATTAGCTTTAACTATTTCTTCAATTTTGGTCACTGATAAAATTTTCAATTAACTTATTTCTTCGTTTTTCTCTCTTTCAAATCTTCATTTTAACAGTTTCACGCCAGTCATTGATGGCGATGGACAAGAACCTTCTATTTAATGGCTGAAGTCATTGAGTTCCTCCACTTCGTTGCCTTTGCATCGAAATTCGAAGCAATATTCATCAAAAGGGACTAACCTTTGAATGTGTTCTTTCTTCTTCTTGAAACTTCTTCACAAGTAAAACTTCAGATATTCGATAAATTGCTTGAATAATTGGACGGTGTGGTAAGTTATTCCAATTAAAAAATTTATTTCAAACCGACTTTTTTTATTTATTTAGTTTTTAACACTAGATTTACCGCCCCAGTCAAAATGACTGGTATTCATTTCAAATTTTCTACTTTGGGTTAATTTTATTTGCCACAACGATACCCAAACAATTAAAGACATTGTCAAACAAACATTATTATGTATTTAGCTTTATTTGTTTAGGCATGCTCAGAAAGTTCTTATTGATCATTGGCCCTTCTACCACACCAGTCAAAATGACTGGCGCATTCTTTGCAGGGATATAATGAGTTTTTATATCTAAGATAAATAAATAAACAATGCAACTTCGATTCTACGTACTCTCAGCACTAATGCGATTTAGGAAAATCATTATCCTCCAACAATATTTTATCACTATTCAGTTTTCTTTTGAATTTAGAGAACGCGGCTGTGAAATTTCTTCGTGAGTCATAGAAAGAAAGATTAGTTTGGGCATTGAAGTATTCAAAAATGAGTTCTTTATATAAAAAAAACAAAAAACAAAGTGAAATAGTATCTTTTTATCAACTTGGAGCTATCGGCAGGCCCTCAGGAGTAAGAAAACTACAGTATGGAATATTATTCTTTTATTAATTTTATCTCATTTTATAGCTCCCCAAGGCCTGAATATGGAAAAACGTGTGAAATCTTCTGTGCTTTTGAAACATATAGCCGATATACCTTTGGATTGTTCGGATGTCGAAAATGATCAACATAGTGATAGTGAAGGTGAGTTGTTCAAAATTGAAAGTGGTCTACATGGTAGAAATTACCACACATGCATCGAAAGTAGTGAAAGTGAAAATTCCGATAAGGATAATGCGGATCAGTCTACCGATAGTGAAAATGAGAGAATTTCAAAAATGCGCACAAGAAGATGCATGCGATGCCTTCCACTTCTGATGAAGAAGATGAAGCTGGAATGCAAGATCAAGAAAATAAAATTTCTGCAGATGGAACTATTTAGAAAAAAATAAATGAAGGACATCTTGCTGGAAGATTACCTGCTTTCAAGGAGGTAGCCTACAGCTCACGCTAAAAGGAATATCATGAAAGGAGAGATAAAAAGTGCATTTTTATTGGTAATTGACCATTGCTTTCTAGAATATATAAGAACATGTACAGAGTTAGAAGCGTCTCGAGCTTTGGGGGCAAAATGAACCCTTACGCTAGCGAAGCCGAAGGCTTTCATTGCAATACTATATGCACGTGGTGCTTACGGGGCAGATACGTTAAGGCTTGAATACTTATGGAGTAAAAAGTGGGGACCAAATTTTTTTTGCCGCAACTATGAGCAAACACGATTTTACAGAAACCCTGCATTATATCCGTTTTGATAAAAAAAGCGAGAGGCGTCAGCGCTTGGAAGTCGACAAATTCGCTTTAGTCTCAACAGTCTGGAACAAGTTTATTGAAAACAGTCGAAATTGTTTCAAACCAGGCCCTTATATAACAGTTGATGGGCAACTATTTCCAACCAAGGCCAGATGCAGGTTCACACAATATATGCCAAACAAGCCCAACAAATTCGGCATCAAATTTTGGCTTGCGTCTGATGTTTAAACTAAGTATTTGTAAACGAATTCATTTTCGCCTTTACAAAATACTCCAACTGAAAATAGAAACAAGTTGTGTAAGCAAGAGAGTGCTCCTACCAGAAGGTCTTTGTAAACATCCTAGGGCTAGAAGCAAGTTTTCTAATGGCGTGAATCGATAACTTGAATTATTCAACCAATTATCGTTCAAATTTATACAAAAGATGCACAGTTTGTTTCATAAGCACAGTGCAGCCGCCATTTTAATCTAGCTTAAATGATTTTTCTGAATTAAACACTATTCCTTAAATTTTCATGCAAATTGAAAGAAAAAAAAAGTGCCTAAGTCAATTTTAAATATATACAGGGTTTTCCAATAAGAGGTGTTATTTTGGATAGATCTTCTGATTTAACACCTTGCAACTTCTTCCTTTGGAGCCACGTGAAAGAGAAGGCCTATGCCAATAGCCCAGCGTCGATTCAAGATCTCAAAAATGGAATTTGCGATTTGGTTATGCAAAATTTCATGAAGAGGATATGGTCCTGTAAGCGTGTCGTAGTGGTTATTTGCTCAATGTTAATTATTGCTATTAACGGCATATCTTCTTCTTTATAATGAAATAAACATTCGATCAGTTGTATTAAAAATGGCATTTTTCTTTTAACATCAAAATAACACCTCTTATTGGAAAACCCTATATCAACCATAAACACGTGTTATTGTTGGTGTAATTCCATATAATTGAAATGGCTATAACTCACTTGTTTATGATTCGATCTCAATTAAATTTTGTGAACATATATATCTTATGTTAGTCTATATAATTGCGAAATTTCAAGAAGTTTAAAGGTATCGTTTTGATTTTATGGGCAAAAATGTAAATTCTACAAATCATACTATTATTAACAAAGTTGAGCGAATTTCGATTTCTAAGGTATTTGTTGCCCTTGTACTCATAAAGGTCCACGTTTGTGATTATTTTCAGATTTTTCGGCTGAAAGGTGTCCAATCGCGAGGGGGGGGGGGACACAAATTTTGGATACATTTTGCCTTCCCCTGGACCCCCTAATTCATAAAATGATTTTTTTATTTCAGATTCTCAAAGTTCTAATTAAGACCTTTCATTTGATACCCCTTTCGACTACCCAATTCGTTATTAGGGGGGACCCCCCTTAAACATTTTTTAAATTTTTGTTGTCCTTAACTTTTGAGAGACTATCACTTTTGACCTTTTCACAAAGTTTGAGCATTCTAGCTTCTATAGTTTCTGAGGAAATCAGCTGTGACGCACGGACAGACGGACAGACAGAAAACTCATTATCTTGGAAAATAAAAACTAGGCAGTATATCCAACTTGCGAGACTTTGCATCATCGAAAATTATTTCACCTTTCGGGGGAAATTTTACAAGACAAAAGGCGGAGTAGCGATGGGAAATCCTCTTTCACCATTCTTCGGCGAGATATTTATGACGAAACTAGAAGACGGACTGGAGGAGAAAGGTCAGTTACCAAAACATTGGGTTCGATATGTGGACGATGTGTTTGCATATGTGAAAACGAGCGACGTGGAGAAGGTGCTTGCTGACCTGAATGGAGCCCACAAGAATATAGTATTCACGATGGAGGAAGAGAAAGACGGTAAACTATCGTTCCTAGATATAGTAGTTAGGCGGACCCTAACAAATATAACTTTCGATGTATACCGGAAAGCAACTCACACATAGAGAACGATTCCAAATACATCAAATCATTCGCAGCAAATCAAGGTTTCTCCGTACAGAGCCATGATTCACAGGATGCTCGATTTGCAGCTAAGCAAGGAAGCTAAGGAAAAGAAGATGAGGCACATTGTTGAGACAGCTAGACTAAACGGCTTCAAGGGCTCGACGATTAGGAGAATGGCACAGAAGACCCAGATAAATAGACAGCGACAGGGACGATCAACATTATCAAATGCGAATACTAAAAGAACGTACTGGAAGGCTGTAACTTATCACGAAGGCATCAGCAATCGGATCAAGAGTGTAGTAATCGGTCCTAATTGTCACTTATGCAGAACTGAAAAATTGCCTCGAAAATGCTTTTCCCGAACTTGTTGCACATTACGGCCTGTTCCCGGGAATCGTTAAACAACACAAACGTCAGCCAAAAAGAAAGTAGCCAACCGTTTCAATGAGGAACTTGTCGAGAAGGTTTGGTAGTGTGTATTCTCAAATAATGGAATAATTGTACTGTTACAATTAATGCAAATAAAAACGCCCATTACTGACGCCGATTGTATACGAGGAATGGCTTGCCGGGCGTTGGCAGGCTTAGCGCGATCAGAACGTGTGCGACAAATTATTGGAAAGTTTCCGTTGTTTGCTAACGGGAACATTTAATGCGTGATCCAATTCTACAAGAGAAGTGTCCTGAGCACGTGATATTTCAAAAGTATGCCATTGAATTATTAGAACGCGTTTCGGGCAAAACAAAAACGATGAACAATCAATTAGAAGCTTCCTTAGCCAACATCCACAAAGCAAATGTTGTTGCACAAACTAGGATACAGTACAATGAACAACAGCTTTACTAACTACTTCACGATCATTTGATTTCACGAGGTCTGAAAACATCGGCGGCAGCATTGCAGAAAAAGGCTGGACTAACGATAGTCCTACTACCCCCTAAGCCTTCTGTGCATCATTTTCCCTTCAGTCATAAGACTTCGGCCGCCAGTCCAGTATCGCGAACTCGTTTGAGGACTCGCACGCACGAGCTCAATAATATTATTCACTAAACAATGTCCAATCAAAATGATACTTCAGCTCTAATGAATGGCACGGCTGAAAGTCATTCTCCACCAAGTGAAGACCAACAATCAACAGCTATACCGATAAAATTAATAAAAAAAAAATCTAGATCTACATCTCAATTCAACACATCGTCATAGCTTGTCTTCTCAACGATCTCTTCAAAAGCAAATATCTTCCACTATTGAGACGGTAATTAATGACGCGCCACCAACGCAGCGTAGCAATTCATTGTCAATATCCGATAATCAACAAAACGCCTCAAGTAATGTCACTCTCACAACAATTGTTACAGAATATTTAACAAATCAACATGCTTCGTGCAACAATCCAATGTCCACCTGCTCTCAATTTGATCTTTTCGTACCTCATAAGTGTCCAGATCCAAAACCAAATAAAATACTGGATTTTCAATTAAACCTTACGGCGCGATTATTTAAAGCTCAATCTGGTTACAATACCATGCGACTCGATAGGCGATTTGTCCATACGCAATTTTGTCCCACAAGAACGATACGCCCGCAAGACTATAATGAAATACAGTTCACTTGTCGTGATATGTTACCGTGCAATAATCTTGTTCTAGCGGGAACATATCATGGCGAGACAAAAATTTACAATATCAACGAAGACAACGAGAAAAGACTGCGGGACAAATGTACTCAACACAATATTCTTGATCGTGCAAATTATGATAACCCCGAACGATTTAGTTCTCACTCCACCCATTCATGTAGTTTGAATCGTAACTATTCTTGTAATTCTTTGATCATCGTGGAGTGCGAAATAGCGGAACATTGAGTAATATAGGTAATGTGCACATAAGTCAAGCGATAGTCGCTGGCAGTAGTGAACATGCATCTATTTCATCACAGCGACCTTTTCATTTTCAAACACTAAATTCAAGTCATAGCAAACTCCAGAATAATAATACGCGGTTAACTGTAAAAGCAGGAGGAAAATGCTTTAAACAAAATCCAAATAGCATATGCCGTGTAAACGACAAACTACAAATTCCGAAACAATCAGCGATTGAGGAAGGAATAGCGGTGGCGGTGGCGGTAGCGGGAGGATAACTGGTTGGTGCTGCTGGTGCTGTCGCCGAGAGATTTCGTGGAGTCTGCTCGAGATTGCGCACCAGCGTGGACGCCGTGGCGGTTCGGGATGATGATTAGTACATATAACCTCGGAATACAGTTTTGCGGTTCTAATACTAGTTAGCGAGGAAATGAGAGATTCGGCGTTAAGCCCGATTTTAGTGTGAAGTGCAGTACAGATATTTTTTTTCCCGATTTTTCCGTTGTTCTGCGGCTTGTTTTAGCGGGGATTCTAAATAGATAGTTGATTGTAAATTGTATCGTGATCGACTTGGTATTAGTTGGCCTAGAAAGTTGTCAAATTCCGTCTCTTGCTCGTGCGTGGTTGCGGAGTGTGATCAATAGGATTATGATTGTGCACCCGTGATGACTAAACCGTGCCCATCTTCCAACGGTAAAGTGCCGGTAACTAATTTTGGAACGTATAACTTCCCTATCGGCTTGGACAGCTGTACAATTTAGCTGGAAACGGTATGTTTAGAATAAGGGGATGTTGTGAATGGCGTGGGGCTGGGCAGAGGCAGATCAGAGCAGCGGGATATCACGAGGAAAACAGGACGCATTCAAAGTGGCCGTGTAATAGAATTGAAAAAATCAATCTCCAGTTGCCACTCGTAACCTATCATGTCAATGAGCGCAACATATCGGTTATTTACATAGTAATCAAGGATGTGAAGCAATATTAGGATTTAGTAGACGATTGTGTGCGAGCGGATTGTTTAAGCATCGAGGGCAAGGCACGGAAATTTACTAGCGGATTATTTATGATCAAAGGAGTATTCGGAAAATAAAAGCATAGAAGGAGTACAAACAGAAAAGAAAGAAATGAGTCGTGTTCCGTTCGTAATGAATTTATATCGTGAAATCAATCATACTCGAGTAGACGTTTTATTGAGTGAGTTATCAAAGTAAATTTAAATTGTTCTTTCAATAAGACTTTAACAAAAGACTAAACTGAGATCAGAATTGTGAAAAAAAATTATATTGGTCCAAGTGAGAGCTCAAGTAATTAATGAAGCAAATGGAGAAATGACTTGAAACAACATTGTTCGCTTACAAATACCTCTACCAGCTGAATTAGAGACTCATTTGCTGTGTCATATTTGTCCAGAAATTTTCGGTGCTGGGTGCTACGAATTCTTAATTACTTGCTTATAGTTCACAACATAGAGCAGTTAACAATTTTTGTAGAGGATTTTTTTTTGCGGTTGTCTTTTAATTCAGCAGATTTTATGAACCGTAATAACGATGATGTTTTGTTACACTCGAAACTATTTGCTAACTTACATTAATCGCTGTAAATCTGAAAGGATCAGTCATCAAATGTGATTGCAGGCCTGCTAATTCACACTCCCAATTTATTACCTATATAGAATTTTCAAATCAGAAGTAAATAGGGAACCCTTCTTTAAAAAAAAGAAGAAAAAGAATTTTGTAAATTTTATTGCTGAAAATTGGTCGCATCCACTAAAATAGAGAAGAGTGAAATTAATACTGTAATAGTAGGTTGTGAGCTTTTCCGCAAATGTCTTAATCATCATCAGAATTAAATGATAGTAAATAAAGAAACAATGTTGCATTAAAACTAGCCCTTCGGTCTTTCCATTTTGATTTGCCAGACCGGGTATAGGACCCGGTACGCTGGCAGGTTTTCCTCGTAAAACATGAGCCAGCCGCCGGGTACAATGTAATCTTCTTTGTATCAGGTGACGTCGCGGGTTGAGTGGCCCAAGCAGAGTGCCTCTTTATGGCATAGAGTTATGCAATCGAATTGTATAATTCTATGGCATAAATTGGTCATCGGGGTACTTTTCTTCTGATGGGAAGACTTATGCAAGTTAAGTTGTATGAGTTTTCCACTCAGAAGAGGAATACCTGGCCACTGCAACAAATATGGATATTAATCCGGTTGGGTGGGTGCGAAGGGGCTCCATCACCACCCGGTTGCCCTTCTCTCATTTGTGGGCCATGGGCCTCTCCGGGTAAGGACGAGGTCACCCTACTTCCACTTCTTTTAACTTGTTACTCTTGTTCCTTGAACAAGTCAGTTGTCCCTTGTGTAGTTACCTACACTTTTTGCGACGTCGGTCGCCTTGTCTTTGTTCGACCCCAAGAAATTCGTGAGTGCGAAATTTTTTTGTAGTGGGTCCTTGTGCTGGGGGAATGAACCCGCCCCACGACACCGCAATGCTAGCCTGCCAGCGCATTCACGCGTCCCCAGACAAGGGCATTCTTGGCTGATATCTCCATCTTCTTCTGCCGAGGCAGCAGACCATCGCTGCAGTCCTTCACGGACAACCTTGAAATTTATCTTTCGCTACAAGAGGCGAATAAATAAGCTCAATTCTGTACGGTTAATCGAATCAAGCAGCAAGAACTAGCTCAAAAATGTTCTCGGATCAATGAAAGACAAGTGCGAACCACACGAAAAATCTGGTATCTATCGCATCCAATGTCCCACTTGTGAAGAAGTGTACATAGGTCAAACGAGGAGACTCATCGGCACGCGAATCAAGGAGCATCTAGGCGAAGCAGCAGCAGCAAGAAAGAAAGAAAGAATTTCGAATTTCAAGTCGGCGGTAGCGGAACATATTATCACGAAGGGCCACGAGCTAACAATGGAGGACGCTGTAGTCATCAAGGAAGCTAGAGATATACGTGAATTGGATATGATGGAAAGCCTGGGAATTACCCGGGAAAGACAAAAGTTGATGAATCACGATGACGGAAACTGCAGATCATGGCTATTCATTAATTAAATAATAACATCTTTTCTGAATCTTGTAAAAATAATATTTTTATAACTACCCCTTTTGTAAATTATCTTTCCTACCTTTTATTAGCTTAAGCAAATTTCCCTAATTACCTTTTAATGATCTAAAGTAAATTTCCTTAAACATAGCTAGTATATAAGCAGGAATGTGAGTGATAATAAATTAATCGCTGAAGAATACCGAACGATTACGGTCGAAAATCTATGTCGAGAAGAAAAATAAAAATAAAATACACAAAATTCAAAGGAACCTGTCTTTTTTCCTATTTACAGAAACTAAGTATGTTACAAATGGATTTCCTTATTTAGGAAAAGATGAGATCAGAGATCAATCAACACCTCTAAGTGAATTTGTTGTGCTAAAACTTGTGGAACCATATACTTTGAAAGGTAGAACCATCACTACGGACAATTTTTTTTACAAGTTATCCTCTGGCGTTGAAACTACTCTCCAAAAATACTTTCTTGACTGGAACGATGCGTGCAAGTAAAAGGGAACTTCGAAAAATTTGCCAACAAAAGAAGGACAATATGGCTCGATTTTCAACATTGCTTTATGAATCAAATGGATATACATTAACAGTTTATAAGAGTAAGCCCAACAAAAAAGTATTCCTACTAAGCACAAAGCACAAACAAATCAAATTTGATGCAACTAATAAAAGGTTGCCTGAGACTGTGTCTTTTTATAACAGCACAAAATTTGGTGCTGATGCGACTGGTGAAATGGCTCGAAAATATAGCGTCAAACCAGGTTCCAGAAGGTGGCCTTTCAAGTTTTTTAAATATTCTCGATAGAGCTGGAATAAATGCCTGGATTTTATATAAAAACACGACAGGTGAAAACATATCGAGAAAAAACTTGTTGTTTCGTCTTTCTGAAGAACTTACTTCTGAATATCAGATTTCCAGAGAAAAACTGCAAAAAGTTGCTAGACCCAGTTCAAGCGACACCAAACATGTGCGTAAATGGTGTCAAATAGGACATTGCAACAATAATAAGACAAGAACTGTTTCTAATACTTGCAAAAAACATGTTTGCGGAAAATGTACACAACGGAAAATCTCCATATGTAAAAATTGTGACCGATAAACCACTAACAATTAAGTCTTCGATTAGAGATTAATACAAATATGCAATTATTTTTTAAATTACAATACATTTTGAAATTAAATTTTTTCGTAATACAAAAGAATTAAAATTTATACGTGGTATGATTTAGACTTTAAAACAAAATTTGCCTTAATTAGACTGAAAACTATAATTTTTTGTTAACTTATTAATGTATTGACAACTTAAATAGTCATATTTATATGTTGCAATTATTATTTTTTCAATAAATATAAATTCGAAGCCTCCACAAGCATTTTTATAAAGACCAGTCATTTTGACTGGAGCGGTTGAAAAAGGTATACTCAAATTGCCGGTAAATCTAGTGTTGAAAATTGTTGGCTGGAGATTTTCAAAAAACGTCTATTTGTAAGGAATGTTAGACGTAGAATCCATGGTCAATGCGCGGCACTGACCATATCCCCTTCTCGATTACCGACACATTCAATTAAGATAATGAGATATTCTTACTTTCTTATAGCAAAGGCCCGAAAGGGGCTGTAGTGCTAACACAAAAAACGTTAATTATAATGATACACTACTTTTAAAACTTTTGAAATCTTTGTAGCAAAAGTTAATTGTTAGCATTTGATCATTTCAGTTGGTGAATTATGGCAGAACACAATAGAGAACTTTAAAACTATTATGGCAACCCACAGAATATTAGTTAAACATATTCCTAATTGGTCGAATATGTCATTAATGCATTAATAAAAAACGTTTCATCTAACAAAGCACAAATTAAATCTCATTAGTCACTTTAAAGCTTCTCTATATCATAAAATTAGAATCCACAATAACTTACCGGCCTATATTGAAAATGTCTTCCAAGTCCTGGTGATTCATGCAACTTGGCTGCTTGTTCTTTCGATCTTATAATATCTTCATCCGTTTCGCGTTCAATTCGTTTCTTGTGCGCTCTATTCGTTCGATAAACTTCAATGAGACAACCAATAATGATAACGAAAAATACTGTCGTTAAAACGATGAAGACAACTTGAGTCTTTTCCTCTTTTCGTGATGAGTCGAAATGTTGCGCTTTGTATGGGATTTTCGTAGGGGGTTCTTCAACCCATGATTTGTCAGAGCCCTGTAGTCAAAAAAATTCAAATTAAAGGTTTCATCCTACCATGTAACTTGAATATGAAAGGATATACTAAGGATACTTACAATCACACTAAAGTTCAACGTCGGCTCCGAAATTAATTTTTGTATCACATCAAATTGTGCATTGCACTGAGCACTACGTACTCCTTGCGAATTAATCACAGTAATATTCTCGGCTCCCGACTTCGTAAACAGCATGTACTCCTCCAAGGGTTTCATCGAATAATTATTCACTCTAATAAATATATCTGCAAAATTAATGAAAACCCAACATGGATCATCCCTTTTCGTTCCCTAGTCAAACATTTCAATTAATTGTAAACAGATATTTTACACCACGGGTAAACATGTCCTTTTCATTGAGCTTTGGCCATTTCCAGGAAAGACCGAATTTAATAGAGATCTCGATTGAATCTCGGACTCAATCATCCATTTCATGGCGCGCCTCTACCTAAATCCCTGTCGAAATTTGCCAAAAGAGGAAAGAATACGATAATAAATACATCGACGTCTGGCTTGACATTCGTCCCTGCAGGCAGTGGAAAGTTGAGAAATTTTTTCTTGTTCTTCAGCTCGGCAAGTTCATAAATTACCAAATGTAACGACCTCTTTCATTAGAGAGAACATTAAAGATGTCCGATGACTGGGGCCAGCCGATGGGAGCAAAGCTATAAATAATGACTAGGCGTCAAGTTACAAAACAAGAAGAACAACATCTTCTTCATTGAATTTGCTTAAGGGTTTTTAGGTGGTCCGTTGATTTAGTTTGTCGAAAAGACAAGAAGTTGGATTGGCAGCTTAAGGATAATTAAGTTCAGGGATTTAGGATAGACGTTTTTTGGTAGGACGTTCGTTTTCGTTTTATGCAATCTGCTAGATGCAGAGGAAATTGGTATGCTTTAAGAAAAGCAGAAAATCGAGGATTTCTTAAAACAGAAAGGACGCCACCTTAAGAGGCGAGTTGTAGTTGAAAAGGCAAACCTGGCTGAAAATTATCCGCCTTAGGTCAACAACTCTCATCTGAATGCTTTTAACGTTCTGAGGAGGACAACATCCTCGTCAAGGACTTTTTGCTCTTTTTACCTACCCTTTCCATGGATTTTCTCGGCACTTACTTGACAAACAACCGCTGTAGCTTTTGAAGACAGCAAATCTTGGGTCCGTCGTGTTGATGCCTCCAATTTGTACGCTATTTGCGCCCGGATCAGCCACAGGCGTTAATGTCCTGGCATTGATTGGCACTAATGGGACGTTCTGTCGATCAATTAACAAGACAGCCTCCGTCCCATTTCGGGTGTAGTAGACTGAGTGTCGAGCATTATTTAGGAAGTTCCTTTCGAGTTTCGCGCCGACAGCATCGTTTCCTTCGCGGTCCTCCTCGAACAGCAAATGTCCATCGGGATTTATGCCCACCATCAGATAGTAGCTCCGGTCGTTAACTGTTTGCAGCAGAAGCATGACCCGACTCGCTCGACGTAGGTCGTAGCCCGAAAAGGCTAATTGCAATCTGACCTGTTCTACTTTTCCAGCGAGCTCGAATTTGCGCTGCAAGGACGATTCACCGTTGAAGTCGGCTCCTTTCTCCTCGGTGCAGAACTCACCGAGGAAGCTTGTATGCTCGCACTCGCATGTGCTCTCCTGTTTAGCAAAGTTCTCTTTACATATTCCACCATTCTTGCACGGCTCGGCATCGCACTTGATTTGACAATGAGGCAGAACACCATCTGAAACTGAAAAGGAACATACAATCACATTAAGTGCTGAATTATTCAAAGGCTAACGAAAAGCAAAAGCTAGTCAATTCATTTCGGCACTAAATCGAATTGAGGTTTACTATTCTCGAGAGTTGAAGCATTTGCTTATCGTGACGGATTTACTTTTGCATGTGAGTCGGTTTAGATTTGATTTTGAATGTGGGACAGTGTCAAAAGGATTTGGCTGGCATTTTTCGTTAGAATTATTGATCTCCACTTTGGCTAATTGAGTTTGAAAATTTTTTTTGCGACAGTGAATCCCATTTATTATTCCAGACCGTTCATTATAATTAAACAAAAACTAAAGAGCTTTCACTGCAAACTAATACAAAAATATGTTCTAGTAAATAAACTAAAAGGCACTTATAAATAGGACTTTAATTTCAAAGTGTCCTACAAGTACGATAAAAATTTTAAAAATGTTTGTTAGGAATTCATTTTCAAGTTATTATTTATTTGGTTTACTATCGCGTGCTTCTTAATATTTGCAGTTATGACGAATAACGTAAATATCTTTGACGATTTAAGATGTCAATGATAGTAGTATATTGTAGTATAGTAACAAAATGACAGCCGCGGAAAATGAAGTGACAATTGTTTTGCTTGTAAACATGCACATGTTATTGAATTGTTTCTCCAGTTTATTCGTTGTTACTGGTTGAGCATCATAGATTGAGTACAAGTTAATTAAACAGAGGAAAAGGTTCCTTAAAAAAATAATCTTTATTGTAAGAAAGTTCGTTACAAACTGAAACTTACGTCCAACAGTTGAATTAGGTAAACTAAATATGCTTACTAGCTAAAATGTGCATTCTCGTGCATTTCCAAGCGTTCCCATGCATTTACCATATCAAGTATATTATTTTGCTGACAAGACTGTCTGCCGGCTCACTTTTCTATGAGAAAAGGTAAATTCGCGTTAACTCTTCCCCCTTCAGGTCCGGTTGTCCCAATCGGTGTTAAAAATAGGGTAAGTCGTTGAACTTCACTTTCTTCTGGGACCCACTAGGTTCCGGTGATCGAATTTCTTCCACAGGCTTTAAACTGGAGGTCACAACTTGGGTTTTTTTTATTGGAATACTAGAAGGTTGAATTTGGCTTGATTTTAACGGGTTGCATCTTCTCCAAATAAGCAATATCACGATGATAAGTAATGTAAAGAATGTTGTTGTTATTGTCACAATTTTTTGTACATCACCTTCTGTTTTTAACAGCTCGATATTTTTACTATTGTTTATATGAATATCTTTGAGCATCTCCATCGAAAGCAGTTCTTGAATCGTTTCACCTTCTACTGATGGTTGTAAGATGGCATGTAAGGCTTTTACGGTGGAAGTCTCGTATGATTTAAATATCTTGCCGTTAACGTTGATTGTTGTGTTGCTATACTTGATGAGGTAAGTACCGTTGAGGCTGTGGGTGTTGCCTTCTGTCTGCAGGGTTCCGTTGAATCTATTCAGCAAGAGAATTCCCGGGGCTATTTCATCCATGTCCGTGGAATGCATGTGCTATTACTTATGTCTAATAAATTTGTGGTTTTACATATCGCAAATCTGTTCATTTCTTTACATTCGTTTTTTATTGCATATATTTGTTCTTCATTTGTCAATATGTTATTGTAAAGGGTTATCCATTTTACGCTTGGGAAAGTAAAGCTAAAGAAAACACATAAATATTCAGATAGAAACAAAATTTTTTATTCGGTATAAAGATTTAACCTTGCCTTTATATGTGAAATACAACATCATTCAAATGTCCTCCACGGGACCTCATACACGCCTCAGTCCTTTTAAGGTAATTTTCAATGACTTTTCGGCACATTTCCGGCAATATCTCGGCCATAACTTCACGAATATTGGTTTTCAATTGCTCAAGATTTTGAGGATTGTTTGCGTAAACACGATCTTCCGCATGGCCCCATAAAAAGAAATCCAAAGGTGTTAGGTCGCAGGATCTTGCGGGTCAACTGACATCACTCAATCTTGAAATTACGCGTCCTGGAAATTTCTCTTGCAAAAGTGCTCGATTAGCCTTGTTGTGTGGCTTGTGGCTCCGTCCTGTTGGAATCACATGTTCTCCAGATCATAATCTTCAATTTCTCTCCAAAAATAATCGGTTAACATCGTCCATATCGGTCAGAATTGACTGTAATGGCTCTTTCAGACCATAATGCAAACTAAACGGTCAATTTTTCTGGATGCAAAGGCCTTTCTGTGATCACCTGAAGATTTTGAGAGCCCCATATGCGGGAATTCTGTTTATTTACGTAACCACTAAGCGAAAAATGAGCCTCATCACTAAAGAAAATTTTATTCGAAAAATCGTTATCAATGGCTTGTTGTTCAATCACCCAATTCCCATACATACTGCGTTGTGTATGGTCTTGAGGCTTAAGTTCTTGAGTGAGTTAGATTTTGTACGGGTGGAGATGCAAGTACAAATGCAAAATCCGCCACAATAAGCCGTAAGACAAGCCCAAATGTCGAGGAATCGACAAATTCGGGTCTTCCTCCAGACTTTGAGCAACGACAGCGATATTTTCAGCAGAACGAATGTTGCGATGATGCACAGGCCTTGCAATATCAGTAACTGATCCAGTCTCTTCAAATTTTCACATTGTGTTCGAAATTGTTTGCTGTGTGGGTCGATTATGTCGACCGTAATTGGCTCGTAAAGTCCTAAATGTTGATACAGAAGAATCACCATTTTTATAATAAAATTTAATAATTTTCCGACTGTTAACTGACCTATATTTCTAAATGGCAAACCTTCAACTAAAAAAAAACACGCTTTGGGTGACATTTAGTTTTGACACATGTCAAATGGCAGGGTTGTACTTTCTCAACCACGAAATGGATATCCCTGTATTTTAAATCGTTTACAAAATTGAAGTTTTTTTACAGGTTTGATTAATAACTTTTGATAAGATTCGCTTTTTGTAAGTGGAATATTTACAACATATAGAATAGATGAACCGTTAGTCATGATTTTTATATCCGAAAAATCTAAGGCCTCCTCGATTGTTTGAAATGGTAACTGTTCTTTATCAAGAGTCTCAGTTGCTAATTTAATTTCTGTTTTGGAAAGTATTATTGAATTTATATTGCCGACTTTGGCCCAAAGGAGTGCGTAATTAATATTAACCAATTCTTTTTTTATAAGTTTTAACGGAACTGAAGATCCAAAATATAATTAATATTTAATTCGGTGATGTTTTTGATCAGATCTAGAATTTTGTTTGCAGTTTTTGTTATGTTGTTTATTCTTTCGTTATAGAGCTGATTTATTATCACTTGCCTATTGTTGTTGTCTAGCAGATTGTTCATTTTCGCTTTAATTGTTACAAAATCCTCGTGGTCTTGATTTCCTGCTAACCACTTCCAAGCTGTCCCTATGAAATTTAAAGATCTCTTGGTTCTACGAGGTTTCAGGTTTTCAAAATCGGTTGTATGTTTGCCAAAAACTGCTTGTACTGATCCATATCAATAATGTGAATTAATTTAAAATTGCCATTATGAATCTTTGCATATCCCGAGTGGAGTGACACAATTTGTGAATTAGAAAAATCAAAAATTTGTACGTTTGCGGAAGCGATGCTCTCAACGAACCTAAAAGAAGAAACTAGGTTTTAATTTTGTCCTTATGTATTGTTTTGCCTGATTCTGTAGTAATTGTTGTGTTCTTATTTTCCCTAACAATTTCTGGTTTCTAGCGAGATGAAAGTTTCGAACCCTTTCGTTTATTTGGTTTCACGTAAACAATATCTCCTGGGTTACAATTTTTAGGTGGTTTCCTAAATTTATTATGTTGCTTCATATCCTTCTTCTGTTTTGCTTTGAGCTTCTCAATATTCACGAGTCGCAACGCATCTAAGTCAACAGGGTCATTGTTTGTTGTTCTTCCCAGGAAAAGTTCGGAAGGTTTCCTCCCAGTTGTCAAGTGGATGGTATTGTTGTATTCCAAAACAGCTTTCTCAAGAAGTTCTTGAAAAGACCAGTCTGGCTGCTCTTTCTTGAGACATCTCATAATCTCTGCAAGGATCGAATGGAAGCGCTCCACTTGACCATTAACCTCGCTTTGATACGCGAGAGTTTTGTACGTCTTGATTTGAAGCTCGTTTTCCATCATTGTGGCGAGAGAGATGGACCTCAATGCTCCTTCATTGTCTATAACGACGCTTTTGGGGACACAAAGCATAAAGAGAATGTCCCGCAGAGGCTGCTTCATATCTTCAACTGATTTGGAGGGAATTATTTTGGCTACAGCGTATTTTGAAAATTTATCGATTGCGGTCAGTACATGCTTTTTTTCTGTTAGAAAAAGATCTATATGGAGAATATGGCTTGAATACTGAGGAATAGGAGTTGGATTTAGAAGAACTTTTGGTGGGTGCCGATCGTACTTGCTTTCCTGGCATGTGGTAAAACGGCTCACGATATTTTTTATTTTTTTTAGACATTTTGGGGAAGTCGAAATTTTCCAGGATTTGAAGCCGGTTTTCTTCGCTATTACGATGCGCTCTTTTATGGGTTTTGATGATTTTTTCCTCTTGTTCGACTTCACTCGTTATATCCTCAACTATTTTCTGTGTATACCTGATTTTATAGTTGATGAAGTGAATCGGATAAATTTTTTGAACTTTTCCCATTATCTGTTCGCTTGTTGAAAGCCCATTGATAACGTTCGGGTTGAGATACCTTTTGAATATACTAATGATAGACTCTGTACTGTATTGTGGTTTGATGAATATGTGTCTAGTATAATTTTCGAAAGATATTAGAACTTGGTAGCTATCTTCTTCTCCTGTCCTTAGGACTACTTGGTTTCGGAAGACGTAAATCGGTATTTCAACAGTAGATATTAAATTTTGTGAGGAGCTTTCATCACTATGTTGTGTTACCGTCATGGAATTCAATAGTGCTACTATAGGGGGCCTAGAAAGGGAACCGGCGGCTATATTGGCCTTACCCGGTTTGTATTTGAGTTCATAATTGTACTCTTCTAATATAGCTTTCCAGCCCTTCATTTTACTGTTATTGTTCTTATTACTGAGAACATATGTTAAAGGTTGGTGGTCGGTAAAGATTTTTACCTTTCTAATTCCTCAAGGAGTTCAAGGACCATATAATTGCCAACATTTCCCTTTCGTTGACTGCATAATGTTCTTCAGTTTTTGAGAAGGTCCTGGAAAAGAATTTCATTGCTCAATTGCGTAGCTCGACGCATCTATTGTTAGCTCGAATTCTTTGTCAAAGTCCGGATGGGCTAAAACAACTTCTTGGGACATCAAAGCTTTCCTTAGTTTATCAAAAGCATCTAAAGCATCTTTATTCATGTGTATAATTCTATTTTTAGAGTGAACTTTGGACGTATATCCGTCCTCCCCCCTTAAAAGGGATGTCAGGGGCTTCGCGAGCCTTGCATAGTCACGAATAAAGCAGCGATAGTACCCTGACACTCCAAGGATAGATCGGAGGTCCTTGAGTGTTCTTGGAGTCAGGCGATAGCCTGAACTTTCTTCTTGTTGGTTTTGATACCCTGAGTACTCACAATATACCCCAAGAACTCAATTTCCTGTTGCATAAACTCGCATTTGTCAAGCTGGATTTTCATATGAGCAGAGTCTAGAATTCCAAAAATTCTCTCTAGGTTCTAAGGATGCTCTTTCTCGCTTCTGCCGAATATAATTATGTCATCCATGTAGACGTAGCAGCTTTTCCCAATCTCCTCTCTAAGGATGTCGTCTAATGCCCTCTGAAATATTGCTGGAGCGTTTCTGAGGCCAAATGGCAGACAAGTAAACTCAAACTTGCCATTATTAACCGAGAAGGCGGTTTTCCCTATGTCTGATTCTCGTAGTGGGATCTGGTGTAATCCACTTTTGAGATCAATTATCGAGAACCATTTGTTTTTCCCCAAATTGGCAAGAACTTCATTTATTTCCGGGATAGGATACCTATCCGGAATAGTCACTGAGTTGAGTTTTCGGTAGTCAATTACTAACCGAAACATCTTTTCGCCAGAAGCATCTTCCTTCTAGAGCTAGAGCTATATGGGGATCGAGATGGCCTAATCATTCCAATTTGAGCAACTCGTTGATTTGGTTCCTGACCTCTGCCCTTAGAGCCATTGGACAAGGGTATGATCTCGAGTATACAGGATCTTGGGTTGTAGTCCTAATTTCTTCCTTAACTTTGGTGGTAAAAGTCAATTTCTTGTTAGGCTCAGAGAGAAGATTCCGGTGCTTTTTTATTATTTGGTGAAGTTGGTTGGACTGTTCTTGATTTAAATGGGATGTTCTGATGGTAATAGTGCTAACATTTTCAGATTTGTGTTTTTTAAGCGGTACAATAATATTAGGGTGGATCACCATGTAATTCTTTTTTGTGTGAATTACTGCGTTAAGGTCTTTCAACTTATCGTTTCCAATTATCCCGTAGAAAGCGATAAGTGTTGGGAGGATGAAGAATTTCAGTTTTTGTGTGTTGGGGCTGAAAGGATTAGCAAAGGCATGGTGGGTAATTTTGATACTTCCGCCTACAGAGTTTGCGGAAAAGACCTTTTGATTTGGTATAGCATTTTTTTATGTGCCTGGGTTGAATATAGTTCTTATTTGAACCTGTATCGATCAAAAATTTTAATACCTCTCCACTTCTAAGGGTGTGTTCAAAATACGGAAGTGAAGAGGACCTCAGCCTAAAAAATATATATCATCTAATTCTTCAGTTTCGTCAATATTAGAATTTTCTATGCCTTCAATTTATTCTGTAAGGGTTTCGTCGTGGTTAGAGTCTTCAGTAGCTATATTGTCCACATATTCGTTCATACTATCTAGGGTTTCTTCTATTTCAGGACAATCTCGAGCTTCCGTATTAAATAGTCTTAGAGCTTTATTGGGTCGATGGACTTGACCAGATTGATGTCGTTTAGCAGGGAAATTCTGGTTTCGGGGTCTGTTTGCATAGTTAATGACCCTTGATCGGATGGATTCGTCTACGTCCATAGGTTCTGGTCGTGGTTGTGGTTTTGGAGGTATCGGTGGCGAAGGATGATATGGCAACCGTTGGGGTGGAGAGAAACCGGGTTGTTGATGATTTCGATTAAATGTGGGATGGGAATTTCGAGGATTATAAAGTAATTCCGGATAAAAGTTATTTCTAGGGGCCGGTATTGGTCGTGGTTGCAAGGATGTAAGTATATTTCTTCTTGGTGGAACCGGAGGTGGAGTTTGCCGATGGGCTTTCTGAGTTGCTCCTTGCATGGTATTTGCATGTTGAGCACGGAAACTAGTGTTTTGTAATTTCAAGCACACGTGAAGTGCTTGGGGTAGATTCGCAGGACCTCGTATACTCAACAACCTTGGCAGATCTCCTTGGAGACCTCTAATAAAGGTGTCCAGCGCCTTGGCACAATACGACTGCGTCATTATGCTGAGTGCCTCTTGACCTAATTCCATAGAGGATAATTTGTTCAGTATAAGGAAGAGATGGAAATACACTTCCTGATAGAACTGGGGAATACTGTTAGGACCCTGGACAAGAGTGGTCATCTGATACTCGAGGGTGCTAAGATCTCTCTTGTCTGCGTAGTGTAACGTGAGACGCTAGGAAATCTTCTCTCAATTTAAAGGCGTGTTGTAGGATTCGAGTCCTACGTGCGCTTGACCTACAACTTTATTTCTAATAACCGAGAGGATCCCATAATATCGAGGAGTTCCTTTAAGGTCATCATATAATTTCAGAATCCTATCAACACTCTTTCGCTATGAACTGAACTCGCCTGGCTCGCCAGAGAAGCATCTCAAACTCTTGACAACGTCAGGTATTTTGTCCATTTCAGCGAGGTTAACATTAGGACCAAGGTTAAAAGGAATGTCGATGTCACTATTAATGTCCGAGGCAGGGTTCATAATAGAATTAAACAATTGTTTACCCTGGTTATTGAGTGCCTCAGTTACAAGTCGGGAAATAAGATTGGTCAACTCTTGATTATTTGGTTGAACATGTGGACCAGCGGGCGGTGCCGCGGGTGGCAAGGTGTCACCGTCTGGCAATGTGAGCATTGCAGGACGAATGAGATTATTCAGGTTTGACATTCTTAATACTTTCGAAGCGAAAAACGGAACACAACAACAACAACAATGCTAGACCACAGCAATGAATTTCGAGGTAAATTAATGCCAGTGATAAATCAGTTTGAATTCTAAAACACAAAAACTACAAATCAATCACACCAAGATCTATCAAAAACAATTACTTTCAAAATTTCGGAAAATAATCGCTTTTTAAATTTTGTCAACGGAATATCAACAAAAATCACTTCAAGAAGAAAAACCTGAATAGTGACACTGAAAATCGTATTAAAAATTTTCAACAACACAGCCAAAACTAATATTTTCACAGTGAAACCCAGATTTAAATAAAATTTTCTGAAAACAAGATATTTCAAAAATATGGCAAAAATTTGAAAGTATGCATGAAGTATTTGTTTTTTCGGAGCGAAACACTCGAACCAACCGCTTGGTTTTCGCGTGGTGTAAGCGCACGTTTACTTGACTTGGGTTTCGTCAATTTTACAAGACCTTGGATTGGTCACCAGCCTCAGTGACCAAATTAAGAGGATTAAGGCTTGTCCTCCAAGAATATTTCGATACGCGACGGTTATGATGGCCCCACGTTGGGCGCTAGTTAATTAAACAAAGGATAAGTTCCTTAAAAAAATAATCTTTATTGTAAGAAAGTTCGTTACAAATTGAAACTTAAGTCCAACAGTTGAATTAGGTAAACTAAATATGCTTACTAGCTAAAATGTGCATTTCCAAGCGTTCCCATGCATTTACCATATCAAGTATATTATTTTGCTGACAAGATTGTCTGCCAGCTCACTTTTCTATGAGAAAAGGTAAATTAGCGTTAATTTACAAAATCCTTCCGACAGGAGCTTGCTTTCTTTTACCTCACTTGTTTATAGTCAATTATTTTATTTATTTGATATCTGCAGGCGTATTTACTTTTTTCTTGAAAAGCGCCGGGCGTTGCTTTTTTGAGTTAGTAGACGCGTTCTGACTCCTTTGAGTTTACAAATAAGTGCATATGGTGATTTTTCAAGTCCACACAATGAGTAACTTTTGTCGGTAATGTCAAAATTAGGCACCGAGCAATTACAGATGCGAAGGAATCCTTCATATAACTGGAGTCGGGAGCAAGTAAATCACCCTTTTTGACAATTGAAAACGGGGAATGACATGTCAGTCGGATAAAGCCTGACCTTAGGAGACTGTAGTATGGGAAGTGTGGATAGCTTCCATACTTGGAAGTAAATCTTGATAGAAAGTGCAAAGGGGAGGACGAAATGAAAAGGATAAATAGAGCATATAAAGCCTACACAGTTCTTTTACTAAGATCCAGTAATGTGCAAAGGGAAAGTAACTTCTGCATATAAAGGGTTTTCTAGGGGCAGAGAAGTCCGATTTTCATACACTATTTGCAGTAAATCAGGCTGTACTGCTTTAAGTAACGCATCAAATATTAGCTTCCAAGCGCTCAATCGTTTCTGGTTTATCTCGTGTAATTAGTCGTTTGTCAAATGTGTATTTTGGTAAATTAATTGTATCGCGAGCTGTGTGGCATGTGGCGCGATTCTGCTGCAATCACGTGTCAGCGACATTAATGCCTTCCAAATGACACAAAAGTTAGTAACAATGTTTCTGTATCGCTCACCGTTTTCTATAATATTGTGGTCATCATTATTTTTGAAGACATGTGGACCAATTATCCCACCTGCCCATAAAGTGCATCAAACTGTGACCTTTTCTGGATTTTTTTAGGGTTTTGTAAAATAATTTTACAAAACCCTACTAGTTTCGCGACCAGTCTGTCCGTCTGGCCGTCTGAAGCGCACAGGGAGGGGAAATACACGAAAAATTTGTGTCCCCCCCCCTCGCGATTGGACACCTGTGATCCGAAAAATCTGAAAAAAATCAGGAATGTAGGCCTTGGTGAATACAACAACAAGAAATACGTGAGAAGTCGCAATTCACTCAACTTTGTTAGTAATAGTATGATTTATCAATTTTATGTTTTCTTGAATAAAATCTTAACGGTACCCTTAAATTCAATGAAATTCAATACGTGGATGTCTATTTATAAGATTGATCTGTCCTGAAAGTTTCATAAAGATTGAATCATATTTAGCGATGTTATAGCGGTTTGAATTTTCCTGTATTACTATGGAACAATATGCCCTGCATTTATTACTATGGCAACATATGGCTATGGAACAACATGCGCTTTTTACCGACTCAGACACTACAGTTGGGCTAGGATTTGCATGAAAATTTCAGGAATGATAGGTGTCATGAATATCTTTGAGAATCGGTTCAGCTAGTGGTATCAGTAATTGTAAAACAAAATAGTGGCTGTTTTAAGTGCGAAGATTGAATAATTTTGAGTTATTTTTTCCCAACTTCAACGTTTAAGGTGCATGCTTTGACCCTTGATTCAATTTAATGAATGACTGAAAATGAGTACCTACAATTAATGCTCATAAGTGAAACAAGTCAAGGAGGTGGGAGAGAGCTCCTAGCAAAAGGGTTTTGTAACCATTCTAGGATTCGAAAAAATAGGCCATTAATCGATGATAACAGTACAGGAGAGTGGCCCCTGAAAAAAAATTCATCAAACGTAGCCGATATGAGTATGAAATAAAAGTTTTCATGCGAGCTTTTCAAAACAGTTGTTAAACTGTCAGTTTTTGCTTCAGTGGGGGCACAGGGGAGAAATACATGAAAAATGTGTTTCCTCCGTCGCGAATGGACATCTGAAATAATTATCAAGGGAGATATTTATGAGTATAACAATACCAAAAACCTCAGAAGTCGAAATTCGTTCAACTTCGTTAATAATAGTATGATCTTTGTATTTCATATTTTCTCCAATAAAATCGTCTTTGACATGTTTCTTGATTTGATTCGATCTGGTGACTGCATTTTGTAAATTGAATACAAAACCCTTCTGACATGAGCGTAGGTCTGTTTACCCAACTTGTTTAGATTATCATCGCTCCAAATAGAGTTATTCGTTTTGTTGACGTAACTATTCAAACAAAATTTTGGTTCAGCACTGAACAAAACTTTAAAATAAAATTGTGGATCAATGGCATTCTTTCTTTCGACCCATTCACCAAATAAGTTGCGGCGTGGATTGCCAAACAAAACTAACCTCAAAACAACCAAGAACCTTAACACCGGCTACCGCTGAAAATAGTGTTGCCATTTTTAAGTTTTCTGCCTTTAAATACCTATCACTCATTCATGAAATCGAAACCTGGGCTTTTACAAATGCGTCCGGAAAGACACTGGATGTAAACTATTTCACGTTCCGAGAAAAATTCTTTAAGACAACGGCAGGAGTTGCAATGGGTCATCCCCTTTCTCCACTATTAGCGGATGTCTTCATGAAGTACATAGAATCAATTATGGAAGAATCAGGCATCATGCCGAAAATATGGGTTAGATATGTGGACGACGTACTAGCCATAGTTCCAAAGGATCAAGCTGGTGACATTCTCGATGCGATCAACAAAATTCAATCAAAAATTCAGTTCGCTATGGAAAAGGACACAAATGAAAGATTACTATTTCTGGACCTCGTCTTCATTAACAACAACAGGACAATCGAATTTGAACTTTATAGGAAGAGTACTTCTACTCAAAGGACTACCAGCAACATCAGCACATACAATAATGCAAAAAATGGCAGCCTACAACAGTTGGATTCACCGGCTTGTTACCTATCCCTTAACGAAAAATGGGTAGGATAAGGAAAAAGGGTATATTATGGATACTGCCATCAAAAACGGATATAGCCCTTATATCATGGAAAAATTAATAGCCAAAAAACAATAGGGTGCCTTCATAATAAGCATACGACTCTCTGTAAGCAATAAAATGCTGAAAACACCAAATGGATAAGCATTCCGATGGCGGATTCGTCCTACAGCATTTAGTCTCTCTTCAAACGATTTGACATCAACATCACAGCTTCCACCAGAAACGCAACTCACAAAAATCTACTGGGCAACAAAAAAGACCCCCTGAAAAGTAACAAAATGAGCGGCATCTACCACATTCAGTGTAATGATTGTGAAAAATGCTATATTGGTCAGACCAAGCGGCTCATTACTACACGATTCCAAGAACACATGAAAGAAGCGAAATGCGGGGAAAGGCGGGGTCTCAATACAGTGTGATCAGCAGTAGCCGTACATATAATTGAAAATGGACACAGTATAGGAAACGATAGCCTTCAACTCCTGAATTATGTCAACCGACCTTATACATTGGACGCTTGGGAGAGCCTCTACATAATGCAGCAAGACCCCCAAACACGTATGAACACAGACGAAGGAAACTGTCCATCGAAAATGATTAAGAGACTAACTAAAAGGAACCGGAGATCACCCTGATTAGTTAATTACTTAAATATTCCGTTATTCGTGTACATTTAATTGTCCTTTCATTCAATGTCTCATTTAATGTTCGGTCATTATTATCTCTTTAGTTTTTTTGACCTTTCTCTTCTTTTCGTAGCTTAAAATCTCGTAGCATTTAAGATCAAATTGTATTGCCAATGATTTTAGTATCAATGGACTGAAGAAGAGACGAAGTTACTCTCGAAATGGCCTTATCCATCTTTTAAATAAAGTTGTAGTTTTGGAGTAGATGTAGTGTGTTTACTATATAAATAAGATAAGTAATTTTGGAATTAGAGAATAAATGCAGGCAAAATAACAACTAAAGCGAAACCGCTGGTTGAATTTAAGTTGGCCAAAGAAACTCTGAGTTCTGGGGAGGTTTTGCACTTGACTTACTCCCCAGAAATGGAAAAAAATCAGAAGTTTGTGTTAAAGAGTCGGGGCTGTGGGAGAATACGGTCGATTTCATTCAAATGCTTCAAAAAGCCGCATCAGTGGTTGATTTTATTTGCGTTAAAAACTTTGCTACAAGAAGATTGATCGTTGAAAATAAAAGTTTAGCTCAATTCCATGTTTAAAATACTCGAACTGAACAGACAGTATAGTTATTATTTCCTTGTCGGTGAACTGAATGCCTGACATACATCATAGCTGAATGCCAACAATAATCCAAGAGATGTATTCCTGAAATCATGAGTAGCAAAGAACCAAATTAAATACAGGTGCAATTTATATGGGATGAGTTCCCATTATAACCCGCAAAAATTTATATTTGGACCTCTGAATTGCTGATGCAAGACTTGAATTCAACTTTCATAATCTCAATGGAAACTGCAGGTGCTTTCTTATGAAAGTGACCATTACGCAATGATGATTTCTGATGATGGCAACTTTTGCCCGATTATACCTAATTTTTTTTTTTGTGATTGGGAGGTGAATGCTACTTACGTGCGCCTCCCCTGTTACCCAAAGAGCCAGCTTGGAACCGTCTGACACATAACTTCGGGCTAGAGCTTATTTTCTTATGCCTAGAGACGCCTTGAAGTTGCAGGTGTTCTTCCTCTAGTGGCAGGAAGGGGAAGAGAAGGGGCTACTAGAAAAGAGATCTCTTTACTCTCGATGCCTGTTGACGATCAAGTACACTTTTTTAGCCATCAGCACTGCCTGAGTGTAATGCACCATGCAGTTCCATTTGTCAACTGATGTAAGCATCTTTTCGATTATAATCTCCCAAGAGAGCTCCCTAATTTCACTCCAGAGGTCATCACGTGGACTTTTCCTTCTTTTGCAGATAACAAACATATGGCAAACATAATCCACCTTTTTTTTCTTTTCGTGGCACTACAACCCCTTTCGGGCCTTTGTTTAGAGATAGTTAGAGTATCTCATTGTCATGATCGATTGCATCAGCATTTTGCAAGGTGATATGATCATTATCACGCTTTGGCCTTGTGTCCGTCCACCCAGCTGCGATATGTTCTGATTTTAAACCAGCACGAATCATAACTAAACGGGCTTATAGTCCGTCCAAAGAATCACTCGAACTAAATCTCGTTGACGATAATGAAACTCGGACCAGAGACCTTCGGCTTACGGACACTAGTTAGGTAGAAATCAGTCCCACCCTGCACGCAATCGAATCACAGTCTCAGGTCAGGGATCAGACGAGCAGTCTATCTACCTCCGGTGTTACTTTTCTACGAAGTGTTGCCAATCCCTGAGACAGCATTGTCCCTCTTTCCTAATAACTGTCTCTCTGTCACCCTCGTTTCCACACAGGTAGACGCTCCTTTGTTCCCTAACAGGGAGCGCAACGAGCATCAAACCTGCAATTACCAATATTGCCAACTCGAAGACAGTTGGGTATGTGCGAGCAATTTACAGCACTCCATGTCTCTGCATCTTTGCTGATTGGCTCGGTACAACTCCTTGTTTAGAGCATCGTCCCATAGTTCTAGCCCGTACAGTAGGACAGATTGTACAGCACTCATCAAGAATCATATCCCATATGTTAGCCATCAGTTAAGTAAGTGCCCCTACATGCAGCAGCCAAAAAGGCGGCTGCTGACTCAATTTGTGCAGAGAAACTCATTTTGAGTTTATCAGTATTTCCACGGACTTCACTGCTGGTTTCGACTCAACCAGTGTTTCCGCAATTCTTATCATCCTTTCTATAGGGTAGTCTTAGTTAGTATGACTATTTCGGTTTTCTCTACTGCTAGACTGAAGCTGGAAGCAGTTATCCAGTCCCTCATTCACCACATCAGGGCATGATTCGTTCGGTGATTCAAGTCTCAGTAGTCCATCATACGAGCTGGTCCACAAATTGGGACCGGGGATGAAATCGTGAGCGAAACCCAATGTAACTAACAGCTATGCATCAACGGCCTTTCTGCATGTCATAGAGCAAACTGCAGTTTCTTAAGTAGTCCATCAAGATTTCCGTAAGGTATTCCACGATATTCACCCATCTGGCGGAATCGAAAGCGTTTCTGACATCAAAGATATCAGCAGGACGAGCCTTCCAGTGAAATTGCTGTGTGCTTTAGTACGCGGGACCATGCTTACAACTTCTTCAATTGCGTGAATAGAAGAAAAACATGTTCTGAAGCCATACTACCTTGAAGATAGGTCTTTAGCCGCACAGATCGCGTCAATGAGCATTCTTTTGATAAGTTTCTCGAGTACTTTCCCGGCTGTGTCTAGCAAACAAAGTGGTTGGTTTGTAGAAGGTGGCTCGAGATTCCTCATTTTTTGTGGCCCAATTATTTTTAATTATAGAAATCTAGCGAATGATGGAACAGATCACTGTTTGTCAAAGCTAGAGAAGCTGAGATTGAAAACAATTGAGAAAGTAGTTCCAAGATTAGATACAGATATAATATTTAAGGATATAAGATACGAATCATCGCAATTTTGATAAGATTTAAAAACCTTAATTTTACACGCGTTAACTATATTGATCGGCGATTCCTGGAGTTCAACCTTGTTACCTTTGCCAAGATTGCACCTAAAGTATGTCCGGAATTAAATCAGTTTATAGTATAAGAACCATGTTATGAGTGAAAAAACTGAGGAGTATCAGCCCACCTGACCAAGATGAGGTATTCTCAAAAGTAAACAGTGTATTTCATGAGAAGTCTCAAATGAAGGTGTCGAGTTTTAAAGTCGCTACAAATGAGATATATCTTCTAGAAAGGGTTGGTATTGAAACTAATCATACGACTCAGAATACAGATGGAAATAGAATTATAGAGTATATGATGCTTTCTTGAAGCTTGCCTTGATTGGAACTTATTTCAAATTGGTCCCCCTACTAAAAGCTGAAAGAGTGACACAAATACTCGTATATCAGGAGCCATTGAAGCAAAAGTTTCCAATTTCAAACCAAGCCTGAACGGCAAATCCATTCTTCAATTCAATGAAATACTGACCTCTAACTCATACTGAGTTGAAATTTTCCTGATTATTTTGTCAGTTAAGAGCATAAAATGGTAGTGAATTGTGTTTACTGGTTCCCCAAAAATGAGACATTAAATGCCGAGAAATGCTAATAACTGTAAATACATCTACAGCTCTGCTACTAAATCCTACTTACACCTCCTTTATAGGGACGTAAGAGTCCAGGATGAAGAGAGAACACTATGAAAAGCTCAGAAAAGTAACGAATAGAATAGTTAGGATAAAGAACAGAAAATACTATGACAACCAATTGTGAAGTATAGATGTCAGTCTAACGAGCAACAACTCAAGACAAGCATACAAATTAAAGAAAAGCCTGAAAAGTCGTTGTCAGCCCAAAATCCCGCTCTGTCGTGATGACATCAGCGATATCATCGCTGATGAAGCCAAGATTAAGGAAAGATGGGCATCATAACATATTTCAAGAACCTCCTCAATCTTCCACACAGCTCCAGAACATCGCAGTCTATAGATGTTTTCGGAGAGCTTCCATTGGCCCCATCAACTCTGGATAAAGTTTGTTCCACCATCAAAGCCCAAAAGAATAATAAAGCGTCGGACATCAATGAGATTTCAGTGGAGCTTATCAAATATGGGGGCAGCAGTGTTCATAAAGCTATTCACAAAGTCATCCAGCGCATTAGGCAACAAGAACGTATGCCGACAGAGTGGAGCCAATCAATTATATTCTCTATCCACAAACGAGGTGACAAGCTACAGTTCGTTGACTTTAAGCATATTCGATACAACTATGAGCTGCATGAAATTTTCGACGAGCCGGAGATCTCAACGATTGTAAGACTGCGGAAGCTGCAATAAGCAGGAACTTGAAAAATACTGGAAGTTCAACATAGATGTACACGAAACGTTCGTTGAGTTTAAGCATATTCGATACAAATATGAGCTGCATGAAATTTTCGACGAGCTGGAGAT
This sequence comes from Odontomyia ornata, assembly GCA_963969285.1. Lineage (NCBI taxonomy): Eukaryota > Metazoa > Arthropoda > Insecta > Diptera > Stratiomyidae > Odontomyia > Odontomyia ornata. The sequence goes on from OZ017741.1 coordinate 168,994,066, forward strand.
CTCAACGATTGTAAGACTGCGGAAGCTGCAATGCGCTGGCCACATGAATCGTATGGATGAACCACGGATTCCAAAAAAGATATTCGTCAGGAGAACTGAAGGCAGGAGACCAGTGAGGAGACCAAGAGAACGCTGGTCTAACTCGATCGACGAAGACAGTTGATCGTTGCTCAGATTTCAAAATTGGAGGACGCGATTAATGGACCGAGACAGTTGGAGGGGCTATTTGAGGGAAGTGAGGCCCGAGAGGGGCTGTAGTGCTCCGAAGAAGAAGTAGAAGAAGAAGAAGAAGCAGAGGATTTGTATTTCATATTTAGGAAGATAGAAAGCAAAAAAATTAGAAGTATTGACGGTATTCCCAGTATAGTACACAGACATCTGCCTGATGTTGCTAATAAATTATTATATATTGTTCTACAACATTTTGAACAATTCATATTTCCCAAATGAGTCGAAAAATGCTAAGGTTTTTCCGATTTTTGAAAAAAAGAAAGGAGTCTCCATGGATAAGAAGCTATTGCTAAGCAGTTTGCTGCCTAACATCAGCAAGGTTTTTGAAGTGTATTAAACAGGCATTAAATGTTCAAATTCCATGCCAGGCATTTGACTATACATTGATAACGAAAGTGACCACAGACATCTGTTACAAACTAAATAATAGAGAATGCATTAGATCATTTCTCATTGGTTGGAGGAACTTATTTTCAAACTCCTTGAGAACAAGTTCCTCAGACATCTTGTCATCATGATATACAATATGTTACTTGTAACTAATGGGATTCTAACGAAAATGCGAATTCAAGGCGTTGGATGGTCAACAGCAACGAACTGACACTGAACCAAAACTTTTCTCCATATTCATTAACGCAACATCAAAGCCAATACGACAGATTTAAAAAACTTCAGTAGTTCAAAACGGACTTCATAAAATGTTTAACTATGTGCAGCTCTTGACGGACGGTAGGCAAATGAAAGGCAATGCAAAGAGGTGTGTAGCAATTTTGATTTGGACAATGCTATAGTTGGCCAGTCATTATGTGAAATTTAATTGGAAAGATTTAAATATTATCGCTGATCAGTGTAATTTAGAACAGGCTTTGTACTAAATTACAAAACCCTATTGCAATCACGACCTGTGTCCGTCTGTCCGTCCGTCTGTATGTCACAGCACTTTTTCTCCGAAACTATAAAAGCTACAGCCATGAAACTTTGTGAAAAGGTCAGAAGTGGTGACTTCTTGAAAGTTCAAGGGTGGAAAAATTTTTCAAAGGGGTTTAAGGGGGTCTCCTCATATAGGGAGGTAACCCCTCAAAATTTTTTTCACCATCGGTAGTCGAGTAGGGTATCATTGGAAAGGTCTCGATGAGACCTTTTCAAGTCAAGTCTTAAAATTGCCTTATGAGTACCGAGGGGAGCAGGGGAAGGGGAAATGTACTAGCTCATTTCTTGCTTGTATTCGTTGCTGGTTACTGCATTTTGTAAGCTGAGTACAAAACCCTTCTGACAGAGCATAAGTCTGTCTACCCAAGTTGTTAATATTATGTTCTTTTTTTGTAACTTACCTATTTTCGGTTAACTTTTTTTTTAAATTCCGAATAAGACCAGATATGAATTGTTAAACGCGGATCCTTTTCATATAAAAAATTAGATGATCTAATCTTTTTATTTATGTGCTTATGTACGTGGCCTATTACAGGCAGAAAATAGCTTGACAAGACCTAGCGTCATGAAAGAGTACTAGTCAGTATATTATAAATAATCTGTTAGTATTATTGGACGGTAAAATCCAGCATCGAAAATGTTCGAAGACCAAGAAAGTGCTGGTCTGACCAAAAAAGTTGGAGGTGACGCAGATAGGAGGCCAATTATCGGGTTATCTCGAAGTTGTTTTTAACTGTCAGTAATAAACAAAGAGCATTAAAAGTTTTAAAAGCAATTATGTTATTCTTAACACTAGCTGGAGTTTAATTTATTTCAGATGAGCAAATTATCGCAACCGTAATGATAGTCTCTGTAAAAACAAATTGATTATTCTATTCGGTCTTTTTTTGGCGAGTTCTATCGATTAAGTTTACTTTAAAAAGTTAAAGCTTAATACTATATTAATTGGAAATGTCATTCCTTTTTATTGACATACATTTTTCAGGATAAATTTTTAATGGTGGTGGAGACAGAAACAGCCAACCACAAACTAGCTTCGATGTGACCATAAAGTGGCCAGTCTTCCTTGATGCATTTCTCTCTCATCGTCATTAGTTGGCCACTGAGAGCGTAGTGCGGTCTAATTAATTTCCTTTCTCCAGTGGACTCAAGTCAACAAGAAGCTTCTAGCAAAGGACCTAAGAGAAATCGATTCGAAAATTTCCAACGCAGGAATACTATCAATAAACCAAGGAATCGATAAGAGGCTTAAATACCACTCAAGTCTACAGCTACCATAAAGTTAGAATAGTAGCATTGTTGATTGGTAGAAGTAAAATGGATTATTTAACTTCATATCAACTGTTGTTCTCATATAGTCAAATAAATTGAGCAACTGAAATTAGTTTTTGCTCTTTGCTCATCAGAAGATGAGCTAATATCGTAATCTAATTTTGAAGTCAAATAAAATTCATCGCCAAAGGTTGTCTTCAAAATGGGAAAATAATTTAAGCTGTACTATGATACTTTCTCTTCTAGAAGACAGAAATAATTTGAAGTATACCACCCAGGCCCTAATTGTAATTTTTATGGTTAAAAATTATTCCTCTGAGTAGATCAAGTAAAAAAATGAAAGAAACATTTGTACAAGTACAGCAAAACTATTTACTTAAAGTGGAACACCAGGAAAATCTTATTACTTCTTTTTGCACCGTTGGGAAGGAATTTCCACTTTTGTCTCTTAGGGTGGAGTACTTGTGTTTACAGCAAGCTCACACAGATTTTTTGTTTCTAGCCAGTGATGATAAGTATTTTATTTGTGAGATCGTGAAAATGATTGCACGATTACACACTTCTCAACTGTCTACGTTTTTTCCTCGGTGAGAGTATTGTGACCTTTTGCTCATTGATTCAGTCAGTGGAAATTTGTAGCTAGAGATTTTTGTGTGTATTAAGATACATTATAGGGGCCCTTCCTTTAATTTTTACTTTTGTAGTGCCAAGTTGTCCTTAATTGTTTCATTTAATGGCCAGCTGAGTAAAATTTTCAAACAAATTTCATTAGTTAAAAGGGCAACGGTTTTAATTTAGCCCACCCACCCTTTCTATGAGCGAAAGAAGGTAAGCATCGCTCTTTTTCTCAAATCAACCACGATGCTAGTTATGTATGCATTAGCACACATTAATAATAGAAAAGACATTTCCCACGCGTCTGCATCTATTCCGCCGGATGTAGAAACTTTAGAATCCAGGAAAAATGACACTGTCTGGGAAACAGTGCAAACGTTTCTAAATAATAATAAAATGCCAGACGCATTGTCAGCAAAGTGAAAATTATTAAAATCACGGAATACGAGCTTCCCGCCCAGTTGCGCGTTAAATTTCTAGATATCAGCTTCGATGTAAAACTTTAAGTTAGTTCCGACCTTTTAATAAATTTGTTAAACTCGAAGTGCTAGTGCGTTTTATTTCTTCCCGATGGCTTTTGGTAGTTTTATTTTTTTCGCTCCGCTTGTTCCTCACTACAAATTTGGCGCAGGCGGTAAACGTGGATAAAAATCGCAAAGAAAACGGGCGATTAAGTGTTCGAAAAGAAAACGAAAATCTGCTCGTGAAATTAAAGAAACAAAACTTAAAGAATATTTTAAAACCAACAATTTACAACTGCGAATGTCGGCAAGAATAGCATTTCTTGTCTTATGATAAATACTCAGTGGTTAAAGTAAAGTTTAATTGTGGATACAAGGAAAGAGAAGCGACACGCTCTTCACCTGCACTTCAGGACGAAAAACATGGACGCCAGAATTATGGAATTGGAAGAAAAATTGAACCAAAAGGAAGCAGAGTACGCGCAACTCGCAGCAGCTGTGCAGCAGCTAATAAGTAAACAGATCAGGGATGACCAAATTGGTCGCCTAGCAGAAGCTGTTCATCAATTAAGCCTACATAACAATGCGGACCCCTCACAAAAATTGTTAAGGGAAATTCGGCAAATGGCAACATTCACAGGGACAGGAGATGTTTCAATCAACGGATTTATAAGTAGCACTGAGTTCTATTTAAACAGCATTGCAGACCTCAATACAAAGCAAATTGCTACTCGCCATATCTACTTCGAGAAGATACAAGAAGCCGCAAAGGACGCCGTGATCAATCTTCGAGATCCAGACAATTGGGAATCAATCAAGAAAGCACTACGGCTACAATACAAACCCGATACAGCGCCGTACCAGATATATCGATGGATCAGCAATCTGAGAAGCAACACAGTAAGTGATTTAGCATTTAGCTTACAGAAAATTAAATGTAACAAGTTGTGTAAACAGACCTACGGTCATGTCAGAAGGGTTTTGTATTCAATTTTCAAAATGCAGTCACCAGATTGAATAAAGTCAAAAAGCATGTCAACGACGATTTTATTGGAGAAAATATGAAATTCGAAGATCATACTTTTATCAACAAAGTTGAATGAATTTAGACTTCTGAGGTTTTTGTTATTATTATACTCATAAATATCTCCATTGATAACTATTTCAGATGTCCATTCGTGAGGGAGGAAACCACATTTTTCATATATTTCCCGCCTGTGCCCCACTGAAGCAAAAACTGACAGTTTAAGAACTGTTTTGAAAAGCTCCCATGAAAACTTTCATTTCATACTCATATCGGCTACGTTTGATGAATTTTTTTTTCAGGGGCCACTCCCCTGTACTGTTATCATCGATTGATGGCCAATTTTATCGAATCCTAGAGTTGTTACAAAGCCCTTTTGCTAGGAGCTCTCTCCCGCCTCCTTAACTTGTTTCACTTATGAGTATTAATTGTAGGTACTCATCTTCAGTCATTCATTAAATTGAATCAAGTGTTCAAAGCATGTACCTTAAACGTTGAAGTTGTGAAAAAATAACTCAAAATTATTCAATCTTCGTATTTAAAACAGCCACTATTTTGTTTTACGATTACTGATACCACTAGCTGAACCGATTCTCAAAGATCTACATGACACCTATCATTCCTGAAATTTTCATGCAAATCCTAACAAAACTGTAGTGTCTGAGTCGGTGAAAAGCGCATGTTGTTCCATAGCCATATGTTGCCATAGTAATACATGCAGCGCATATTGTTCCATAGTAATACAGGAAAATTCAAACCGCTATAACTTCGCTAAAAATGATTCAATCTTTATGAAACTTTCAGGATTAATCAATCTTATGAATAGACATCTACGTACTGATTTAAGGGTACCGTTAAGATTTTATTCAAGAAAACATAAAACCGATAAATCATACTATTACTAACAAAATTGAGTGAATTGCGACTTCTCACGTATTTGTTGTTGTTGTACTCACCAAGCCCTACATTCTTGATTTTTTTCAGATTTTTCGGATCACAGGTGTCCAATCGCGAGGGGGGGGGGGGGCACAAATTTTTCGTGTATTTCCCCTCCCTGTGCGCCCCTCGAAGCAAACTTTGCCAAAATAAGACCTGTTTTGAAAAGTTCTCATCAAGACCTTTCATTTGATACACATATCGGCTACCTTCAATGAAATTTTTTTTCGGGGGGTCACTCCCCTACATGGGGAGACCCCGCTTAAATACCTTATAAAATTTTTTTGTGGTAGAACTTTGAAGAGAGCACCACTTTACACCTACATACAGAATTTGATGCTTCTAGCTTTAGTAGTTTCCGAGAAAAACTGCTGTGACACACGGACGGACGGACGGACGGACGGACGGATGGACAGACAGACAGACGGACAGACGGACAGACGGACAGACAAAAAATGATTCAATCTTTATGAAAATGATTCAATCTTTATGAAACTTTCAGGATTAATCAATCTTATGAATAGACATCTACGTACTGATTTAAGGGTACCGTTAAGATTTTATTCAAGAAAACATAAAACCGATAAATCATACTATTACTAACAAAATTGAGTGAATTGCGACTTCTCACGTATTTGTTGTTGTTGTACTCACCAAGCCCTACATTCTTGATTTTTTTCAGATTTTTCGGATCACAGGTGTCCAATCGCGAGGGGGGGGGGGGACACAAATTTTTCGTGTATTTCCCCTCCCTGTGCGCCCCTCGAAGCAAACTTTGCCAAAATAAGACCTGTTTTGAAAAGTTCTCATCAAGACCTTTCATTTGATACACATATCGGCTACCTTCAATGAAATTTTTTTTCGGGGGGTCACTCCCCTACATGGGGAGACCCCGCTTAAATACCTTATAAAATTTTTTTGTGGTAGAACTTTGAAGAGAGCACCACTTTACACCTACATACAGAATTTGATGCTTCTAGCTTTAGTAGTTTCCGAGAAAAACTGCTGTGACACACGGACGGACGGACGGATGGACAGACAGACAGACGGACAGACGGACAGACAGGACGCGATTTTAGAAGGGTTTTGTAAAATTATTTTACAATACCCTAAAAAAGATGAACTAAGTATTTTCTATGAAAATTCGCTGGTCGTGGATCTTAGCAATGTTGACGCAATTCTAGTCAACACTGCCAAAGAAATGACACAGAGAATTCTTCTAGAAAAGATAATTGTAATCCAAGATAGAAATGATATAATTGATATAATGAGAAGTCGGAGATTTGAAAATGCGTGCATTAGGCACGAATACAAGCCTGAGAAAATAAAAAATCCAAGTGCTAAGAGAGTGTTAGGGAGTGACCAACAAAAACACAATACGTTTAATAGAAATTCCGGTAGTGATCCAATACATGTGAATAACTCGGGACAATTCAGACGTAAACTAGACGACAATAGACAACAGCATAACGATATAAATCAAACTGCCAATATAAATCAATCTAACAATCATTTCACTAACAATTCCGATCAATTCCGAGCGAATAATACCCAAAATAACAATTTCCGATACTCAAACCCCCAATATTATAAAAATTCCGGTCAACGTCGCCAATCAGGCCAAAATAGATTCAATAGAAGTGAAAACGTCGCTTTGCATAGGCCAGAACCTATGGAAATAGACAATGTGGAAAGAAGCCAATCGAGAAACTCATCTCGAAATTCCACTGATAATTATCCGGAAGAAAATTATAATCCTTTGTGCGGTGATGCTAATCCGGATTCCTCGGAAATCAATAATATAAATAAAGAGGCCATGTTTTTTCAAAACTAGCCTCGGACGTTTTGCCAAAGATTACCATACCAATTAATAATAAAACGTATGTCGCTCTTGTAGATACGGGATCATCATTCTCTATAATAGATGAATCTTTCGATTGTTTAAAAAAGGTGGCAATCAACCCTATTATATTTAATACTATCACCAATAAAGATGTAATTGAACACGAAGTCCATACTGTTGCTCCGAAGGAATTTAAACTACCCTCGGCGGCAAGAATCAGATGGAAAGTTAAGTCTCTACCAAGGAGACAATACCAATTTATTATCGGTATGGAGCTCCTCAATACCCTTGATACCCTTATCGACATTGAAGAAAAAACAATCTCATTAAACGGGCAATAATAAAGTTCGCTAACATCCCAAGTACATTCGACGAAATTAGCTCATTAGAAAGCGTTGAGCATGATTCTATTAAAAGGTTAAAATTAGATCAGCTAAACGAGGAAGAATACTCGGAAATTATAAAAGTGATCAACAAATTTAATAAAACCTTTTACAAAGAAGGAGATAAACTAACTAGTACCCCGTCCATTCAACATGAAATCAAAACAACAACGGAAGCTCAAATAAACTCTAAATTTTACAGGTATCCTCCAAACACGAACAGGAGGTACGTCGACAAATTGCCAAATTAGAATCTCAAGGTATAATACGGAAAAGTAAATCAAAGTATTCGAGTCCTTTGATTATCGCTCCGGAAAAATCCGACAGTTCCGGAATTGAAAAGTTTCGACTTGTAATCGACTATCGTAAACTTAATGAAATTACGAAAGACGATAAGTACATTGATTCCATACTAGATAAGCTGGGCAGGGCTCAGTACTTTTCCACCATCGATTTAGCTAAAGGTTATCATCAGATCTTGGTAAAAGAAGAAGATCGACACAAGACTGCATTCGTGACACCCCACGGTCTTTACGAGTTCGTGAGAATGCCTTTCGGTTTAAAAAATGCACCGGCGACATCCCAGAGACTCATGAATGATGTGTTGAGGGAATTTATCAACGTATTTTGTATAGTTTACCTAGACGATATTTTAATATTCCGTACATCGTTACAAGACCACAATACGTGAATAACAAAAATCTTTAAAGTCTAAGAGGACAACCATTTGAAGATTCAAATTGATAAATGCAACTTTATGCAAAGGGAGACGAGTTTTTTAGGCCATATAATTACCAAAGAAGGGCTAAAACTGAGCTCGGAAAAAATAGCAGTCATCCAAGATATAAAACTACCACAAACAGAGAAGTAGATTAAAAGCTTTTTAGGTCTCACAGGATTCTATCGTAAATTCATACGCGACTTCGCAAAAGTAGCGCAGCCCCTTACCAAATTCCTGAAAAAGGACTGTAAAATTAACACAAAAGACCCCTTATATATCGAAGCCTTCGAAAAATTGAAAAAAAACTTATCAGTACTACCTCTATTTTACGTTTCCCTAATTTTAGCAAATCATTCCAACTCATTACGGATGCGTCAAACTACGCGATAGGCGCCGTTCTTTCTCAAGAAGCCCATCCTGTCTGCTTTGCATCCAGGACACTCAATCGTCATGAGTAGAATTACTCTGCTATCAACAAGGAATTCTTAGCCATCAAGTGGTCAGTGGGATATTTTAGACCATATTTGTATGGGAATAAGTTTAAAATTTTCACAGACCATCAGGCCATCAAATATCTACATACTAAATATAGAGGGAAGGACCTCTCACCAAGACACCAAAAATGGCTTCTAAAACTAAGTAAATACCAATTTGACATCGAGTACATTAAAGGGAAGGAAAATAGGGCGGCAGACTTTTTGAGCAGATTAGAACCAAATGAAAACATCAAATCAGAAACTCCAAAATCAGACAAAACTGACACATCTTCAGAGTTAGGAATTCTGTTAAATATCGAAAATGAAAACGATGATGCCACCATGGCACACACTCCGCACTCCGCAGACGAAGAACTCCTTGATCACATACCAATCAAGGAAGAAATAGTTAACAAATACAATACCCAAATAATCCTTACAAACAATAATGTATGCGATATGGAGTTTATTCACAAGAAACGGGTCATTTATATAGCTGAATACGACTTTGGTAATCTTGAAGACATCCTCAAGAGACATATTACAAAAGGGACAATCGGAATATATTCTGAATTACCTGACAATAAATATAACATTGTTCAACAAAAACTTCGCGAACTTTTTTCTAACGATAAACATGTCAAGTTTATAAAGTGTTTCTTTTGAGCACAAGATGTCGAAACAGAAGAAGAAGCTGTTCGACAAATTTCACTTTACCATGTTCAAGAAAGTTTACACTCAGGAATCCAAGAAACATTCAACAAAATTAAATTTAAACTATACTATCCAAAATTGTTGGACTTAATTCATGTCGTAATAAATCAATGCGACGTGTGTCAAGCGGTAAAATGTGATAGAAAGCCCATTAAAACCAAATTCAAATTTTTAGAAACACCAAATAACATTAACCAAATAGTTCAAATAGACGTTTTCACAGTTCGGAAACAATCATTTCTCACAGTTATTGACAAATTTTAAAATCCGGATCGGCATACTTCTTAACAGACAGAAATCATATAACAATAATTGATATCCTCGAAGAACATTTTGCGAGAGTTGGGAAACCCCAGAAAATAGTTGCAGGGAACGAATTTAATGGTATCCTGATGAAAGAATTTTTGTACGATGAGAATGTAGAGTTGCATCTTACTAAGCCACATAACAGTACAGGAATCGCGGACGTTGATCGATTCCACGGTACCATTTTAGAGAAGTTGCGAATTCTGACTTATCAAAAAGGGAAATTTTCAACCAAAAGAATGATGCAAAATCCGTTAGAAACTATAACGATAGGTATCATTCCACTTTTAAGTGTGCACCAAATGACGTCCAATTCTACAAAATAAGCTTTGTAAAAATCACAAAAAATCTGAGTACAGCTAAAGAGAAATGGATTAATAAAGTAAACGAAACGAAGAATATGAAGATAATAGAGTAACGGGATTCATCAAAAATTATAAAGCTGCAAGACTTAAAGATCAACCAAGATTTATAAAAAGAAAACTTGAAAATATCCATCCAAGCAATATTAGAAAACCGTTGAAACACAACTTATTCCCCAACGAAGAAGTATCATTGGACAATGCGTCAGAATTTCCAATATTCACAGAGGAACAACTAGCGATTATAAATACTGCAATAAATGAAGGCTCAGATGACGACATTTTAACAACCAAGTTCCGCCTAGATATTACTCGACGAGATATCAAAACATTAAGAGCTGAAAAGTGGCTCAATGATAAAATTGTCGAGTTCTACCTGACTATTAGATCGTAGTGAAAAAGATACTTCGAAAAATCTTCCTAAAATATACGCGATGAGCACTTTCTTCACAACACGTCTTCTAAATTCAGGGTACCAGGCCGTTAAAAGATGGACTCGAAATGTCAACATTAATATTTTTTTGACACAAAAGCACATCAATCAAAACCATTGGACCATTAGCATTATTGACTTCAAACAGAAAACCATAAAGTATTACGACCCATTAGGAGTACCAAACCCCTTAATAGTAAATACATTAGTAGACTTTTTAAAAGAAGAATCCTTGGATAAGCGCGGGATATCTATTAATTTATCGGATTTCACGAAAATAGACCTAGAAAACACTCCTCAACAAGAAAACGGAAGTGACTGTGGCGTTTTTTGTTGCAGTATTGCGGAAAATATTGCCAGGAATCTTCCAATCTCATTTACACAGGAAAATATTCCATATATTAGAAATAGAATGATAATTGAAATCATTCAAGGCAAACTAATACTTTAACAGTATACTTATGCGATATTCTTATATTGAACGATTCTTACTCTATATCTTTCAGCTCTTTGTCACACTTTTTCCATACTGCTCATAATGCTGCATCCAGTAAACGGACATTTGACCTTAACGAAAATCGAGGAAAATTCGGGTTTTACACAAGTTCACTTGAATGGAATCCAAATACCAACAAGATCCAACATCGTCTTACATATAATAAACCCAACAGAAATCCTCGGAATAATTAATGAATTTGAAATGAACGCTGAACATTTAGAGGAGCAACACAAGGACCTTATCCGGACAGAACTTGAGCATTTAACTTATAAAGTAAAGACATTTACCCCATTACGAGACGACATAAAAGAGGACTCATTAATTTAGTTGGAAGCGCACAAAATTGGCTCCTCGGTACTATAGACGACAAAGACAGACAGAAAATAGACGATCACCTTAAAACGATTGACAGTAACAACCACAACCTTATAACAAATTCTAATCAACAAATAGAAATCAATAAAAACTTCAGCGAGACTTTAAAAAGACTAGGAATTCTTGCCACAAAAAACCGACGAACAATCACAAGTCAAATGAACAGCATCGCGAACAGCACTTACGAGTATTTCAATAATCTTTATTTCGATCAATCAATTAAAATACAAATGCTAAAAAGCAGGATAGACCATATTCAGAACAATATTGCATCCGCGAGGTATGGGATGTAGCACCCAAACATTCTCACTGATAATGAAATATAAATGTACAATATCGATTTACATAAATTGCAATTTGTAAAAGTTGGCCTTTCTAAATCAGACAATAATACTCTAATCTTTGCTATAAAAATACCAATAGAATTCATAAAAATCCAACTTTAATTAATACTACCGATACCAAATAATAAGCTCAAAAAAATCCATTCTCCAAATGAAATAGTGTTTGCTTTCAAAAATTCAGTGTATACGTTTGAAAATCTTAAGTACTTTAACGAACTAAAAACTTCAAAACATTGTATTTTTAAAAATAATTTAAACTTAATCAAAAATATCAACACAGAAATCCTGGAAATTGACCATGAAACAATCGTCGCTAAAAATGCCCAAAATCTAAATCTAAACCATGTATGTGATAAAAGAAATGTAACAATAACAGGAAACATTTTAATCTTGACCATTTTTTTTTCAAATATTCACCAAAAAGTCAATGATCTATTTTACTACCCAAACACCTAAATGGTAAACTTTACAACAAAATTAACTTTTTTTTTGTGGTAGGGAGGTGAATGCTATTTATGCACAGAGTGTGGGACTCCCATGCGCAACTGGACTACCCACTAAACACCTCCCCTGTCAACCTGAGAACCCAGCCTGGAACCGTTTGACAAATTACTTCGGGCCAGGCCTCGTTTTGTTACGCCGTGGGGTGCCTTCAAGCTGGGGAGTCCCTTTCCTAGCGGGAGGGAAGAGGTGAAGAGGAAATGCCAGAAGAGCGATTCCCCAGCCCCAGCGCCCCCGTCTGCTGTGAGTCCATTTTATATTTTAGGACTGCCCGAGCATAATGTGCCACCTGGTTCCATTTGGCAACCGATTCGAGCATCACCGCAACTATATTATCCGGGGTGAGCTCTCCCATCTCCCTGTAGAGTTCCTTTCGCAGCCTGACCCATTTTGTACACGCAAATAATGTGTAACAGGCATTGTCCTCCTCTCCTGGGCAAAACCGACAACCGGGAGACCGTGACTTACCGATCTTGTGCAGCTAAGACTGAAAACACCCATGCCCGCTCAAAAGCTGGGTCAGATAGAAGTCAGTCTCACCATGCCTCTGATTTAACCACGGTCTCATGTCCGGGATGAGACGCGCAGTCCACATTCCCTTCGTGCAATTCACCCAAGATTGCTGCCAATCGTTGAGCGAGCGCTGTCTCTCCTCGTTGGCAGTTATCTCCCTCGCATCCTCGTTTCGGCGCAGGTAAATAGCGCGGCGCTCTCTAGCAAGGAGGGCGACATGTATCACGCCTGCAATCACTCTCAGCGCCAAGTCGGAGACTGTTGGATACGAAGATACAATTCTCAGTGCTCCTCTTCTCTGTACCTGTGCCAAACGTTTTCGGTATACCTCCTTGCTGAGAGCGTCGCCCCATAACTCTGCTCTGTACAGTAGCACTGACCCTACAGCACTCATCAAGAGGTGTCTTCTTGATGGGCTGGGTCCCTCTACGTTGGCCATAAGTCGACTCAGGGCCGATATTCCCGAAGCAGCCTTCTCAGCCGTTGCCCTGATTTGCTCAGAGAAACTCATCTTCGAGTCGATCAGTAGCCCCAGGTACTTCACCGCTGGCTTCGATTCGATTTGTATGTCTCCAATACTGATCATCCTTACTCTAGAGATTCTCTTTTTTGTCAAGATGACCACTTCGGTTTTCTCCGGTGCTAAACTCAGCCCGCGAGCAGTCATCCAGTCTCTCACTCGGCGCATTAGCATACCTAGCCTAAGTTACGCTTGTTCAACGGTGCGTCCAGCGACCAGAGCCGCAACATCATCCGCATAGCCGACCAAGCGCGACTCATCTGGCATCTCAAGTCTCAGTAGCCCATCGTAAGACACGTTCCGCAGGTCCGGACCAAGGATAGATCCCTGGGCAACACCCGTTGCAATTTCCATCCTTCGTTCGCCTTGTGTCGTGTCGTAGAGCAGGCTTCGGTCCTTTAGGTAGTTCCTCAAAAGCCGCATTAGATATTCTGGAACTTGAAAAGAGTTTTCCAGCGTGTCCAGAATATCCACTCATCTAGCGGAGTTGAAGGCATTCCTGACGTCGAGTCTCACCAATAGGACGATCCGTCGCTTGGTGCGACTATATGCCTCTGCCTTTTGGACCGCGTTCACCACCTCTGCAATCGCATCAATGGTAGAACGTCCTGCTCTAAAGCCGTAGGTCCCCAGCAGCACGAATCGCGTCAGTGAGTCTTCCCTTGATGAGTTTCACTAGCACCTTCCCAGCCGTGTCTAGCATGCATAACAAAATTAACTTTGGATGATATCATTGTCAAAAACAGTAAAAACACCCAAAAAATTGAAGAATTAAAATTCCACAGTAATAGAAATTTGGGCATAAATATAAGCTTAATTGTCATTATATTTGCAGTAATTATTGTCGTATTTTTGAATTTTGGAAACAGCACAAATTTAAAATAGAAATCAAAAATCGAATCCAGGAGAATTCGACAGCAAAGGGGGGAGAAGTTATGTATGCATCAGCACACACTAATAATAAAAAAGACATTTCCCACGCGTCTGCATCTATTCCGCCAGATGCAGAAACTTTAGAATCCCCGAAAAATGACACTGTCTGGGAAAATTATGAAAATTATTAAAACACGGAATACGAACTTCTCGCCCAGTTGCGCGTTAAATTTCTAAATATCAGCTTCGATGTAAAACTTTAAGTTAGTTCCGACCTTTTAATAAATTTGTTAAATTCGAAGTGCTAGTGCGTTTTATTTCTTCCCGGTGGCTTTTGGGAGTTTTACTTTTTTTGCTCAGCTCGTTCCTCACTACATATTTTGCTTTGGGTATTATAAATTCACTTATTTTGATTTTTTTGCTTTAGCACCACAGCCTCTTTCAGGCCTTCGCTTAGAGGTAGAATATCTCATTATCTTGACCGAATGAATCGGCACTCGAGAAGGTGATATGGCCAGTACTACGCTTTGGCCGTGTGTTTGTCCGTCTAGCTACGATACGTTCTGAATTTAAACCAGTTCGTATCATATCTGAACGGGATTAAAGTCCATTCGTTGTTACTAACGGGATTAGACCAAGGGCTTCTGGCTTATGCTTCTTTAGTTTTTGTTTAAATCAAGTTGTTGTATGAGCTGCGAAATTTCAACAAATGAGAAAATTCGTTCGAAGCTTCCATTTTGTCTAAATCGATTCTGTACTTTTTACACGTTTAATATTTAACAATTACACTGTTATAGGCTCTGTGCTCACGTGTTAAATGACAAGTGTGTATTCTGCCCTAGACTTTCTACAAAATCAAAAGATATTTTCCAATATTTATCGGAAGATAGAATGTCCGGAACTTAAAGCTATAAACTATCAAACAATTTGAGTAGACAGAATATGTCCCAGACACGTTTTATCTAGACTTATGACATGCAATGAAATGAACAACAAACATATATTTCCTTTTGTTGTAATATTCCTAATACTCGTATTGTTGATTGAATGAGATATTTGGTATTTATTCAATCTGAAAATTTAGAGGACAACCAGTCAAAAGTGAAGAGTTTGATTCAATGGAAAGCCCAAATAATAGAAATTCAAACTGTTATAAATTCTGCAAATATGATTGGATTTTATTGAAACTTACGGAGTATAAAGATTTTCTACAAGACTAGTTGAATATTGAACTTTATTGCATATTAGGCTACCCATACGGCTTTGCTGAGAAAAGTGTAAAATTTACAAACCTTATATTTTTAACAAAGTTGCGTGAATTTCGACTTCTATGATATTGGCTATTGTTGTACTCATAAGAAAGTACCAATACACCTATCTTTAAAATCTAGGCTGTCATTTGCCGCCAGTTATTAATAAATTAATAGCCTGAGCTTTGAATTTACTTGATATTCTCATTTGAAAATTCTCTAATTAACCAATAGTGTCTACGTCAATTGAAAATGCATATTATTCCATAGCCACATTTATTACTATTTTATTATAAAAATCCAAATCACTGTCATTTCTCTGTTAAATCCTTAAATTTTCAGGATAGATCAATCTTCCAAGTAGGAATTCGGATCTTTAAATTTAATTGAATTTGAGGGTGCGCGCGCTAACGATTTTATTCAAGAAACAGTAAAATACTATATTGCTAAAAAAATTTTGCTACTTCCGAGTATTTATTGCTGGTGTTCGCATAAAGACCTATTTTCATCATTTTTTTTAGATGAAAAGTGTCCAATGGTATGGAGAGGGGTGTATGAAAAAATTTCATATATTTCCTCCTCTTCTGCCCACCACGACCCTGATTAGGTAAATTTGAGATCTATTTTGAAAAAACTCTCATTAAGACCTATCATATGACACCCAACTCGATTACTTTTAGCGAGAATTTTTTTCAGGGTTGCCCACTCTATGGGAAGACTCCTTGGCTTCGAAAAAAAAACTTATTCAGCCCAAAAGCTTTGAGAGGTTATCGCTTCTGACCTTTTCAGAGAATTCTTTGGCCGTAGTTTTGGAGAAAAACTACTGTGTCATACGGACGATGGACGGCTGGATACGGTTCTTGATTTCAATCCTTTTTTTTATTTTGGCACAGAATCTCGAAAAGAAGTCACATTAAAAGTCAAATAGAACTCGGACTTTTGAGAAACTTTTATGAGAATTAAACTTCACAGAATCATAAACAATATTTTCAATTCATTTGACTTTAAACTGCTTAAAGCCTGCACCAGTAAATCATTGTCAAGAATCAAAACATCTAGCGTGTGCCTCAGGCCATACTTTATTTCGCAACCTTGAGAAGCTTTAGCTCATCTTATCCGTTCCCTACTTTTTCTTGAATAAACGGTTAAATGATGAGCTCAACTTCCTAAACTTATTGATAATACAATAACAAGAGTTTAGCTCTTTTAGTCCCATCTCCACAGCCACAACTGGTTCGACACAATCCGAATATCCTTGTTAAGGGTACTTTCGTCATCTTGCTTCTACCTTAACCCTAGTTATGTTCTCTATCTGTTCTCTTTATATTCCAGCTTTCTTTCGACGGCGAAAGTACGTCGACAAGTGGAAGAACATTCATTGTCGTCGCATTGGCAGGAAATACGAGTACACAAAAGGATAGTGTGTACGAGTAGTACACATAGTTGACGGGTTGCAAAGACAATTTTAAATAGAAGTGACTTTAAGGAATTGTCTTGGATGAAAATAATTTATTGCTTGCCTTAAAATAGGATTATCTGAAGGATAATCCCAATAGAGCCCTGAAGGATTAGTTGTGATACGGTAGACATAATGGAATACGATAGAACAGGCGAAACGATGCGGAAGGAATGTAGAAAAGGATATTTACATAAGAATACTAGTAGAATGGAATAAGAGGTGATTTCGATTTAAAGAAGAGTCTCTCTATTAAAGTTAATCAAATTGTTTTTTTTTCGTCTGAGGATTCAAGCAGGAGGATAATTCCTGCAAAGGGATCAGGGGAAGGATAAATAAGAACAACAGTCGTTTTGAGATTTGCATGAACTTAGGCATATTACATGATTTGAAAAAAATTGTCTTCAAAAATGAGTTTTGCATTGGCTATTGCTCATTTAAACTAGATTGCTGACTTTTAGGTTTACTATTACTCTCAGGCAAAGGTTAGGAAAGAAATCTAATTTTTGATATTTCTGCAACCATAATCTCCTCTAATTGACTATGTGATCTTAAATGAAATCTAAGCAAAATTATTGTACAGTTTGGGACTCGCAGCTTTTCTCGAAAAATGCTGCTGGCTAAGTTCCTTTGCTTGCAATAAGAACACTCGTTATAAGCACATAATATTTCTGCATTGATACTGATACAACCTAAATCTAGTTTCAACTTCTATAGGAATGAATGTTTTCCAACAATCATACATCCCTCTCCTACACACATGCATTCATTTTTTTTTTGCTTCAGCACTATAGCCCCTTTCGGGCCTTCGCTTAAAAACGTTAAAGTATTTTGTTATTTATATCGAATGTATCGGAACTCGGAAAGGTGATACGGTCAGTACCACACTTTGGCTGTTGGTCCGTCCGCCCAGCTGCGATACGTTCTGATTTTAGATCAATATGTATCGTATCTGAACGGGCTTATAGTCCGTTCCGAGAATCGCTCGAAACAAACCTCATTGTCACCAGCGAGATTTGAATCAGGGACTTTCGGCTTATGGAGCAAGCACTCTATATTATGTATGTTGGCACCATCCTTACCCCCTGGCAAAACCTTATATTTCATGATCAATCATGCGTAATTTTGTATCCTTGTCTGCTACAAAATGGTCTTCCTGAAAAAAAGTGTGAAGAATATTTAGTAAACAAGTCCACGCATAAAAATGTGGGGACTAAGCTGGGAGTAGGTTTTGCTGGACTTATAGAGCTTTGTTTACATCTGGTCATGTTTTAGAGGTAAGTGTAACCCTATTTTGTGAACTGGGGCAACAGCTCAAAGGCAATCTTCCTTACTTTTTAAAAGGTGGTAAGTGACCCAAGGAATGATTTGTTCTAAAAATGCGGGCTCAAAATAAACTTAGGCATTTCCAAAATTTAAATAAATTCCTTTACCTGGCAAGTCAGTTCTCTCGGGGTAGATTTTAAAATCCAGACACACCCGTGGAACCAAAAATTTATCTTAATGAAAATTAAAGCCAGCGTAGTGGAAATGTGTGTCTTCAGCAAGAATATCAGAATCGTCAGGTTTGGCAACATGAGTATCAGCAATAGTACATCTGTGTCCGCACTTCCCAAAAGCAATTCTGATAAAAAAAAACCAGTATCAGAAAGCCTTTATCGTTCTCAGCAAGATCACTAACTGCACAGCAGTTTGTAATTTTCATTAGAAAGACGAGAAAAATAAAAAATACCAGGTATTTAATGGATAATACAACAAGCTCCTGGCTTCAAAATTTCACACAATATTTACAACAGGAAAAGCAATGCAGCTAATAAAGTTATTAAATGTACCGAAAACAGCTGGAAGGTAGGCAGCTCTAGGGCCTTTGGTGTCTAACTCACTGCAAAGAACTACGCTACCATTGTCAGAGACCACCTGCAGTTGGTCAAAGTGAATGAACTCTGCTGTTGGATGAACTTTCCCGAAGCATGGGTGGGCGTCGAAGGTGAGCTATTGGAGGTGATCAAGGACTGTTTGCTGGAGAGCCTGGCAATTTCACTATTTCACTGTGTATCCAATGTAATTTCTTAGAGCTTTTGGGTGATCAAACGCATGGAACAGGTTTCTTTGGAATTCCTCGGTGAATTTAGTTAAGGAAGCATAGGATGGCTTGAGACTCAAGCTTATTTCGACAAGAGGTATTCCTTTCAGGACAAGGAGTTGTAAGTTACAAAAGTGGATACTGCAAAATAGCATTTGGATCGATGTATCAGCTACCCATTATATATATACCTTTGAATGGTTGTGCATTCCACAATCCTTTTATTCATAAACAAGAAGAAACGAAAAGCTTTTGGGCAGGCAAAGTTGCGTATGAGTAACGGTATAAGGTATGTCAACCTATAAATTTTCTCACCCTTAAATTCAGAAGGTTCAATTTAGATCAAAGTTGGTAACGAATCGCTGGTGAATGTGGAATTGAACAAAATTTGCGGTTCGATGATGAAGGTAATGTAAATTAACTTGCAGCACTCCAAATGTATAAGACGAGCCAAATTGTAGCCTATGTAGGTAACATTGAAATTTTGCCAAGATTATTCACAACCGTAAAAGACACTCGGCTCAAACTGGATGAGGAAGCAAAACATGTGCGGCTACAAATTAATAAAACAAAATAAAACAAGTTGAGTAAGCAGGAGAGTGCTCCTGCCAGAAGGTCTTTGTAAGCATCCTAGGGTTAGGAACAAGTTTTCAAATGGCGTGAATCGATAACTTGAATTACGCATCCAATATTGAATATGAAATCGTTCAAATTTATACAAAAAGATGCACAGTTTCCTTCATAAGCACAGTGCAGCCTCCATTTTAATGTAGCTTAAATAATTTATCTGAATGCTCGGCCGATTGAACACGTTCAAGTTAAACACTATTCCTTAAATTTTCATGAAAATTGAAAGAAAATAAAAGTGCCTAAGTCAATTTTAAATATATATAGGGTTTTCCAATTAGAAGTGTTATTTTGAATAGATATTGTCATTTAACACCTTCCGACTTCTTCCTTTGGAGCCACGTGATAGAGAAGGCCTACGCCAACAGCCCAGCGTCGATTCAAGATCTCAAAGATGAAATTCGTGAGGCTATGCAGGACATACGGCAGCCACTTTGCAATTTGGTAATCGAAAATTTCATGAAGAGGATATGGCCCTGTAAGCGTGTCGTAGTGGTTATTTGCCTGAAATTAGTTTTCACTATTAACGGCATATCTTCTTCTTTATAATGAAATAAACATCGGATCATTTATATTGAAAAATGGCATTTTTCTTTTAATATCAAAATAACACCTCTTATTGGAAAACCCTATATCAACAATAAACGCGTGTTATTTTTGTTGTAATTCCATATAATTTAAATGGCTATAACTCACTTGATTATGATTCGATCTCAATTAAATTGCGAACATATATATCTTATGTCAGTCTATATAATTGCAAAATTTCAAGAAGTTTAAAGGTACAGTTTTGATTTTATGGGCAAAAATGTAAAATCTACAAATCATACTATTATTAACAAAGTTGAGCGAATTTCGATTTCTAAGGTATTTGTTGCCCTTTTACTCATAAAGGCCCACGTTTGTGATAATTTTCAGATTTTTCGGCTGAAAGGTGTCCAATCGCGAGGAGGGAGACACAAATTTTGGGTACATTTTGCCTTCCCCTGGACCCCGTAATTCATAAAATGATTGTTTTATTTCAGATTCCAAAAGTTCTAATCAAGACCTTTAATTTGATATCCCACTCGACTACCTTTGGTTTAAAAAATTTTTTAAGGGCCAATTAGTTATTGGGGGGACCCCCCTTAAAATTTTTTTAAATTTTTGTTAAGGCCTTAACTTTTGAGAGACTATCACTTCTGACCTTTTCACAAAGTTTGAGCATCCTAGCTTCTATAGTTTCTGAGGAAACTAGCTGTGACGCACGGACAGACGGAACAGACTGACGGACGGACAGACGGACGGACAGACAGACAGACAGGTCGCGAAACTAGTAGGTCTTTGTAAAAAAATTTTTTACAAAGACCTAAAAATACGGTACTACTGAAAAAAGATTCTTATAACACACATAACTTAATGTCCAATCAACGCCAAATTAAAAATATAGATGAACTTGTGTATTTGGGAGCTAAATTGACTGAAAATGCCAACAACACTCCAGAAATACACAATAGCTTGCAAAAAATCATTCAACTCTGTTTACAGAGGAGAAAAGCTTCAAATATAAAAATTCGTGATAAGACCTGTATTATGATATGGTTGTGAGATATAGGCCCTTAACGAAGCTTCTGTAAACATATTCTACGTTTTGGAAAGCAGGTCTTGAGGCAAATAATCGGACCGAAAAATAAGAGATTGGTGGCGAAAAAGATAAAACCACGATATATATGAAGTATTTGGGCTGGTCACGTGACACATGAAGACGAGCAGTGGATGCCTAAAAACTTTTTTTTTGGAAAAATTGAAGGATGGAGCCCAATAAAAACCAGAAAAAATGAAAGCAGTACGTTGTTACTTGGGTTTGAAAATTAGAGGATTTGGTTGAGAGCCAAGAAACTCGAGGTGCTATTTGCGGGAAACCAAGACACATAAAGGGATGCAGTTCTCAACAACGACGACTCCAAATATCCTTCGGACAACATCAAAGTCCTTCTCAGTGAAGTATACATTGTTCTTGCTATAATAAAAGAACACAGGTTCAAATAATCATTAACAGATGGACTCCTTGATAATGATTACAATATTCCTCATAGTTCGAGTATTCTGATCGGAAATCCTAGAGCTTGAATTTTGGTAGAGAGGAACATATATCCTGTTTTGTGTGCATGGCGTTCGTTTTGCGTGGCCACAAAGATCAAGAAAAGAGGTAATGAGTTCCTCTGTGTATAATAAAAGTGATACTCAGTTTCTCATTTTTTCAAATTTGGAGAAATTGAGAAAGTGTTAAGAGGTATTCTTGGTTGCACTTATTGGCAGCGGTGAAGTACCTGGGGCTACTGATTGACTTAAAGATGAGCTTCTCTGAGCAAATCAGGGCAACGGCTGGGAAGGCTGTTTCGGGAGTATCAGTGCTGAGTCGACTTATGGCCAACGTAGGGAGACCCAGCCCATCAAGAAGATGCCTCCTAATGAGTGTAGTATGGTCAGTGCTACTGCACGGAGCAGAAATATGGGGCAAGGCTCTCAGTAAGGTGGTGTACCGAAAACGCTTGGCACAGATACAAAGAAGGGGGCGCTGGGAATCACATCTTCATATACGACATCGACATCGATTTATCGGTAAGAGTTATTGCAGGCGTGATACCTGTTGCCCTCCTTACAGAGAGTGCCGCGCTATTTACATGCATCAAAACGAGGATGCGAGGGAGATGGCTGTGCGCGAGGAGAGACAGCGCTCACTCAACGTTTGGTAGCAGTCTTAGGTTGATCATATGAAAGAAAGGTGGACTGTGCATCTCATTTTGATGTGAGATCATGGCTAAATGGAAGGTATGGTGAGATTGGCTTCTTCTGACCCAGCTTCTGAGCAAGCATGGGTATTTCCAGTCTTACCTGCACAAGATTGGTAAGTCACGGTCCCCAGATTGTCAGTTTTTCCTAGGTGAGGAATAAAATGCCTGCCACATATTTTTTGCGTGCACCAAATGGGACAGGCTGCAAAGGGATCTCCACAGGGAGACAGGAGAGCTCACTCAGGATAGTATAGTCGCAGTGATGCTCGAATTGGTTGACAAATGAAATCAGGTGGCACCTCCTAAAAGATAAAAGGGCAGTCCTAAAAATAAAAGGGACTCACAGCAACCGTGAGCGTTAGGGCTGGGGGATTGCCTGTCTAGGAATTCCTCTACCTCTCTTCCCTCCCGCTAGAAGAGGGGTACTCCATTTTGAAGGCGCCTTACGGCGTAACAAAACGTGAACTTGTCGATAGTAATGTGTCAAACAATTCCAGGCTGGGCTCACGGGTTGACAAGGAGGTGTTTAGTGGGTAGTTTTGTCACTTACGAGCATGGGAGACCCCCATGACGTTCACCTTTTAACCAGAAAAAAAGTGAAATGCCTGAAGCAAAGTCAGCGGTCCAATTCCACCTCTGCCGTGATTAGATCGATAACATCATCGCTGATGAAAACAAGAAAAATGAAAGATGGGCACCATATTTCAAAATCGATGTAAGTCTAGCAAACAACAGTACAAGATAAGCATACAAAGTAGTGAAAGCTTACCCGCAGGGGAATGCCGGTCGACAAGAGAACTCTTGGAGGCTAGCATTCTTTGGGGAGTTCCACCCCCACGTACCCGAGGAAATTCCCACAGGGGGAAAGCCGGTCGACAAGAGCACTCTTGGAGGCTAGCATTCTTTGGGGAGCGCCGCCCCCACGCACCCGAGGATATGGGGGGTGCCGTGAGGTTCCCTTCTGGGATGACAAGTAACGGCTCTGATTGGATCTGGACTACACTTTGGACAATGAACTGGAATTGACGCTTTGGGCTGGCGGATGTGGTGGTTTGGACCTAGTTGCTTTGTACAGTAGTGCCGAGGTGTAACTCGTGTGTGAACGGCTCCAATTCAACTATCATACCGTCTCCGTCCCGGTAAAACCTTGGCAGGCCACGGAGTACGTTCGAAGTTCGCACCATTGGGTTGGTGGTGTAGGTTCGGTTGAGACGGACTCCCGATTAGCGCTGGTCTGGCTCTGAGCACTTGCCCCCATAAGGGCTTGCGCCAACCCTCGCATGGCCTCCGTGCTCTGCAAAGATAACCATGGGACCAAAAAGGCGACTACACACGAACGGAGATAGCGGCTCTGAGGGGGGACCCAACAAAACTGGAGCAAACAAAATCAAAATACCAAAAACATCCAAAAAAAGAAACAAAAAAAATAACGATGACGCAACCAGCGGTTGAAGCCACGATGTTAAAAGTACATCGAAAGCGGTACTAACCAGGACAAAAGCGAAGAATAGCACGATGACAGTTAAGGCAGACAAAAAACGGAGAATAGCAGACAGTCAGGTTCAGACTGAGATTCCCGCGGCGTTCGAGCGCAGCAAAAAAATGATGCGAGCGCCACAGCGTCCTATTAAGGAAAAGCGGGAAACTCTGCAGGACGCTTCAGGTGTTCGAGCCTTGGAAGATAATATAAAGAGCACCAAAAATTCGATTGTCACTGCTGCGATCATTACTGAAGCGACCGATGCAAGGGTCGCAAATCCCAACATTGCAACGAAAAATCCAGAAGCCAACGAGAAGACTACGGCACGAAAAGCACCGAGTGACCAAACATCGCGCGATTGCACCGCCAACGTCGAAAATGTGACGGAAGTACTGCACTCGGAAACGAATCGCGATAACCTCTCCCAAGCATGGTTGCAAGGGACAATTGCGGCCCAGCGAAATGAAGAAGAAAGGCTACTCCGAAAAGCGGGAAATGTTCTGAAAAGAATACAATCTGCATGCAACTCCCCAAAAATCAGCGAAGCAGCAAAGGTGGGGCTCCTTGAACTAGAGGAGCTCCTAGATCGTATAGGGCACTATCGGAGGAGGTGGTTAAGGGCCGAAGACGAACAGAAGGCTAAAGAGGCTCTTTCGGCGAAATCTAAAGGTGACATGCAGATTGCTCCACCATTAAAGGTCAATAAAAGAATGGCGTCTATCCCAATCGAAGGAGATCGGGATAAAAGAAGGAAGGAAGAGGCACTTGATGGGCGTGGAGCACCAGATCATGGGTTCTCGACAGTGCTTCCAAATGAGCGAAGAAGGCCGCAAAGAAACTCCTTCAAAAAAAGCCAGAAAGTAAAGTTCGCACGGACGCCCAATTAGAAAAAGGACCTGATGCAAACCAGGAGAGGCAGAAGCCCCAACGAAGACCTCGGCAGCAGGCACTTCTCGTAAAGCCCCAAGATGGCCGATCCTACGCGGAGGTACTGCGGGACATCAGGGGAAACGTAGGGCCCGAAGACACCAATACTACCATTAAAGTAGTACGACCAACGCGGTCGGGCCACATACTGGTCGAATTCGGAGCAGAGGCCGGCAATAAAGAAGCATTCTGCGACGCAGTAAAGAAAGTCCTCGGCAAAAGTGCAACTATAGCCCCGCTCGAGCCGATGGTAACGATCGAAATGCGAGACGTTGACTGCGTGACGGATCTAGCCGGGGTAGAAGAGGCCATCAAAAGGGAGTTCCCTAGCGTGGGAAGGATCGAAGCGAGACGGACACCAGAAAACAACAGGGGACAACGCATAGCCATAGTTGACTTGACCAAAAAGGACGCTGAACAATTCCTGAACAAGGGCAAAGTACGAATAGGGTGGGTTGTCTGTAGGATACGGCGAAGAGCAAAGCCTCTTCAATGTTTCAAATGCCTTGGTTATGGTCACACCACACAAGTATGCAAAGGACCCGATAGGAGTTTCCTATGTTACAAATGCGGTGAAATGGGACATAAAAGAAAAGAGTGTACGAAGGAGGCAAACTGTATTCTTTGCAAGGATGCTGATCCAAAACCTGATTTTGGACACGTCTTGGGATCAGGGAAATGCCGGGTGTTCCAGGAAGCCCTAGCCAAGGCAAAATCAGAACTCCGATGACCCGCATCCTGTAGCTAAACCTACACCGTAGTTCAACCGCCCAGAATCTGCTTGAGCAGTTTGCGAGGGACATGAAAGCCGACTTCTTGGTGCTGAGTGAGCAACACCGTAATAAAGTCCTGCATTATGGTATTTTGATGAAACTGGTACTGCCGCCATCTGGGTTCGGAACAGTGACTTTCAAGCGGAGAGTTGTGGACGGGGGGATGTTTTCGTGTGGGTTCAGTGCGCAGGGACCACCTTCTTTAGTGTGTACCTAACGCTTGATGAATCGATATCATCTTTCCAAGCCAAGCTTAATGCTTTGGAGGGTGCTGTCTCGAACGCAGAGGGTAAACAGTAGCAAGGCTCGCTGCTGGCAATACCTAGTGGACAATGTGAACAAGGATCCGTGGGGCCTTGGCTACGGGCTGGTCATGTGGAAGCTTGGTGCCCTACGGAAGCCTTGTATACATGACACGGAAAAGATGGACGCGATAGTACGGGAACTCTACACCGCCCATCCCGTCCGTGTTGATGCTGTCCATGGTGAAACAGCAGTCGAGTGCCCACTCTTCACATAGCTGGAACTGGAGGAGGCAGTCCTCTCATTGAAAGCGAGGAAGGCTCCAAGTCCAGATGGTGTTCCAGATGAGGTGTTGCGCCTCGTCTATCACCATTGTCTTGACTTGCTGCTCAGCACATTCAACGCTTGCCTCAGGATGGAGTTTTCCCGGTACGATGGAAGGTGGTGAGGCTCGTGCTGATCAGCAAGGGGAAGGGAAATGCCGAATCGCCGTTTGCATACCGCCCGTTATGCATGCTAGACACGGCTGGAAAAGTGCTAGAGAAACTCATCAAGGGAAGACTCACTGACGCGATTCGTGCTGCTGGGGACCTATCTCCTCGGCAGTACGGCTTTAGAGCAGGATGTTCTACCATTGATGCGATTGCAGAGGTGGTGAACGCGGTCCAAAGGGCAGAGGCATATAGTCGCACCAAGCGACAAATCGTCCTGTTGGTGACACTCGACGTCAGGAATGCCTTCAACTCCGCTAGATGGGTGGATATTCTCGACACGCTGGAAAACTCTTTTCAAGCTCCAGAATATCTAATGCGGCTTTTGAGGAACTACCTAAAGGACCGAAGCCTGCTCTACGACACGACACAAGGCCTACAAAGGATGGAAATTACATCGGGTGTTGCCCAGGGATCTATCCTTGGTCCGGACCTGTGGAACGTGTCTTACGATGGGCTACTGAGACTTAAGATGCCAGATGAGTCACGCTCGATCGGGTATGTGGATGATGTTGCGGCTCTGGTCGCTGGACGCACCGTTGAACAAGCGCAACTTAGGCTAGGTATGCTAATGCGCCGAGTGAGGGACTGGATGACTGCTCGCGAGCTCAGTTTAGCACTGGAGAAAACCCTAGAGTAAAGATGATCAGTATTGGCGACTTACGAATCGCATCGAAGCCAGCGGTGAAGTACCTGGAGCTACTGATCGACTCGAAGATGAGTTTCTCTGAGCAAATCAGGACAACGGCTGAGAAGGCTTCTTCGGGAATATCGGCTCTGAGTCGACATATAGCCAACGTAGGGGGACCCAGCCCATCAAGAAGACGCCTCTTGATGAGTGCTATAGGGTCAGTGCTACTGTACGGAGCAGAGGTATGGGGCGACGCTCTCAGCAAGGAGGTATACCGAAAACGTTTGGCATAGGTACAGAGAAGAGGAGCACTGAGAATTGCATCTTCGTATCCAACAGTCTCCGACTCGGCGGTGAGAGTGATTGCAGGCGTGATACCTGTCGCCCTCCTTGCTAGCGAGCGCCGCGCTTTTTACCTACGCCGAAACGGGGACGCGAGGGAGATGGTTGTTCGCGAGAAGAGACAGCGCTCGCTCAACGATTGGCAGCAGGCTTGGGTGGATTGCACGAAGGAGAGGTGGACTGCGCGCCTCCTCCCGGATGTGAGACCGTGGCTGAATCGAAGGTATGGTGAGACTGACTTCTATCTGACCCAGCTTTTGAGCGGGCATGGGTGTTTTCAGTCTTACTTGCACAAGATCGGTAAGTCACGGTCTCCCGATTGTCGGTTTTACCCAGGAGAGGAGGACACTTCCTGTCACACATTTTTTGCGTGTACCAAATGGGTCAGGCTGCAAAGGGAACTCTACAGGGAGACGGGAGAGCTCACCCCGGATAATATAGTTGTGGTGTTGCTCGAATCGGTTGACAAATGTAGCTAGGTGGCACATTATGCTCGGGCAGTCCTAAAATATAAAATGGACTCACAGCAGATGGGGGCGCTGGGGCTGGGGGATCGCTCTTCTGGCATTTCCTCTTCCTCTCTCCACTCCCGCTAGGAAAGGGACTCCCCAGCTTGAAGGCGCCCCACGGCGTAACAAAACGAGACCTGGCCCGAATTAATGTGTCAAACGGTTCCAGGCTAGGTTCTCAGGTTGACAGGGGAAGTGTTTAGTGGGTGGTCCAGTCGCGCATGGGAGTCCCACACTCTGTGCATAAATAGCATTCACCTCCCTACCACAATAAAAAAGTAGTGAAAAGCTCAAAGCGAAGTTATCAACCATGCTTTGCCGTGATAATATCGGCAACATCATCACTAATGAATATAGGATTATGGAAAGATGGGCATCATATTTCAAGAGACTCCTTAATCTTCCATACAGCTTCAGAATATTGCAGCTTATATGTATATATATGTATATATATATATATATATACATATATATACATATATATAGTTATTCCCAAACAGCTTTCATTGCCTCCATATTCTCTGGATGAAGTTTGTTCCACCATCAAATCCCAAAAGAACTGCGGATCACACTTACTTCACTTGATCCAAATACTTCAAAATTAGGACTGAGTCCTATAATCTTTCAATTTTGTTAATTAAGTTCTTGTATCGGTGCCATAATGCAATAGATATGTGCCAAGAATCACTCACAGCAAATCTCGTTATCACCAATGGGATTCGAACCAGGGAGTTTGGCTTACCCAGCGGGCTCTCAAACCACTACCTACGCGAACTAAATTTATATAATAATGCAAAAATTATTACTAGATATTAATTTTCTCGAATTTATACTTTCTATTGCCCTATTAATCTATGCAGTAGGTCCATACTAAACTATGCATCGCTTTCAACTGACACCAGTTATTACCTCAAATAAAAGCAAACTGTGAGAACAACAAAAACAGAGTTCAGCGAAAAAGGCCTTCAATTATATCCTACAGTTCAAAAGTTTTCCGCGAACATGCATTGAAACGAAAAAATGTTAAACTTAGGTATGTCCCTTCCTTATCGTGTTTCAATGAAATGAATTTAAAAGCAAATAATGAATTTGGTACTCACCATGTGCAATGTTCTCCTCGTTGATTTCAGCTAAATCGATCAAATTATCACCAATCTTCAGCCCTCTTACACATCCTATATAACCTTCCAGTTCGGGAAGGTCGATCTGTGTCTTCAGTAAATTCGTCTTGTCGTAACCGCCAATGTTGAATTGGAAGTACTCGGTAGGTGGAGCTGGGGGTCGATGCGGCGAGAGGACCTCTATAACAAGTCGACATATTAACAAAAACAGCCTACATTAGAATCATAATTTAATCAAAATGTGCGCATGTTACGTTCAATTTACATGAGACATAAAATCAAATCTGTCTATCCACATAAAAATCATATGCCATACCTTTGTCAGGATTCTGCCATGGCTTGTTGGAGTATTCTTCTAAAAGCAACGTACCCCTGTCAATCGTTACATTTTTCCCATTTACGTGCATTGTTGTCACCATGTCGGATCTAATTATCGCGACCTGAATACTCTTTCCGCTTTTCACTTCTTCATCCACAATTGTAAGATTGACAATCTCGGTGCCGTGATTGTAAAGGAAGACAACTTCATTGCCATTTGCAATGTACAAATGAACAAAATTATTAAAATGGTCGTTTGCATAGAGCACGAGGGAGTAAGTGTCGTAGGTACGTAAATTGATGAGGATATTTTTCTGCAGTATATCCTTGAGCATGTTGCGTTCAGTTTCGCTTGCATTTCGCAAGTAGTTGCGTTTCAGATACGACTCGCGGTTTATGAATGTCAACGCCTTTTCGTTGATGTCTGTAAGTGGAAAAATAGAGAAAGGACGCTCTCAAGATAACGAGCTAAGTAAGAGTATGAGTTGATAATTAATGCAAGTGAGATTCAAAATAATGCAACGAAAAGTGAAGCGTACGTACTTGTTTCGCAGAATTGTCCCAAATGCGCCCAAGGATTATTGCAGACGCACTGGAACGTACTCCATAGCTCTTTGCATTGAGCTCCATTTTTGCATGGTGACGGAACGCAAGATGGCTTGCAGTCTTTTATGATCTCGGAAAGATGCACAGACATGTAACTGTAAATGTCTAGAATTTCACCATTCACCACAAGACCGCGGAAACATCCAATTAGTCCTTGCTTAACAGATTGTTTTTTTAACAGATCGCTGAAATTAAGATTCAAAAGTTGTAGTGTTGTTAAGATATATGAAAGGGAAGGAACAAGATCTGAAAGTTGAAACTGATTGTGAATAATTTTAATAGTTGCAATAAAGACAGATTGTTAAGACTTGTTGCCGTTCCTCTTGTCCTCTGCCACTTGCAGAGGACTTTGTTCATTGGATGGTAATTTAGCCACTACTTAAGAAGACACGATGGTTGGCTTTTTGTGGAAGCCCTATGTTAGCTGAAAATTTCTCTTGAACAAGAGGTTGCCATCTTCCAGCTACTTAAAAAAAATGTTTCCTTGGTTTCGGCCAGCCAACCACATGCTACACTCGTCAGGTGCTGTGTTGATAGCATATGGTCAGCTGGGAACAGCACGACCAAATAGCGAGGAGTTGTTTGTTCTATATAAGCAATGAGAATAAACAACACCTCGCTACTTGGTCGTGCGGTTTCCAACGGACCACATGCTACCGAGACAATGAAGCGCTTTTGACTTTGACAGCACCTGACAAGTGTAGCATGTGGTTGGCTGGACGTAAAAAAGGGGACATTTTTTAAAGGTAGCCGAAAGATGGCAAACTCCTGTTAGAAAGAAAGAAACACAAAGACACTTTCGTAATCTTTAGGATTTTGGAAAAAAAATTTAACAGTTGTCATATATAGAAAATGGAGCTTTCCCCTTACTACTTGCGACAAGGAACTTTCATTTATTGGGCTAATAAAAGTATTCCGCAAAATAAACCTTCTTTTCGTTTGCCTGCATATTAGTTACAATTTCTTTTCACCCTCATCGTGAGGGTTGAAAACGTTTGAGTAGAAATTGCATACAATTACACAGTCTAGTTACTAAGTATGATGTCTATATATAAAAAGCGCTCCAAACTATATTTTTGAAAATCAGTTAACATGGATGTAGTAATCGAGCAGTCGCCTAAGCAAACTGCTCGAAAACCTTCATAACACCTATCCGAAATTTTATATGCAGATTCGAAAAATACATTTTTTTCATTATTTCAATTTATAATTATAAATCATAAAATATTTTTGATTTCTCTTTATTTTTATTAAATATAGATTTTAGATCAATTTGTTTTTCTATATTAAATTTAGACTTTGCGTTATAGTTATATTCTTAATGAGTTTTACCTTTTCCTATTATTACTTAAATTTTTCTACAGTATTAATTTTCATATTTAAAAAAATTCAAAACTGCAATTGAAATGCGGATATGGCAACATCTTTTCCCGCTGCACATGCACATATTGCATGAGCGAAGGTAAGTGTGCAGCGGAATGAGTGGAAGGCTCGTCAAATGCCGTTGCAAGGAGTCCCGCAAGGTGACAACGGAGAACAGGAGAGTCCGTCATTGATCGTGACCGGAGTACGTCGCGAGAACCACCCTGGCACGCGGTATATTAGTTGCAATGATTGTTTTCATTTTTGGATGATAATGAAAATCAACTAATATGTTTGCGTTGTTCTGTAACAACCTGTTCGAGTTTTATACCACATATTTCATAGAAATGCTTTTAACATGATCATAACTGAAATAATTGTGAAGTGCTGAATCTGTCTGTTTTCTTTTACCGCGACCTCGCCTCATCCCCTACAACTCCCCAACTTGGTGTCATTAGCAATTCGTGAAACCCGTATGTCGAAAAATTATAAAATCGAGTTCGTGTGTTTGAAGTGCATTTAAATGAAACTCTGGACGTGATTACGCTTGGGACCATGAGTCAATCCGTGCGTCCATGACCAAATTCTGTTCGACAAACGAAGATGGCACAAAAGCGTGGAATTTAATGAGTGACATAGAAAATGTTAGCCAACTATAAAAAAAAAATCTACCTATGTGTGCAGTGGCCGGTGCAGTGTTGGTTATATATTGTAACTGTGGGTTTTTTTGCTTAATTTCCTTACATGTTACCACTTTCATCGTATGCTCAGCATGACCTAAGTTCACCGGATTTGGAAGAAACTGAAAAGCCCTTCACAAACCAAAGTAAGTCCCATTCAATAGTCGATCGTTAAGAGTATCCTCACCATTAGTTCCAAATCGCATGTACGTCAGTCTCAATCTCTGTAGAGAAAGCAAAACTCAAAAGTACTAGTGGAAGAAAAATAACTTTAGAATTAGGAGTGCGCCGTATATAAGAAAGCTTGCAGTTGAAATGCAGAGTGCCAGAAGAATAAGACACAGACTCTTTCGATATAATAAGTATGGGTAGCTTCATAGACTTGAGGAAATCTCGGTCAGATTATGTAAATTGTAGGAGAATGGTGGCTGCTACTTTTTACACTTTGCGTAAGATTGGGTGTTTCATATGATCTGCTGGTTATTATCGAACTATTATTAGTTTAAATGTTAAGGAGTCAAATATAATTATTCGATGATTTAGTGTTGTTTTCCGCTCTTGTTTAAGAATTATATTTTCCATATTTTTTTATTGATAATAGTCATATCTTAATTTAAAAATAATCTCTTTGGAATTGGGAAAAATATAAAAACCAGGTAATCATATGTGATTGATTGATTTGTAGTTATTAATTTATTTTGCAAAGAAAAACAAGTTGGGTAAACAGACCTACGCTCATGTCAGTGTTTTGAAATGCTCCCATGAAAACGTTCATTTTATACTCATATCGGCTACGTTTGATGAATTTTTTTCCAGAGGCTATTCTCCTGTACTGTTATCATCGATACATGGCCAATTTTTCGAATCCTAGAATGGTTACAAAGCCCTTTTGCTAGGAGCTCTCTCCCGCCTCCTTGACTTGTTTCACTTATGAGTATTAATTGTAGGTACTCATCTTCAGTCATTCATTAAATTTAATAAAGTGTTCAAAGCATGCACCTTAAACGTTGAAGTTGGGAAAAAATAACTCAAAATTATCCAATCTTCGCATTTAAAACAGCCACTATTTTGTTTTCCGATTACTGATACCACTAGCTGAACCGATTCTCAAAGATCTACATGACACTTATCATTCCTGAAATTTTCATGCAAATCCTAGCAAAACTGTAGTGTCTGAGTCGGTCAAAAGCGCATGTTGTTCCATAGCCATATGTTGCCATAGTAATAAATGCAGCGCATATTGTTCCATAGTAATACAGGAAAATTCAAACCGCTATAACTTCGCTAAATGTGATTCAATCTTTATGAAACTTTCAGGATACATCAATCTTATAAATAGTCATCTGTGTACTGAATTTCATAGAATTTAAGTGCACCGTTAAGATTTTATTCAAGAAAACATAAAATCGATAAATCATATTATTACTAACAAAGTTGAGCGAATTGCGACTTCTCACATATTTGTTGTTGTTGTACTCATCAGGGCCTACATTCTTGATTTTTTTCAGATTTTTCGGATCACAGGTGTCCAATCGCGAGGGGGGGGGGGGGGGACACAAATTTTTCGTGTGTTTCCCCTCCCTGTGCGCCCTCAAAGCGAACTTTGCCAAACTTAGACCTGTTTTGAAAAGTTCTTATCAAGACCTTTCATTTGATACCCATATCGGCTACTTTGAATGAAATTTTTTTTTCGGGGGGTCACTCCCCTATACGGGGAGACCCCCCTTAAATACCTTATAAAATTTTTTTTGAAGTTAGAACTTTGAAGAGAACACCACTTTACACCGACTTACAAAATTTGATGTTTCTAGCTTAAGTAGTTTCCGAGAAAAACTGCTGTGACACACGGACGGACGGACGGACGGACGGACGGACAGACAGACGGACAGACGGACAGATAGGACGCGATTTTAGTAGGGTTTGGTAAAATTATTTTACAAAACCCTAAAAAGGCGTTCTTGAAGTTGTGAGTGTAAAATTCTAAGCCAATTGTTACGTCTAAACCACAATTTCAAGTGGTATTTGATTATACTGATAGTAAGCTAAGATACAAAAAATGATGTGTAGTTGATAGTGTAAGCTGTGAACTGTAAGAAAACAAAAGTAAAAATTTAAAAACAAGCATGGCTGATTCAATACAAAGTCCATGACAGAAAAAATAATGTGAGCGGGGATAAGAGATTCAAAGCCATTGTAATTGCATAATCATTTTTTTTTACATTTCTCTATTTAAATTGAATGGTTTTAAGTGAATTTTTTATATTTGATTCATATAATATTATTGATTTCAATTTATTGTTGTCAGAAATTGAGTCAAATAAGAATAAATATTTGCAATAAAAAAGAAGTATAAAAATGCAGATAATGTATAATTAAAATACACACTGGGTCTTTCCATTTATCGAAAACCTGAACGGGTATGGGACCCCTCCACTGAAATAAGCCAGCCATCGGGCGCGCTCCTCCCTTTCTTTTTGTGTTATAGGGGCCTTTGCCTGGGTAGAGTGGCCTTCCGCTCACGTGCCCTTTTATGGTATAGTGTTATGTGATTCCATCGCATAATACTACAATATAACATAAATTGGCCACGTTTATATTCCTCATTTGATAGAAAAATACATGCAAATTATATTTGTATGAGTTTTTCACTCGACCTGGATGCCCCACTCTTATTTATTGGCCATAAGTATCGTCGGTAATAACGAAGTCTCTTAAGTCCGTCCGTTTTCTCCAGGCTCAATTTGTTCTTTGAACAAGCAATTTCAAACCTTAGTAGGTTACCACGGCCCTCGATTTTTTTTTGTAGTGGGTCCTTGTGCTGGGGAAAAGAACCCGCCAGCGCATTCACGCGTACTCAGACAAGGCCAAATCTCGGCGGATACTACCATCCTCTTTTGCCGAGGTAGCAGACCATCGCTGCTATCCTTTACGGACAATTTAGCTACGTAATTCACTACATGGAACTCATAGTTTCATATGTATATAAATTCGATTTTTAAAATGAGAAATCGTATGTATGAAATACCTGACATTACATTGACAGATGTATATACGAAGCATTTTTTAAGTTGGCTGTTAAGGGCAAATGAATATTCTTTGCAGTCCCAAACACTACCGTACGTAAGCATTGAACAGGTTGATTCTTTAATTTAATTTCAAAAAGAGTGTTTTTAGGGTGTTGTACTATCTTATAAAACCTTATCGAAATCATCACCTATTTGTCCATCTGCCGCATCAGTTTTTCACCGAAACTATAATAAAATAGGGGCAAGGACCAAATTTAGTAGGTGGATGTAAAATGATAGTCTCTTGAATGTTTGAATATAAAAAAAAACATACAGTGAAGCAATCTGGGAGTGTCAGGTGGGAAGTTAAGCTTCGTTTTGCAAATGAGTTGTATATATTGTAGATAAATGCAGGAATTAATGTGACAAATTCAAAATATGAAACATTTTTATTTCTTTTATTAAGCTAAACTCACAAAAGTTGTGTAAAATTTACTCATAAATAGTAGTCTTTAAAATTGACCTAGATTTTGTTGCATGTGGAATTGTTGTAGTTCCAATAACTTTTGAATCGTTCACCATTTCAATAGTTTTCATCAATTTTTCACCTTAACTACTACTGGGCGTGAAATTACTAAATCTTGGAAAAATTCGTTTTTTTCAAATTCTCTGATTATGGTGGGTTCATTTGAACCCATGTTACTATTCAATTGTGTAGTTAAATACACGAATAAGTTGTCTGACAAAACCAAACAGCGAAACCTGGGTCAGTCCCAAACATACACCATCATTTTGGTGTCCACGCAAATTTTCTAAATAAACTCCACTAATAAATTCTCATATAGCTGTAGCCGCAGATGGCATTTGACTGTATTTTCTAACCCATTTCCTCATTAATGCGCAATTAATGTTCAAACGACATTAAAAGCTTCTCAATGAATAAATATCCGATTTTTTTGTAGTCTACCGTAAGCTGAGTGTAGCTACCAACCAGGTTAGAACTCAATGCGCAAATGACATAAAAAGCTTCTCAATGGATGAATATCCATTTTTTTTGTAGTCGACCGTAAGCTGAATGTAGACACCAACCAGGTTAGAGGACTAGAGTATATATGTCACTAATGGCATTTCCGTTCGCTTTTTCATTCGGTAGGTTTTTTATGGGCTCACTCCTCTCGTTAAAACTCCGTAAAGGAAGCTGAATTCCCAAAAGTGTCAGAGGTTCCTAAGAAGGGTCACGCCATACATAGACGGGGGTGCTTAAAAAGTTTACTTATTAAAGATCGTCATGTGGGGTATCAAATGAAAGATTTCGATCTGAAATTGACAGGAAAAGTCTTAAATGTGCACTTTGTGCCTCGTGGCGAGGAGGGGGAGGAGTTATCTGAAAAAATCATGGGGTAGGTGTTTTTGAGTACAATCACAAAAATTTAGAGCTTAAGTCTCACTCAACCTGGTCAATAATATTAGGATTTGTAAATTTCACATTTACTTCAATAAGATCGTCTAGGTAACTCTTAAATTCAATGAAGTTTGATACATAAATAGTTTGCATGGTTCTAATATTTGATAACTTTCGTTGAAATATTGACGGGAGTTGTAGCCGCTTGAATTTTCTCTGGGATTTTTCTACTATACTCGTACTCGTACATGGGTTCAAATATGATGGATACAAACGCTGTAGATGGCACACATGTATGTTTTGAAGGTCGTGGCTTGAGTATGTGATAGCTGGGTCGCTTACAAATAGTGTGGCATAGTTTTCATCGGGAGTGAAAGTTCCACGCGCATACTACGACCATGAGTAAACGTTAAGTACCGACCATCATTGCGCAACGTATAGTCATAAGTTTTTTAGTGAATAAATCTTTTACCTCCGAGGGCTTCTTTCGGTAGTCCAAACATGTGGTAGTCGTACGTTGATAAATCCAGACTGTAGGAGGGTATTTCAGTACTTCCCACCCCGATTCCGATATTGTGGCGAGCGTGAGAAGCGAGGTATGAGGGCGCGCGTTGTCCTGGAGAAGAATCGCACTTCATGCTGGAATACTCCTCCGTTTCGAGCGTTATTTTGCGATATGGAAGGTGTTCTATACTACCAATAGTGATGCTGAGTTCAGTTGAAATGTCTCGAACATTCATCATACGTTCCTCCAAAATGAGTTGTTCTACGCGGCAAATGTTGTCCAGTGTGGTGGTTCGCGGTCGACGATCATGCGGCTCATTCTCGACGGTTCTAATACGGTTTCACGACGGTTTCACGACCATCTTTGAATATTTTGGCCCATTTAAACACAAAAGCCCTACTCAAGCATTCACTACCGAACTGATTTTGCAAACGCAGAAAAATTTCTGTGTTTTTAACGCCTTTCCACATAAAAAAACGGATGACAATACATTGTGCAAGGGCGGTCGGCACATGACGTTCACTCGTGGTCGTAGTACGCGCGTGAAACATGTACCATCGATGAAAACCCAGTTATCACATACTGAAGCCACAATCTTTAAAATCACATGCGCGCCATCTACAGCGTTTGTATCCATCATATTTGAACCGCCCTCGTATATTACAAATATATTCGGAAAGAATTTCGTTCATAGGTCATCATAATCTGAAGATTTACATCAACTCACATTACACCTAGCAAAAATACTTGTATTTTACCGGAGAACTGTATAACTATCACAGAAAAAATATGTCATTTGTGAAAAATCAAAAATTCACATCGAGTTATGAAAACTTAGGAAAGCGTTCATACCGTCGAGCTTTGATTATTCCAGGGACAAGGGAACATGGGCGTTCTCAAGAGCGAGCAATCACGGGCAGCTACCTCTATTTCTTCTTCTTCTTCTTTTGTGGAGAATATTTAAATTCAAGAAATTTCTGATTCTTTACAGATTGCGTAAAATAAGCTGTTAGAGAAGTTCGAGAGAAATATTGACGTTATCTTCCACAAAATAGGTAGGGTAATTTCGAGGTAGATGCGTAGTAATCGAGCAGTCGCCTAAGCAAACTGCTCGAAAACCATAATAATGCTGATCCAATTTTAATTGTTAATCAAAAAAATTATTATTTAAATTTACAATTAACATTTGGACGCGGTAACCCATTTATACCGCAGTTTATCCACGAATTTCATTGCCGCAATGCAATCTCCATTGGATGGATGAGTGGGCTCGCGAAACGCCGTTGCGGCATGTACCATTTGCAAGAGGAGAGCAGATCTGCTTGGGCAGATCGGGCAGTCTATTACGGATCGTCACAGAGGATACATGCACCAGAACCTTGATCAATTAAAAGTTAAAGATCAATTAAAAGTTAGATTTTTGAAATCATTTGGGAGAGGTATTTTTCTAATCGTCACATTTAGTGATGTCCGCAAGAATTTTGCCGGCATCCGGGAATTCGCACACGAAAAAAGTGGGCGCGGTACGCTTGAGTAGTACGCGAAACGATCAAGACGAGATCTTTCACCAAAAGTTTTGTTCCGGCTACAGTTCATCATCACCTTAAATGATCATTGCAGTAATCAAGCAGCCGTTTGGGCTAAAGAAATTCGCCCTCCTCCCTTCCCAAAGAAGCCAAACCTAATGGAGAAAGAAACACAGCTAAAGTCGATCAACTAGGCGGTGGTGATTCACAGAACATAATTTATCTTTGCGGAATTTCAGAAAAGAAACATATTGATTTGAGGAAAACCTGCTCAAAGACTGGAAAAAAAAGAGAGCACAGGAACTTGTGCCACATAGACTACAAGGCTTTGGGGCAGTTCAAGATAAACGGGACTTGCTACGATTGCAAAAGCGTGACTCAAAAACTAAGTGATTCGCCAAAATAACTTCCCCATCATACTATTCATCAAATGCAGAGTCGAAGAGCCGTTGGAGATTTTTAATTATTTTCGG
The DNA here is from genome assembly GCA_963969285.1 of Odontomyia ornata. Classification (NCBI taxonomy): domain Eukaryota; kingdom Metazoa; phylum Arthropoda; class Insecta; order Diptera; family Stratiomyidae; genus Odontomyia; species Odontomyia ornata. The sequence continues at coordinate 169,032,982 of OZ017741.1, forward strand.
ATATATCCGTGAATCAAGCAGAAGGGACATTAAACTGAGCCCTTTAGCAGAGAAAAAGAGACTTCAAGAAGTGAATGCGTAACGAACGTTCGTTGGTTTCTGTCAAGTGTACGCTTCCCCAACTTTTATTGTTTGCTCTGCCAGGCCCAGTTTGCCATTTGCTTTAGCAATTTCGACCCTTAGTAGGTTACCTCGGCCTCGACTTCGCTCGATACTTATTTGTATCTTTTGATTCGTGAATGCGAAATTCCTTTGTAGTGGGTCCTTGTGCTGGGGAAAAGAACCCGCCCCACGACACCGCAATGCTAGCCTGCTAGCGCATTCATGTGTCCTTAGACAAGACCAATCTTGGCGAACACCACCATCCTCTCTAGCTGAGGCAGCAGACGATCACTGCAGTCCTTTATGGACACTTTTGTCTACCCATCTTCACTATAGATGGCTATAAGAGAGACAGATGGTCCATTGAAATAATTCATAAGACTGATGGCTAAGTCCTGCTAATTTCTGTTTAGTTCGCTTCGCATCATGCTTTGGAGCAAACGTCTGAACAGCATTTTGGTGAAATATAATAAGCAAATTAATGTAGCAGGAGAATGCTCCAGCCAGAAGGATATTGTAAAATTATTCGAAATTTAAAGAACGTCTTCTGAGTATCAAACTTGACTCATACATATGAGTATAGCCCATGAATTGAGCTCGGGAAACTACTATGTGGTTATCATTGTATGTGTTTTGATTTTCCACCATTTTATTTCATTGTGTTGACCTCGATTTTTGAGTTGTTATGATAACCTATTAATGTCATAAAATATTTCTAAAATTTATTGAGTTGAGTTTATTGAAAAACTAATGATAAATCCCTTAATTTGAATGCTAATTATGTAGACAAATTGCCTAAAAGTTTACATCCAAAATGTAACAGAACTTTTTTTTTTTATTTCATAACGTCTGTTACTTTGTGTACAGCTCTCGTAGATAACTTGGTTTTTTGGTGGCTGTATGGCATTTAGTGCTGCTCTGTTGGAACTAAATGCTTTCTTCACTGACTTTTGGAAACAAAAACCCATTTAAGAAGGTTTGCCATTTACCTCACTAAATACTAATGTTACAGGATTATCAACTTTGATATACGTAGTACACATTATTTCTATTTAAAGGTTTCACGCACCTTAAACAACACCCTATAACTATCGTGTATTTAAATTTGTCGCCATTTTGTTTGCGTTTTACTGACCTAAAAATTTGAGTAGCCGCAATGACATAAAAATATAGTAGGTATTACAAACCATTTCTGAAATTTTCTTGAAAATTTGAGCTATAGCCGCTAGTATTACATTTTGCTGTTGTTATTGTTGTCGCAATCGCAAAATATTCACTCGAACATGTCTAGGATATGTGACATTATAATTATTATAACAGCTACAACGAGTTTTTGGCAAAATTAAGTATTCCCTTTAGATTTTATGGATAAAAATATCTAATTCACAAATCGTACTGTTACTATCAAAGCTTACCTGATTTTGAACTCTTAGGTATTTGTTGCCCTTGTACTCATAAAGCATAAAATTCCTGATATTCTCAGATTTTTCAAACCAAAGATGAAATCGCGAAGGAAGGAGATACATTTTTCAAATATTTTGACCCCCCTGCTTTCCTTAACGCCGTTACCGCTCTGAAATCCGATCCTGAAAGTCCTTGTCAAGACCTTTCATTTGATATCCATGTCGGCTTGATTGCGTAATTTGTTTGGGGTAATTTTCTTACATAGGAAATCCCCGTCAAAAATCTTATAAAAATTTTGTACAGAGACTTTAGAGAAGTTACAACTTTTGACTTATGAACAAAGTTTTATATTTGTAGCTGTCATAGCTTATGTGAAAAATTGCGATCACACGGATGGAAGGACTGGTCACGAAATTAATAGGGTTTTCTAAAGACATGAAAATCTAAGCTGTTCTGATCCTACAGCATCCGATAAATTGATACAGTAATGAGACAAAACTACGCAGGTATATTCTAGGATTAAATGAGCTTAGACATGGACACTGGTAAATACGTTGAAAGGTTTATAAGAGCAACGTAAAATAAAATCAATGAGATGTGAACCTTTTTAGATCATATTCGAATTGTGGATGTCAATTTTCAACGCTTGGTCAAAAACCAGTTCTAAATTTTTAAATTTTTCTACAAGTGCGAGTGATGATCCGCAGACACACTGGAGTATGGTACTGACCCAACCAACTTCCGAAAAAATCAATATGGTCATGAAAATGAGAAGTTCTATCTATCTCTAAGCGAAGGCCCGAGCGGGGCTGTAGTGCTTAAAAAAAAAGAAAGGAAGCGAGCGAGGATCCATCAATCTGATACTCAGCAATTACTGGATGGATTTTTTTGCGAGCCTCATATGGCAGCACTTAGAAATAGTAAGAAGAAGTAAGTAATCTTGAGTTCGTCTTACCAAAATGAAAATGACGTTGACAACCTCCCAAGTCCGCATCAATAACCAACTCACCAACGCCTTTAACACAAATATCAAACCAAGCCAATGAGATGGTCTGGCCACATTGCTATTCAATTTGGCTCTGACATGGTATATATAGGAAGGATAACACGGAAACTAACGACAAGATACAAAGAGCACTTTTGATCTTTCTTTCACAACAGAGTAGACTCCAATTATGCGCCGAACCTACAAAACTAAGTAAACCAGCTCGATGCTATGACAAACTCTATGACATTACTGCACAAACCAAACAAAGGATCAAAGCTTGACATCCTAGAAAGATATGAACAAAGAGAAATAGATGGCAACATTATCAATGAATAACTTACTACCAATTCCGATGCAGTTTTTTCAGTACTAGACCACACTCCGACGGAAACAGAAGCGAGACAAACCAGAACAAGAGGACACCCAGCAATCCAAAGAACAAAATTTAGTAGCAATCTGCTTAGCTAATCCCACCCCTTAATAAAGTCATTTCCTTCTATAAATCCTTTAGACACTGAAGATGACTCAAAGGAGTCAAAACGCGTCTGCTCACAGGACAAAGCAAGGCCCGACGGCTTTTCAAGACAAAAACTTGACTTTATTTCATGTCCTTATGTGTACAATTTTGAGTTCTTAATAACATAACCATGTTACCCCTTTGATTGTGCCTTTTTCCACTGTACTATGTAAGTAGCCCAGCATACATAGAAACTTTTGTAATAAGATAACTGGGTAGAACCAATCGAATGAAAGAATCGCACAAAACTCCTGTAGTAATATAAGGCGTTACTATCTACACACCGATGGAAGTATGTAGTAGTGCCATTGAGGGTTTTGTCAAACATTTTGCTAGTCCGGTACGGCATTGAAACTTTTCAGGAAAAAAAAAGAAAGGAAACTTGAGGTCAGCGCTTAGATTCGTGTAATAAGTGGGCAATAGTCATATAGCAAAGTGTATTAGTGTCATACAATCTAACTTCGATAGAGTTTCAAGCCTCTGTAGATCGTTGACGAGTGGAGAAGAGGAGGAAAATCAACAAAAGGCTGCTCGCGATCAAGATATATTTGTTAACGTCTTTGGAATTCTACGGTGCACTTTGGGAAAACGTTTTCAGATGTTTTGCTGAAATAGAAAAGAATAGAAGAAATAAGTTGACAACTTTGAGGTAAGGTTGCTTCATCAGTTCCCCGAAAGGAATTGTTTTCATTTTTATAGTCCTGCAACACATAAAATCTTAGTCTTCCTAGAACGAGTTCCATACTACTGTGGCGCTTTAGTGTACAAGTGTTTATGTGCACTGTTGTGAATTCTGGCGTACCAGATTTCTCCCATTCGCTAGTTCAATTGCCGTCGTAACATCTCCACCTTCCTTTGGGCACTCCTACCTTTTCCTCTGTGTATTTATTTATTTTTATTAACATTTTTCCAATTTTCCTATAATATTTACTTCCCCATCATCACAATCCTACCCTTTTCCCTTATTTTCAATTACAAAAAAATAGTATATAATAATAATTTTAATTTTCCCACTTACAACATTCCACTCATTAATTCCCACTAACAAAACTTCATTCGATACATTCTCCCTAACAAAACCTAATTCCTTCCTTCATACTAACTTATTCTATTCACTAGCTCCCACTAACAAATTTTATTTTTTTATACTAACGAAAATTCTTTCACGTTTCCCTTCTAATAAATTTCATTCCCACGCCCATCATAAAAGAGTTGAAGTTGCTAATTCGATGAATGAGAAATCAACAGAAGGTGGCTCCATTGGTAGCGTCGTGGATTCTCGACCGGGGTCTGCTAGGGCCCTGGATTCAAGTTCCCCGACCGTAGGGAAGCATTCTTTTTGAAGTATAAGCAAAATCAATAGTTTCCGTATATATGTGACACTTTGCATCTAATCAAACGCTTCCTTGGTTATGCAAATTGCATATGTGCAAAATGGAAAGTTGAAAGAAAATACCAAAAAAAACCGGCATTAAATCGTGTGAATTGTGCCAAGTGATTGAGTTGATCACCTTCTAATCCTACAGTGAAGATAGGAATTTTAATTTTCATATGGGGAATCAAAAGTCTGTATCAAAAAAAGGTATTCTTTTGCAACAAGTGAGAATTACTTGCGGGGGTTGAATTTCACAACAAACGGAAATAATGAATAACTTATGCGGGAGAATCACTAGATGAAGTTATCGAAATAAACTAAGATGGTAATTAACGGAAATTTATGGATGGATTGCATATTGTGAAGAAGTGGCCGCTTATCTGTAATTAATGAGTTTTAAGTTAAAATCAATTAAATTTTTCCGCGACCCCACCTAATTTTTTTTGAGTTCCTCGTCGAGCGCTCGGAGGTCCACGGAAAAAGAAGAGAGTTAGTAATAATTAATATTTTTCCTTGTTTTTTTGACAATCTTTTATCTTTTAAATATTTTTCCCAGTTTATTGTAATTCGCTATTTTTTTATTAATATCTTATTTAATTTATTTGCATAAAAAAATTATTGAGGAGTCTGTTTGATTTTGATTGTTATCTTTTATTGTTGTATTTGCTGTGTAAATTACTTTTTTAATAAAATATAATGGCCATGATTTGCTAAGCTATTAATTTTTCATTTCTCAGTATGACCTCTTCTTTCCCGTCCTTATCCCTCCGTGTTAGTGTTTTTATGTAAGGTGACTCAGCACGAGGAGAGGGTGTTCCGGAAGTCCCACGAACAACTGAGCGCTAGCCGGCTTCAGTATGCCACCCCGGGCTACACACCCCTCTGCCGAAACTTAATCTCTGCAACTGCGGTGACCTCCGCGGTTGCAACAGCACTCAACTGATTATCCAAACCAAAATGGACTTGCAGAAGCTCATGCCGAGGGGTGAGTGGTTTTCACATGTGAGCCGCGTCATCAAGATGTTGTTTGTGGTTAGGAAGGTGTATGGGCGCACTATCACCAACGGGTTGCCCTAATCTTGTTCGGGGACGTAAATGCACTCTTCAACGACAAGGCCCTCTTTTGACGTCGGGTACGTTATTGAAAAAGATAGATAAGTTTTACGTGAGGATTACGGATTTTTTCGATCTGCCTACTCGTACGCGTAAAACTTGTTTTATAGTGAGTTTCACGGTAGCGGAAAGAGCTCGCAGCACAACACCGCTAAAGCTAGCTGCCGGTACGCATGTGTGTTGCCAGGTGAAACCCTTTCGGCTGAGCTCAGTCATTTTTATAGGCTGCAGACACTTGTGCCAGAACATAGCCACCAGTGCCCTCTACGGACAGAGAAAAAAACTACAAGTTTTACAATAGTTTTACGATAATTTTATGATAGTTGTACGATAGGTTCACGATAGTTTTAAGACAGTTTTACGATCACTTTATGATGGCTTTAGGATAGTTATGCAAAAGCTTACGATATACTGTGATAATGGATCAATCCGCCGAAGAACGAATCTTTATGAACCGTAAAAATCAATCGATAATACTACGCAAAAAAAAATCGAATATGAAAAATTATTCAGCCTGCTAAGATCTTTAAAACGCTCTTGATCAAGTCGAATAAGCAGGATAGCGCTCCTGCTAGAAGGGTTTTGTTACCATCCTAGGGTTCAAAATAAGTCTTCTGATGAAATGAATCGATGACAGAAATTATTCATCTAATATTTGCCTGAGAAATCGTTCCAATTTAGACAAAAGATGCAGAGTTTTTTTCATTATTACATAAAAGCCGCAATTTCGTTCCAACTTTCTTAAATTTAAACACAATTACTTAAATTTTTATATCGATACGTGTTATTATTGTTGTAATTCTAACCATTTGAAATGGCTATAACTCGTTTGATTATGATCAAATTTCGATGAAATTGAGTAAGGGTAAGGATCTTATATCAGTCTACATAATTGTAAAATTTTAAAAGTTTAAGGATACCGTTTTGATTTTATGGGAGAAAATGTCAAATTTACAAATCATACTATTATTAACAAAGTTGAGTGAATTTTCATTTCTGAGGTATTTTTGCCTTTATATTCACAAAGACCAACTTCTTTAATTCTTTCAGGTCGAAATTGTCCTATCGCGATAGGAGGGGACATATTTTTTTGTACATTTTGCCCTTCTCTGGGTAGCTTGATGCCAAAAATGACTTTTTTGTTTCAGATTCTAAAAGTTCTAATTAGAATTTTCGTTTCTTAGGCCACTCGACTACCTTTGATAAAAAAATTTTAACGGTCACGTCAGCATGAGGGGACTCCCTTAAAAATTCGGGAAATATTTGATAAGATCTAAGGCTTTGAGGGACTATCAATTCTGACCTATTCATCAAGTTGGCTTCTACAGATTCTGAGGAAACTTGCTGTGATGCATGGACAGACAGACATACGGAAAGACCGACAGACTGGACGTGAAACTAGAAGCTCTTCTTAAAATTTGCTTTATAAATCCTTAAAAAGCAACAAAAAAAAGTATATTGTCGCGCGTTATGGTTCGCGGCCAATAATTTTAATGTTCCGGGAAAGTGAAAACGCAATGCCTTCTAAATTAAATTAAGAGTTTATTTAGTTACATAAAAATGCACAATCACTTATTTAACTATTTCACAATTTTAATTTTCACTATTAAAAGTCTAAATTCCACTTGTCCATAAATTTCTGTCGTAATAGTCTTCTAAAATCACTTCACAATCAACGAAAATCACTTTTCTATTACTCGAACAATATCGCTTTTCTATTCGCTTCACACTTTCGCAGTTTTTTACTATCGCGGTTCTAATGAATCCCCCCATTCATTCAGCTTGCCTTTATATAGGGTCTCTAGTCATTCAACCCAGTTCTCGTACATTGGCGAATTAGCGGGAACATTCGAGCTGCGTAATGAATGGAGCAGTGACTCACTTTCAGATGTTGATGCTTGGTGGGTTTTCCCATTTCCGCTTGAGTATGCTACCCTCTACCTTAAGGGAGTTCCATTGTGCCCAATAGCTTTTGAGGGTTGCGCCATGCATTGAAACGTCTTTCCACTCAGATCGCCCAGTTGTCTCCTTCCATACGAGCAATGGTCCAATGTCTTCATCGGCTAACTGGGCATTTTGAATCTCCTCCGGTGACCAACCTTTATGGAATTCGGCCGTTATCTATCGCAGATCAACGGGCGGTTCCTTTTCCTCACTCCGTCGGCAATGCTTGCAGTTAGCTGGACATGGACGGCGGGATAGGGCGTCGCCATTTCCATGAACTCCACCCTTCCGATGAACAATTTCGTAGTCGTATGACGGCAATCTTTCGATCCATTTCGCCACTTGTCCCTCGGGGTTTTTGAAGTTGAGCAGCCATCTCAATGATGCATGGTCCATTCGAAGAACGAATTTCTGGCCATAAAGGTACTTGTGGAACTGTTTGGTGGCCTCTATTATAGCAATAGCTCCTTCCTGGTTACGCAGTAGTTCCTCTCACTTTACGAAAGAACTCGACTGTAATATGAGAGGACTCTTTCTTCGCCACCAATCTGCTGGGAGAGTACAGCTCCAATACTGCCGTTGCTTGCATCAGTGTCAACTACAAACATTTTCCGGGTTTTGGATATGCCAGCACGGGTGATTCACAAAGCTTCTCCTTCAAGGTCTCAAAGGCTACCTGGCATTGTTCATGCCAGACATACGGACGATTTTTCTCGGTTAACTGATGGAGACACAGCTATTTTGGCAAAGTCTTTGACGAATCTTCGATAGTAGGTTGCCAGACCCAGAAAACTTCGTAGTTGGCGCTTGTTGTTGGTGTTGGCCAGCTTTTTATGGCTTCAATTTTCTCAGGGTCTGTTTTGACCCCTTCTGCTGATACGACGTGTCCCAGGTATTTTACTTCAGCTGCAAAAAGGGTACACTTGTCGGGACTTAGTTTCAAATTCACCTGTTGCATTCGGGAGAAAACCTCTTTTAAGTTCCGCACATGCTCTTCGAACGTTCTCCCGATGACGATAATGTCGTCTAGGTACATCAAGCAGGTTTTCCAGGTTAAGCCACGTAGCACATATTCCATCAGGCGTTCGAAAGTGGTTGGAGCATTGCAAAGCCCAAATGGCATCACCACAAATTGCCACAATCCAGTCCCAACTGAAAATGCGGTTTTCTCTCGGTCCTTCTTGTCGATTTCTACCTGCCAGTAGCCACTCTTGAGATCGAGTGTAGAGAGCCATTTTGCGTCGGCTAAAGTGTCCATGATGTCATCGATGCGTTGGAGCGTTGGAGTCTTAGTGACGTCGTTGAGCTACCTATAGTCAACACAAAAACGAATGCTACCATCCTTTTTCTTTACTAGAACTACAGGTGCGGCCCATGGGCTGACAGAAGGTTCGATAACGCCTTGCTTTTCCATGTCCGAGATCAGTGCGCTCACTTCTCCTTGTTTGGCTATAGGAAGACGCCTTGGTGCTTGTCGAATTGGCTTGGCTCCCTGTGTATCTATGACGTGAGTTACCATACTCGTTCGGCCTTGGTCATCCGGGCTTGTTGAGGAGATGTCACTGTACTTGGTGACCAGATCAGAGGCTCGCTTGAATAGCTGCACTGGCAATTTGACCTGCTTCAATATTGCAGACGTGGATTCCCAGGCTTTGTCTGTGTTTTGCCTCCTTTTCCAATGATGGTCGTGAGTGGCTTACAAAGAGGTGATGGTGGGAACAGGCTGGCAGCTGCCGATGACTCCTCCCGCTTTGATGCTCGTGGTTGAGTCGGCGGTGTTAAAGACTCTAGCCGGCACGTATCCGTTCCTTAAAGATCTTACAAGGCTTCGTCCTACAATCAAACTGCGCAATGCGGACGTCTTCGTTGGCTCTATCAGATAAGATCGGTGGTCTCCAGAATCACCATCTAGCTTGGCCCATACAATGCTCTCGGAAGAATTCGGTACATCAGTGTCGGTACATACTACCACATTAGTCTTGGGAATTTGGACGCTGCGACCCTCCATCAATACTTCGATATTCTGCCATTTCAATACCCGTTTGCCCAAGTCCAACGTGATTCCATGTGGTCGCAGAAAATCCATTCCGAGAATGTAGTCATCCATAATGTTCGTGACCAGAAAATTATGTTGGAACGCAAGGTCTCCCAACTGTATCTGGAGGTTGACCTCTCCATGGCCAGGCGCAGTTTCTCCCGTAGCTGTCCGTAGTGAGAAAATCCTGCCCTTTCGAAGTAGTGGTCTGGTCGGATGATCGATCATCGGATTGCGCCAGTGTCGATTGTTATGGTGCAGGGTTCTCCGTCAACTTGACCCAGAAGGCATAAGTCCGCTTCTCCACGATGTAGTCGTGATACAGTGATGGTGGTGCTGTGGACGTCGATCCTCCTAGCCAACCTCTGCCCCACGAAGTTGGCTCTTACATGACTTGGTTCTCCTAGCTTCACACCCTGGACAATAGCTCGGTGTTCTTCGCTTCTTGCAGTCTCTTTTCAGCTGCCCTTTCTCTCCGCAATTCCAGCATCTAGGCGCACCATTTACTTGCGGCTCTCACTCAATTTCGACGCGCTCACACCTGCACTCGTCTGCCACTACCTTGCGAACCCGGGCAGTGGTACGAGTCACATTTTTCGCTGCCTCAAAGTTCAGACTGTAAGCCAATGCGTCCTTAACCGTTTGCTTTTGAGCTAAACGCACGGCTTGTTGCAATTCCGGGTCCTTTAGTGCACTGATGAATGCTTCTGTTGCTGCATCATCTCGATGTTCTGGGTCGTAGGCTGGGTAAGCCAAAAGTGCTAGTCGCTCAATCTCTTGGGCTAGCTGCTGTAGGGTTTCACCAGACTTCTGCACCCGATGGCTTAGCTGTGACCGATAAATCTGCTTCAGATGATCGTCTCCATTACGCATGTTGAGCGTGTTCGTTACAGCAGCCAGGTTTGACTGCAACTCAACGGGGATCGTCTGCAAAAGCTCAGCAGCTGGGCCTCTTAGAGCAAGAATTAATGTAGTTGCTTGTTCCTGCTCATTCCAGTGATTTGCCCTAGCGGCGGCTTCAAACTGGGTTTTGTAAATACTCCACACCGTTTGCCCGTCGAATATTGGTCCTTTCACATTTCTAGATGAGCTTTGCGCTGCGGTTGTAAGTGTGGCGTGTGAGGTGGTTACTACTGCCTTCGCTGCTTTCAATTCCTTTTTCACTTTTTCCATCTCATTGTTGATTCTCTCCTCGACCTGGTAAACGTTTTCCCTGATCTAGTCAACCTTTTCCTCGACGCCTTTAATTTGTTTGTTCAGACTACCGAGCTCAGCTTTTATTTCGGTTGACTGTTTCTCCAACTTCTGTGTGATGTCTGCCTTGATTTCGATCGCTTGTTGGTCCAGCTTCGTTGATTGTTCTTTTAGCTTCGCAGTTAAACTAGAAGACTGTTGTCGTTGCTCTTGCTGCATAAGCATTAACATTTGCATTAGCGCATTTTGTGGCTCCCTTGATTTTGATGTTTCTACTTCTCCACCTTCTGCTCCATTTTCCGCATCTGATTGCTCACCCACATCCAGATTCACCCCTTCCGACTCGATCGCGTCACGCAAGCGTGCAATCAGTATAGCCTTTGTGCCTTGTGTGGCCAGATTTCGCTGTTCCAACTCCTCCTTGAGCTCCGATATGGTCAATTGGTCAATTTCTAGATGCAAGTTTCCTGGCATTTTTATTGTTTCGGTAAATTTTACTATTGTGCACTAAAAATGTTCTAATTTTCACTTTCACAGCTTTTTTTCTCACTTCTTGACACCACTGTCGCGTGTTATGGTTCACGACTAGTAATTTTAATGTTCCGGGAAAGTGAAAACGCAATGTCTTTTAAATTAAATTAAAAGAGTTTATTTAATTACTTAAAAATGCACAATCACTTATTTAACTATTTCACAATTTTAATTTTCACTATTAAAAGTCTAAATTCTACTTGTCCATAAATTTCTATCGCAATTGTCTTCTCAAAGCACTTCACAATCAATGAAAATCACTTTTCTATTACTCGAACAATATCGCTTTTCTATTCGCTTCACACTTTCGCAGTTTTTTACTACTATATATAGGGTCTCTAGTCATTCAACCCAGTTCTCGTACATTGGCGAATTAGCGGGAACATTCGAGCATCGTAATGAATGGAGCAGTGACTCATTTTCAGATGTTGGTGCTTGGTGGGTTTTCGAGTAGGTTCGTTTTGTTGATCATGATTAATGGGTTTTCGAGTACGTTCGTTGTGTTGATCATGATCTTCTTAACGATTGTGAAAATAATTGCGACATTAACTCGCAAAATTATTCGTGCATGTAACAATATATATACGGCTCAAACTGATAACCTTCTCTCCTTTAGAAGTTGGTTAAAAACAGTTTATTTCAATTTAGAATACTCGTAGACCACACCTCTACGGCGAATGGTGCTTTTACTTTTTATCTTCCTATAAAAGTTTAAAGTTAAAGTTATGGAAAGAACATTAAACCGAAATTAGACCTGGTCTCCTGTGACAGAAAATACACAATTTGCTTTCCAATCAATTCATCTCTGAATCAAGAATTGATTTCTAAGATAACAAATAACATTTACCCTGTAATACAAATCTGGAAAAATTCCACTAGATTTATTTTGCTTTGTAAGCATATCTAATCATAATTCCAAAAATATTTTGCAACGCATCGATCAAATCCTTCCCACTAATCCTAGCCGCAAGCAGCAGCTTTATTAATTTTCACAAAATCTGAAGCAAAAACATCTAAAATTCGCATTTACTTTGTAAATCCACAATTTCGTCGCACATAAGCCATTTCCGCTACAAATAACTCGTTTTTAATTAAAGTCATATTTCTACCAGCTTTCAATCGATCCCTCTAACATGCCAGGATCCACAAATGCTTCGCTTCGATTTAGTTCGTTTCGTTGTGATAGCATGTTCTTCAACCAAAATACACTGGCGCATAAACCTCCTTCCACCCTCGCAACCACGGACACTATTAATCCTTTCCGGATAATCCGAACGTCCAAATTGATCCTGGAAAGCCTTCAATCAGTACCACAATGTGTGTCAATCAAATTAGTGTCGATATTCCTTTAATATGGATTTGTCGGTGTGTCCTTATTGCAGTTGAATCAGGATTTATGTCAGGAAGAAGCGTTCACTCCCAACCGTATCCCCGACTACGAGAAGAAGAGAACGTAGTGACATGCATTGACTGAGGAATCCATCGTTTCGTGGTTGAGCGAAGTGATTTGAGCTGAACGTTCAAACGACTACATTCTGAGGTAGACGAGAGGATCCAGCTTTTTGGCAAACGAAGTTATGCGAAAACGGTCATTTGGAACACTTCAATATAGTGAAGCCTGAAGTTCTGACAGGAGTGAATAGCTTCAGAGCAAGAAGTTTAATATCGCACTATTTGGGGTTTTATTTGGGTAATTTTAAGGTTCTAAGGTTCCTCTTCGCCGAGAGTTGTTCATTTGGCGAAGGAATTCCTTTGAAAATCATTGAAATTAACCTAAATCGTTCTAATTAGTTTTACAACTAGCACTATCAAGGACCATACAACGCTGCTAGTGGCATTTATTCGATACCAGCAACTGTATATCGTCCTGTGCAAACAAATACTCACGCTGTGGCTCCGCCAATGTACATGCTGCCTTCAAACGGTCCAAACTCCTCTTCGGGCAGCAAATCGACCATTTGGTAATCAGTATTAATCATGAAGCGAACGTGATATTCATTATAGTCGATCCATATTTTATGCCATTCACCGCCGTTCAGCTTCCGGTTCGAGTTGATGACCAGTTCTCGCGTCGTTCCCGTGCTGAGGGTGAAATTAAATGTCAGTTGATAGTCGCCGGTCAGTGCAACCATAAAGGACGGGTAGTAGGGGCGGATGGGCGGTTGGAAGAGCAGAATCGCCTTCTCTCCAGTCGTCCTGAACGAAAATGCAATGTCACCTTTGCGCCATCCGGGGACTTCGATATACGACTGCGAGGTGGTGAATGTAACCACATATTTCTGGGTATCTGTCGAAATGAAAATGGAAATTGTGAAAAAAGCGTGTAATTTCGATAGGTTGTAAAAATTGGAAATTATTATTAAATTTTGAAACCAGGATTTATGGCCAAGGAGGACAGCACTAGAATTGGAGATGGTGAAAGGACATTGTGCAGATTAAATTATACACAGTAGTGAAGTGAAAATGCAGGCAGGGTATACTCGTTAAAATTGAAATTAATGGGCGGGAAATTGTGGAGGATTTGGATCTTTAGAATGATGGTTAGCATTTTATGCGCTCCACGAGGAAGGAATTATCTAAAAGATTTTACCACCCACAACAAATTGATATTCGAGAAAATTTCTGTGTACTAAAATTTAACCTTTCTTAGAAAACTAATTGAACCTCCCTATCCTTCGTCACATCGAAAGGATCAAACTGAGGTTAACATATTTGGCACCAATAATGGTCTTGCCAACATTTTAAATATTTTACATGTTTCCCGCCTTACACCTACGGAGTTCAATGGCTCCGCAAATTTACACATACTTACTGGTTTCAACACATTCCAGCGGTCCCAAAGTAATGCGACCCTGGGCATCCTCCTCAAGGTCGGTCTGCTGTATGAAATACATATTTGTAACACCTAAACTATGCGGATCCTTATACGAGCCTTCATCCGTATACCATTTGTTTTCCTTCACGTCGCAGTTGCATGATTGATTTGGGTCTGCACACGTTTTGTTCACTGAGCACGGACATGCTCCTCTGGAAGTAGAAAGGAGAAAGAAAATTTAAGGATTAATGCAAGTGCGAGCTGGAAATAAATGCTAAGTAAGGCAGTTGAGCGAGCTGAAAAATTTGTATCCAAGAAAGTAAAAGCAAAAGTTACGGTTTCGTTGAATGACTTCATGAAAAGGGAAAGGAAAAATGTTGGGGTGGTTGGGATATGTTTGTTGTTGTTTTTTTTCTGGGAGAAACAAAGGAAATCATGACATTAACCGGGTCAAAAAGGTGTTGAAAGGGACTGAGCTGATAATATTGGAGATTACAAAAGGATTATTTGAATACATTGGATTCAGTCTGAATGAATTTTCAACATTTCACTATGGATGTTATGCATGGTTGATTGCAATTTTTTGATAAGCATTAAGAGCAATCTTTTGAAGAACTGCTTTTGATGTTTTGTGTGGGAAGTTCTTTCGAGATACATTCAAACCAATTTTCTTTATTGCCAAGGCAAAGTCTAGTGGTTTTTGATTGATATATTTGATTAGAATTAATATAATTTCAGCACGGTAATAATTTATAAAATAGAGGCTTGATTTCAATTTAATTTACAATAAATTTCAATTTAATTTACAATATATATACTGAATATTATTTAACCCCAGATAAGCGCCTGGCTACGTTTATAATTTTTTATAGTGTTTTTTGATAACAGGTTAGTACGTTGGATTTCTTCTATTTGTAATTCTTGGATATCTGAGGCTCTGTGTTGAGTGTTTAGGCAGGCCACATAGAATAACTAGTAAGTTCACCAGCTGACGTCAAATTAAAAGAGAGGGAAAATGTTTGAATGAAACAAGCGATAAACTTGCACAAGATAGAGAGCGCGTCATTTGTTTCCATTTGAGAAAAAAATGTGAAAGTGCTATCTACTTGGGACAAAGCTTTCTTGCGGAAAATCGATTTGCTGTTGTTTTTGCATATACGTTTACTTAATAAAAGGGGAATCTTTTGCTCATCTGATCAAAATGAAAGCTCATCATCCTGCGCTCCATTCAAGCGCCTAGGCAGGGCAATATTTGGCTGTTCAATCTCTTTCTCATATTTTCCCATGAAAGTGTTTCCGAACACTTATACATACTCAAACCGATCTATGAAGGTTGAATACCGTTAGGTTAGAAATTTATTCTATGTGAACTCGCTTGTTAGTTCATATGCTCTTGTTTAGGTTTAAACAGATTAAACTCATGGGCACGTATGCATTTTTTGATTGTATCAACTTCCTGGGAGGGTACACCTTTGCGTTTGTAGGGGTCTATGTTCGACTTGAAACTCATTGACGAATTGGAAGCACTGCTAACTCTGTGCAAAAAATTTGATTTCTATTCCATGCGAGGTGATTTTAATGCGAACCATCCCTAATGGGGAAATATTGCATCTAATGGTTATGGTAGTCTGTGTGGCCTAGTGGTTAGAGCATGAACGCATAAGCCGAAGGTCCCAGGTTCAAGTCTCGTTGGGAGCAACGTGATTTAGTTCAGGGGATTTTTCGGACAGACTACGAGTGTTCAACTCAGTGGTGATATGTACTGATTTAATCAGATCATATCATAGCTGAGCAGGCACACGGGAGCATGGTACTGACCAAACCAACTTCTGAAGAAATCAATACGGTCATGAATATGAGATACTTTAACTATCTCTGAGTGAAGGCCCGAGATGGCTGTAGTGCTACAAAGAAGAAGAAGAATGGTTATGGTATAGCTATCTTTAACTGAGTTCAATCAAAAAAAGATCTCATATTGATTGCCCCGAAAGATCCCATCTTCCGTCGAAGCTCGTCCATTATTGACTCCTTCGTCGTGTCTGTCAATCTGGTAAATTTCTCCCACAGTTGGACGGATTTCAAGTTTGGAGTTCTTCTTCTGACCATCTTTTGGTTGAGCTGAAATCGATGAGGGAGTTACATGTATAAATTCAACCCTGGATATGGTCATCTCAAACGTATCCATTAAGAAATCCTCGAAAAATTACCTTTATCGAGTTTTACATCTTGCAGCTTTACAGTAGACATAGTTGGCGTAGAAAGCTACTCGCAAATATCTACCATCTTAATTTGAATATGGTCAAATGGCAGTATGAACGTATTTATCTACAGGTTACGGCTCTTAGCCAAATGATCTTGAGGAGAAAGACGACTTTGCTTACGAGAGGTGTGAACAGGCCCTGAAAAGTATCAAACCAGGCCCTTGTATGTTCTCTTATATCAATGGGATAACTGGCAAAAAAGGCTGCCGGGGTTCTGAATTATGATGGTTCCATGCTGATGGATGACAAATCGATTGCTGACTCTATCACAAAACATTTTGCGAAAGTTATTCAAGGAGAGGAAGCATATGGGGACTCTTCTGTTACTTTGTTAGTAAGCAGTACCACAACGAATTTCGACAAGGACCATGATTCGAGCTCTCCGACGCACTTACTGGCCATGGTCTGTTTGTCAGTCCTGAGTGACTCACTTTGTTGGCACTGGAGCGAAACTCCAAAAAATCAGCAGGAGCTGATGGATTTTCCAATTATATGCTTAAAACGCTTCCCAATGTTTTCTTTGTTCTCCTCTCGATCATTCTGAATAACTGCACTTTTCCTACTTCTTTCAGCAATCATCATCATCTTCGGCGTGGCAGATCAAGCCAAACCT
Organism: Odontomyia ornata; assembly: GCA_963969285.1. Classification (NCBI taxonomy): domain Eukaryota; kingdom Metazoa; phylum Arthropoda; class Insecta; order Diptera; family Stratiomyidae; genus Odontomyia; species Odontomyia ornata. Next base: position 169,049,874 of record OZ017741.1, read on the forward strand.
TGGCCTCCAGGAGTAATCTCCTCGAATAATCACGATTCCGCGACTTTATTCACCAGTTATTTACTCCAAATTAGTACCTACTGTCAGCTTCTACAGTACCTTCCCACCAAATCCTCGGCTTTTTCACTAGATGTCTACCTTGTGCTCTATCCACTAATGTTCTTTTGGGTAGCCAGTTTTCTTCAATTCTTTCTAAGTGGCCTACCCATTGCACAATTTACGTAAGTTTCCGCAAGAGGAAACAGGTGCATCTTCAAATAGCTCAAACAACTCATTGTTGGAACATAGTTTCCACTCTGTTCCTTGTTTCACTGGGCCGTTGATTTTCTGGAGCACTCTAAGTTCAATTATGTTCACTGCCTTTTCGAATTAGCTATTCAAGGTTCATGTTTCACTTCCATGTAACAGCACAGGTTTGACTAGTGTTTTGTAAATGCGGAGCTTTTTTGCCTGTACACCGCTTTGGACCTTAGAATGAAAAGTACGGAATAATGGGCTTTACTTGCGGCGTCCGTGCGACGTCCAATCTCGGCCTTTTTGGCTTTTTTTCGAAGTACTAACAAGCCCTCTGGGTAAAATTTTAACTTGTGTTATCAGCTTACTTATACTAAGCTTCTATCCAATGGTCCATATTTTCAATGACTGAGACATAATTGAGGCTCAATGTCGTTAATGTGCTAAATTATCTCATCCTTTAGCTCTTGAATTGTTCTTCGCTTATTGATGTACATTTTTTCTTTCAAATATCCCCAGAGAAAGAAGTCCAACGGTGTCAAATCACATGACAGTGGTGGCCAATTAACACCGCCACAACGTGAGATAACACGGCCATTGAATTTCTAGCGTAAAAGAGCCATTGTTTCGTTGGCTGTGTGGCAAGTGGTACCATCCTGTTAGAACCGCATATCGTCCAGATCCATAACTTCAATTTTTGGCCACGAAAAGTCCGTTACCATCTCGCATTCACGGTAACTGGTTGACCGTCCTCATCTTCGAAGAAGTACGGTCCGATAACGCCGCCAGCCCATAAACCACACTGAACAGTCACTATTTGGTGATACATCAGCTTTTCAACAATCACTAGTGGATTTTAATTTGCCCAAATGTGGCAGTTCTGTTTGTTAGCGAATTCACTGAGGTGAAAGTGTTGCGTCATCGCTGAAGATGATTTTCTTTGTAAGGTCACTATTTACTTCTGTCTGTTCAACCAACCATGGTCAGTAGGCTTCAGTTCTTGAGTCAATTGAACGTTTTAAGCGGTTAAATTCTAATCTTTATTCAAAATTCTCACCATTGATGTTCTTGAGATGTTCAATTGTTGGGCATGACGACGACTCTTATACTTTTATTTCATAATATTCACACCATTATTAACATTAACTCCAACCTAGACGGTCCCAAGCTCGCTTGAGAAAGGAGGAAGAAACCCTTTGTTTCCCCAACCCATAGCTTCCATGATTTCTCATCCCGAACCCCGCAATTTAATGGTAGTAAATGATCTTGGGGTCGCACATTGGGTTTACTGGTATCCTAACAATGGGACATTAAATGCCAAGAAATACTAATAACTGTAAATATATCTACATCTCTGTTAACAAATCCAACTAACCCCTCCTGTGTGGGGACGTAAGAGGGTGAAGGTGTATCTTCTGCGCCTGTTAACGGAATCGACGTAATAATCATGCCACCAGAATGGAGGTTGGGCAACTGGCTTCCTCCTTGTCCCTCGCAAACCTTAAAATGTTTCGGAACCTGCAGATGGACCGCGGAATGGATTAAACTCACGACAACGACCATGCAAATGAAAAGGGGACTATTGCATTGGACCCTGGAATGTTAGATCACTCAATTACCCTGGCGCTGTTGAGGACCTTTACAACAGGCCGGTCAATATAAATTCAAAATACTATCAACGCGGGAAACGAACTGGACTGGTACTCATATTCAAAACATGAGATCGCACACAATATTCAAAAGTGGGAAGCCTACTGGAAAACAAGAATTCTGAGTGGATAGGGAGTTCAAATCACACGTTATTGATTTTAAGGCAGTCAATATACGGTTGTGTGTGATCCGCATAAGAGGAAAATTTTTCAATATCCGGCTAATAAACGTTCACGCCCCGACCGAAGAAAAGGATGAAGAAATAAAGGAAACGTTCAATAATCACATAGAAAGACTCATTGCCTACAAACGACATAAAAATAATCCTCGGTGATTTGAACGCTAACGTTGGCAATGAGCTCCCTCATCAGGGAACGACTAGAGGATATCGCCTCCACGATAAAACAAATGACAACGGCCAGCGCCTCATTGACTTTGCACGTAGTAGAAATCCAGTCACGTTCGACTTGCTTCCCACATCGATGCATTCATAAAATGACCTGCGTACCACCGGACGGCCACACACAAAACCGGGTCGATCATGCTTTGGTCCAACAACGTGAGGCCTCGAGCATACTTGACGTCCGTACATACTAAGGGGCCAATTGTAACTCAGATCATTACTTGATCAAATTAACCTATCGATGTCGTATATCATATTTGGCGAAGACCAGCTCGCTGCAAATATTTGACATCGAAAGGCTCCAAACGGCGTCTGTGGCAAAAAATTTCACGGAGACCCTCGACAACCGGGTGGCTCCCATCTTATCAGACGCATCGTTAAAGACGAGCAACGAGCTTTGGATGGAAGTGCAAGCGACTTTTAGGACCGTGGCAGAACAGACGATTGGACATCAAGCCTGGCGCAAGAGAAATGATTGGTTCGATGATGAGTGCAAGAAAGCGTTAGATGAAAAGAATCACGTGCACAAAGAATACCTAGGTAAGAAAACCAGGACGAAGAGAGAAGACTATGAAAATCTCAGAAGAGTAGTGAATAAGATAATTAGGATTATGAAAAAAAAGTACTATGACGACCAATTGAGAAGTATAGATGCATGCTTAGCGAGCAACAACCCAAGACAAGCATACAAAGTAGTGAAAAGCCTGAAATGTGGTTATCAGCCCAAGACCATGCTCTGTCATGGTAACATCGGAAATATCAACGCTGATGAAACCAAGATCATAGAAAGATGGGCATCATATTTTAAGAACCTCCTTAATCCTCCGCTTAGCTCCAGAACATCGGATCCTTTATATGTCTGAGGAGTGCTTCCATTGGCCTCACCAACTCTGGATGAAGTTCGTTCCATCATCAAAGCCCAAAAGAATAATAAAGCGTCGGGCATCGATGAGATTCCAGTAGAGCTCATCGAATATGGTGGCTGTAGTGTTCACCAAGCTTTTCACAAAGTCATCCAGCACATTCGGCAACAAGATCATATGCCAACAGAGTGGAGCCAATCAATTATATTCCTTATCCATAAGAAAGGTGACAAGCTACATTGCGAAAATTATTGAGGCATATCACTACTTTGTACGGCGTATAAAATATTTTCTAAAATCTTAGAAAATAAAATCGGATCATACGCTAACAGTATCATTGGGGAGTGTCAAGGTGGTTTTAGGGCAGGTAGATCAACAACAGACCAATTGCTTGCAGTCAAGCAGGTACTTGAAAAATGCAGGGAGGTCAACATAGACGTACACAAAATTTTCGTTGACAGTATTGATCGTTACGTACTGTACCAAATAATGCTTGGTTTTGGCCTCCCAGCCAGATTAGTCCGTCTCACCAAAATGACAATGACGTTGACAACCTTCCAAGTCCGCATCAATAACCAACTCACCGATGCCTTTGACACAAATATCGGGCTAAAGCAGGGAGATGGACTGGCCGCATTGCTATTCAATTTGGCTCTAGAGTACGTCATACGGAAGCTACCTGTCGGTACGCGAGGTACATTACTATACAAGTCGAGCCAGGTAGTGGCCTATGCGGACGACATCAACGTTTTGTCACGGTC